>JAIFZK010000024.1:9182500-9557500 GCA_027481765.1 Tenualosa thibaudeaui
AGGAACAGTACTGGCTCCAGTTTCTTCAGCTTCTTGTTGTGAGGAAAACAATCATGAAAAACATCATCTTCCCAACATCCATTAGCCAGTGATTAAAGCTGTTTTTAAATTTTTTTAAATCTCTGAAAACCCTTTTCTCATTATTTCCCTTTGTCTTGCGCCAAAATCTTTTCAAAGTTATAAAGATAGAAAGATCTCATCTCACTCCAACATTCACAGAATGAATAAAAAAGCGCTTTTATTTATTTTCTCTCCCAAACCAAGGAGCAGCACACAGTTCACAGTCCCAGCTACAATCATCCCAGTGTCAGTCTTAGTCATGGGTTTGATTTCTGAAAGAACTCTGTTCTCTCTGTCTTGTTAGGTTTTGCATACTTGTGTGTTTTTGTGCCAGTCGGTCAATGCTTTTGCCAGATGTTCAAAAGGTGTGGACTGGCTGACGCAGTCTTCTCTCTCAGCGCAGAGGGGATGAAGAGGGGGAAAACCCACTAACTCATTTTACTACTGCAGGATATTACATCTTTCACTGCTGCTCTATTTCCTGATAAACTCAAATAATCAGTTACTATAAGAGCTGAGAAATACTTCAGCTGAAAATATGATATATGCAAAGTAGAAGAAGAAAAAAAAATGGCTCCAGAAAAAAAGAAAGAAATGCCCTCATTCTTCTTTGAGCAGAGAGGCAGGAGAAACTTCGGATTGGGGCCAGGCGTGTGGTGTTGGAGCTCCAGCGTGCTCCCTGTGCGGCGCGACCATGGCCCTCTTCCAGGGCCTCTGGCGCTAAACAAAGAGCCCAGGACTGAAACCGCTGGGGAGGCCTCGCTGGTGGAAAAGCCTCCCCGCCCCTTGCAGCGCCGAGGTGAGAGGTCAGGGTGTTGTTTTTGCTGGGGCCCATGTCTGTTAGAGCATTTGCTCTCCTTCCATCCCCTCATTCCCCCTCCCAACCCCCCCTTGCCTCCCTACCCCTACCATTGTCATGCCGACAGGAAAGCCTGCCTGACCAGCCCAGGGCCAAAACCAGCAAGGCTCTGAGCCAAAGTGAATCTCTCTTTCTCTGTTTTACTCTTTCTCTCTCTCTCTCTTTCTCTCTCACTCTTTCTCATCCCTCATTCTTTCCCTCAGACAAGGAGAGGAGAGGAGGGAGGGATAGAGGAGTGTCCTGTTTAATCCATCACTACAAGGGTGTTCACATTCTAGCAGCTCTGCAGTCAGCCAGCCAGCCAGCCCACCCATCCTCTCCTATACTGCCCTGCTGGCTCTGCATTCAGTCACTCAGGCCCGACAGGCAGTGCAGTGCTGCTCTGAAATATTTAAAGCGCAGCTCTACTGAAAATATGTGCAGAGGGGGTGGTGTGCATCATCCCCAGAGACCCTACAGCAGAGCCTGTCTTTGTCATCAATGTGACTAACAGACAAGCAGACGGACACAATGCCATAGACAGATAGATAGATAGATAGATAGATAGATAGATAGATAGATAGATAGATAGATAGATAGATAGATAGATAGATGGAGCTGCGTGGTGCTGAGGCAGAAGTGGAGACAGACAGGCATGGAGGCCATGTGCTGGAGGAAGTGAGCTATGAATACTGGGAACAAGAGATTATGCTGCGAGCAGGCAGATATAGGTCAGCTGCAGAGACCACTGGGCCACGAGGCAAGGATGCCGACAGCCCAGCGAGGGTGGGGCAGGCAGTGTGTGTGTGTGTGTGTGTGTGTGTGTGTGTGTGTGTGTGTGTGTGTGTGTACTGGGGGGTAGAGAGGAGGAGGGCTAAAGGGTCTGCTCGCTGACTGACTAAAGCAGGGCTTGGTGCTCACATTAGTCACTCCTATGGGGGGAATGCTCTGACTGCGTCCCACTGGACGCCAATTACAGACCTACTTCTGCCAGGCCAGGCCGAAGCATTTCATAAAGCCCAGCGATCAGCTTACCAGCTGTGTCCATGTATTGTAATATCTTTTTCTGAATGCCTTGCGCGAGTTCGGGAAATCAAATTCTGTCACATACAAAAAACAGATTGGATTACATGGGAAGGCATCACCTGATCAAATAGAGAAGTGAAAGGCTTTACAGTCTACATTTTGTAAACACTCCCTGAATGGACACACACACACACACACAGAGAGAGAGAGAGAGATTCTTATCTATTATTGTTAATGGATTATAAGCAGGCACTATGTATCATATGGTTTTTAGATCATTTTTTCATCTAAAACAGCCGCTGTCTCGTACTTCCATCGAGAACTTTATGTTTCCAAGGTAACGCTATTCTTTTATGTGAGGTAATCTGATGCACAGTTGTCTTTGGCTGGTGGGCCAGGAAGAGTGAAGCAGCCACCCTCATGTATCCTGTGCAATGGCAACTGTTAATGCGTGAAAAGTCCCTGACGAAAGGATGCGTATAATGTCCTCGGACAGACACAGGAAGGGCTTTGGTGTGTGAAAACACACCAGATAAAACACGCTTGACATGAATTAATTAGTTAGAGTTAGATTTAAGTTCACTTGTGATATATGTGAAATAACAGGTCTACTCAGGTGAAGGGTACAGTAGAAGTTGTGTGGGGAGAAAAAAAGTGTTGCCAGTCAGTCTTTGCACTTTTTTTTCTCCCCACCCACACACACACACACATGCAAAACATACTACTTATTTATTTATTTATTTATTTATTTGAGGAGCAAAAATACAAGAATTTTACTCTCTTATACCAGTATAATGAGATGTAATGAAGACAATCTTGAATCTTGAATCTCTTTGCATAGGGGAAGCACAAGGATTAGTGACTGTGTGTGTGTGTGTGTCTGTGGTTTTCCGTCTATGCAAGTTTGGGCCTGTGGCATGAGGATGAGTGAGAGATGTGTAAAGTATTGTGTCCTATGTTTAAATGTGTCATAGTTTCCCTCTTTTTCCTGTGTAGTCAGTGTTTTTTTATGCCCTGTGTGCTTTTCCTGATATGGGTTGGTATCTAATCTACCTCGGCCCCTGTCTCATACCCGTGCCAACCTACCATCTGTATGAGACTCAGTTCAGTCTAAATTCCATTGACATCTGTCTCCCTCATTTCAGTTTTCTCACTAACTCCCATTGACGTTGTCTGTCATTTTAGTTTTTAGGCTAACTCCCATTGATGGTGGCTGTCATTTTAGTTTTTAGACTAACTTCCAATGACTGTCCCAATGACTTTCATTTCACCTTCAGGCATTTCAAGATAATTATGTTCATGTCAATACAAAGGGGCAATGTGGCACAGTTGGCTAAGGTGTTCATACCATAATCCGGGGATATCGGGCTCAACTCCGGCCTGAGGTCATTTGCCGATCCTTCCCCATCACTATCCTCCCCCAAGAGTATACTTTAAAACATGTCAGTATGAAGAGATAGCTGAGGCGTATTCAGGTTTTCATCATGTTCGGGTGTTTACATGAATGCAAAGAAATCGTGTTATTAATATCCCAGTTTACATGAAAAATGCTTTGCTGTGTTCTCACCACAAATTCTAAAGAGCGCCGCTTGATTGTCTTGGTGCTTACCAGCATTCCATCTCAGCATGTCGCACTCTAGAATCTTTCTCTGCAACTGTCAGAAATCAGGATAGGATGTTTACATGCTACAATATCCCGACTTCTTTTGGAGTACTCCACCTAGCATATTCCGATTTCTCAGAATATAAGGCATAAGGGCTTATTCTGGATACTGAATTTGGGAAAAGGTGTATATATGCGCAAATGCAAAGTCGGGATACTTTATGTCCTGATCATATTCAGGATACTTATGTGCATGTAAACATAGTCATAGATGCAGCACGCAGCATTAATACAGCCTCCATTACAGCATAGTTAGTTGCACACTGAACACAAGCTCAGGTTTCAGCAATATTTGGATTGAATTTGTGTTTGTGTTCATGTGCTGGTTATTATGGCTGAAGGGTGCCATTCAGAGTTGAGTGTGGAACACATGTGCTTTGTGCGTATGGTGGAGTATCCACCCAGGATGGAGTTCCCTGATGAAGCTAGGTTTCCAAGAAGCTGGGCTAATGCGGGATAATAAAATAAACCTTAGGATATATAAATATGATTGGGATGCGTCAGTGTTTTATGTTTCTCTCTCATTAGTTTGCTATTGCTTTGAATCTTTTGGGCCTTTGGTCTAGGGTCATTGCTCTGGGTCTACAAGTATCACCTCCCACATCAGTTAAGAGCAGGGTTATGACAAAGAAATAGATAGGAACTCTCATTTCTAGACTGGATACTGACCAAATTTGGTTGCTTTGTTACATCATTATTTTGTTGAGACAATATGACAACATTTGAACATATTTTAGCACTCAAGAATTTCCTTTCTCTTTTCCCATTTATGTATTATAATGTACTCAGGGTGTATGTGTCATGACTGAGCCCCTAGACAGCTACCGGCTACAAAGGTCCCAGGCCATGAGCCTTACAATCTGTAATCAACGTATCCATTTATAATCAATGTATTTTTGATATATAAATACAAAATTCAAAATTCAAACAGTGGTCACTGACTGTAGCCTGCCATCCTATTTCCTGGATTCCATTGGGTTTGTTCACACAAGCTTCTCTGGCCCTTAGTATTTCAAGGACTATGGCATACACTCCTGGTCAGTGTGATGGCTCTTCTCTGGTACTGTTCTCTGAGGACTGGGTTTCTCGTCTAGTGGGAGTGTACCAGTGAGAAGGGTGACTTAGTCACACCATCATCAGGGTTCAAAAAAGCTGAGAACAGTCTCTTGGAGGATGGTCCTGTGGGACCCTTACAATGGACTGGCAGCCGACCATCAGTCAACTACATATATTCTAGCTATGGAAAGGCACTCCAGACAGAAAAGGCAACTAATTTTAATATCATGAGGAAACAGTGGGTTTGCTTTAGTGGGATTTAGAGTATACATTTTAGCTTTTAAACATGGCATGAGACATACTAATAAAATGACATAAGTCAGGGCCATTGTGCAGGGAAGTCAGGGAAAAACACGTATACAAGTATCCATATATCCTGGAGATGTCTAGCATTGGAATACTGACTGAGGGTACAGTTAAAAAAATAAAAAATTAAAAGTGACATGACAGGTGGCCCTAAGACTGGAGTCAACAAAGACAGTGATTTCCACCCAGATAATGGCTCCACTAAACGAAACACCTGGGCTGGTGATGTCTATCGAGGGTGGAGGGAGGGAGTCTGAGTGGGCCACCCAACCATCAGTCATGTTTGAGCTACCTCCTTCTGGTGTGGTTTGATGGTACTGAGGGACTAAAGTAGATGCAGGTTTTGCTTGTGGGACTGTGGTGGGGGAGTGTTTGCGTTTGTTCTCCAGTTGATTTCGGATGGGTGTAGCAGTCATCTATCTAAATGACCTCCTCCTCCTCTGACACACACACACACACACACACACACACACTCATACGCATACACATACACAACACGCCCACAAAGGCACATGGACACACTCATGAAAGACTCCTTGAAGATTAGGAGGGATTCCATATGGAGTAAGGGGAGTAATTAGTCACAGAGAAAAATAGGAGGAGAAATGGAGGTTAATGACAAAAACACTGGATTAGTGTAATTATATCTCCTCTTGGTTTGGTTGTGGTCGGCCGTGGAGAGGTATCAGATGTCTGGGGAGTATGTAAATCCTTTGAGTTCTTGTTCTGTACATTGACTATCTTGTCTGCTCAAGCTTTGCAAGGAGCATTTGTAAACAGCCTTTATGTTTGTGTTCAAGAAAGTGCATTCTCCCTTAATTGTAAATTGAAAAACTATGTATTGTATAGTGGGAAGAAAAAAATCCACTCTTGCCTCACATTTCATCTCTGAGAATTAGTAACTTCATGACATACAAAAAATATTAAGAAACTGAAACAGTGAATAGCCTATGCTGACTGAATGCAGAATAGGGGAGTAAAATTGCCATCGTTTTAAGTGGTAATCCCCATCATCATGCGACTAATTTCTCACATATAGGGATCAAATTCAGTGCAGATGATCCTACATTTGCTGTATTCAGCAGGTCTGCCGGATACCAGAAAGAGGAGCTCACGGGATCAAAGGGAATTAAGCGTGGAACCGCACAAAACACGGCCCTGTTCTACTGACCTTGCTCTCGTCTTACATGCCTCTCACGCAGCCCATTGATCTGTGTTTAGAAAGTGAGTCTCTCTCTCTCTCTCACACACACACACACACACACACAGGCAGTTCTTCAGTGGGGAAGACGATAGGCCAACCTTGAGGACAAGCTGCAGCTGATGATGCGGCTAGGCCGCGTGTTCTCTGTCCAAGACCAAGGTCACTGTGTGCCAAACACACCACAGCACCACAGCTCAGTGTGTTTAACCCCAGAGTGCTGAGAACCAAAGTGACTTGTTTGGCTTCCCAGCAGGATTCTACAATGTTGTAAATATTTTCCCACCTTGAGAGTTGTCATGACCCTCATCAACTGGTGATCTGACCATTAGGAATGCAGAGTCATCCAATGCTCATGGTTTCTGAGCATGATACTGATATGCCCAATGCTAAATTCAGTGCTATGTAACAATCAATCCATAGCTTTGTTTAAGGTCACTGAGTATTGTTAGTAGGAAAAAGAGAAAACATAGACCAAATAGTGAACCGACAGCTAACACTAACTTTATGGGGCATATAAACTCACTCTCCGTTTCATTCTCCTATGTCCCATTAGTTGCTGGTTGCTATTTGGTCTATGTTTTATCAAATGTTCTCATTCTTTTTCCTACAGAATAGATTCGAATTAGATTGGATTAAATCGTACTGAATTGAGAAATACAGTCCTTGTCAGTCTATCCATCATAGCCTACAGTAAACAATATAGGCTTCATTACCAGTTGATACTGATACTGACAGCACTGACAGCACAAAAGTGTTTTAAAATGTCAATATTTGGGATTTTCCTGTCAAAATGTGTTTGAAAAATATGTGTATAAATTATTAACTGATACTGTGCTAAAACTGTCTGTCTATCTGGACTGCACCATCATGATCTTTTCCCCTTTTGTCTAAACTTCTCTTTTTTGCAGTGAATGTGCTCACAGAGAGCTCTACAGCTCCACCTACTGATTAAATATTAGAATTGCACTGTCTGGAATGACCTCATGTCTAATGCCCATGTATTAAGCACACTGAAGAGCACGTTTAGCCTACATATGGCGGCCATATCTGACCAGATCTGCAAAGATTTCTTTTAATTATAGTGAATGTTATATACAATTATAAAATACGGGACTAGGCACAAATGCTACTTTACAGTCAAGGAATATAAATTTTGCCATTGTGACAACTGTGCAAATGCATGATGTGTGTGTCTATACATACCCTCTGTATGCATATAGACCCATATGTGTGTTCTCTCCCTCTACCCACCCCCATCACTCCCCCAGATGCCTGTGATCCTCTTCCTCTAAGTCCTCCTCCTCCTCCCACCATCCCTCTATGTGCACCCCCCCCCAACACACACACACACACACACACCCCTCCTATTGCCCCACACAGCTTCTTATTGCCCCCTCCTCCTCTCTTCCATTGCCAGCTCCTTGTGCTACTCCCCCTCCTCTCTGGCTCTATTGCCCCCACACGGCTCTGTGTGGTCAATAAGGTATTTTACATGCTAATGGCATGCTTCCCAACAGACAAAGAGCTGCAGGCCCCTGGTGAGGCCCCTGTCTTTCAAATCAGTCATTCAGCCTTTAAAAAAAGAACCCTGTGTGTGCGGCCAGCTGTTTGCCTGTGCTGCCAATACACATGTGTGAGGATAAGTTTACTAGGATCAGAAATTAGTTAAGAAAGAGAAAAGCTTAGATGGAGATAATTGGCTGCCTACTCCTTTGATGAAACAAAATTTACAAAGATTTGGTTTGTTATCCATCAGTCATGTTTTATTGACAGGCAAATAGCAAAGTATTAATCAAACATCAAACTCCATTTGATCAAGTAATTGATAAGTATGAGCTCTGGTAAGAGGCTATCCATCTGAGGTGTTTATACTGGAGACATGCACCATCTGCTGAGGGTGACGGATCATTAACATCTGGTACAGATGGCCAAGAACACACACACACACACACACACACACACAGGCACCCACTTCTACAATTACCCTTCCTGGTTAAAATTCTTCCACCCTGTGTGTATATTGAAGTACCTGGCTCGGCCTGGTACAGTCTAACGTTCAGACAAACGTCTGCCAGAGCCCAGTTGTTTCATGCGAACATGCCTCAGATTCAGAAACAACGGCCTGCCTCTGTCTAAACATTTGGTGGAGCTCAGGCAACACTTGTCATGCATGTCCACTGGGGCATGACCGTAGAGGCCAGCTGCAGCTTTTAGGTGAGTATTACTGGCCTGAGGGAGAACATGGTGGAAGCTGGAACTCAAGGGGAGTTGAGCTGGAGTGTGTGTGTGCATGTGTGTGTTTATGTGTATGTGTGTGTGTGTGCGTGTGTGGGAGGGTTAGTTTATGTATTAGTTGATTAGTTGTGTGTGTGCGTGCATGTATGTATGTATATATGTGTGGTAAGTGTGTGTGTGTGTCTGTATATAAGCGTGTGTTTGTTTATCTGTGTTGTGTGTGTTTTGTGTGTATATGCGTGTTTTGTTTAAGGGGAATGCTAGAGGCACCCCCCTCCCTTCATGCTGAGCCAGGCTTTTGTGACACGACACCAGGGCTTCACCATAGCCCATCTGTCCCATGTGCTCCACTAACACAAACACGTTGGCATTCATTAGAGAGAGAGCAATCAGCCTCCCGCAACGCACCCTGTAGCCCCTCGGCTCACATGAATTATACCACCTGGAACATGACCGCCACAAATGTTTATTTGAAAGCTTCACACAAAGTAATGTTTGTACTCAATAACATTAATATATCATCTGAATGAGCCTTTGGGGAGATTGAAGCACACTGTCCAGTGTTCAGTCAACCTTGGAGTGTTTATGATTTGGGGGAATATCTTTAAAATGCTGGCTTTTATCAGTTATGATTCAGATTAGTGACCTGTGTGACAACTCTGCCAACAACAACCCTGCCACCTATCTTCGGTGCAGTGCAACTGCTGGTGGGACTAAAGGCACATTTGCTCATCCATTCAGAGAAGTGAGCTCCATCAACCATGCCATCTAAAGCCAATTCCAGAGACTTTTAGTGCTAATGAGAAAAGCTCTTGGGGGACAAAACACACACACACACACACACACACACACACACACACACACACAGGTGGCCATCATCCATTGCCAAAAACACACCACATTGTTCCCGGCCCCGCTGCTATCTGTCTGTCTCTGTCCTTTGCAAGATTAACACCAACAGGAAAATAGATTGTGCTTCCCCTTCCAGTCTATTCGTACATCCGATGCAGGATAACAAAAAACTAGGCCAGTGGTTCGGACTCTTTTCTCTGGAACTGCCTATTCTCTGACATGAAAGTAAGCTTTGTGTGCCAGTAGTGATCTAACCGACAGTCGGCCAATGTTGCGGAGCCTTGACTTCACAAAGTTCACCCAATGGACCTAACACACAAACCCATTGTGACTTCCAGTATTACTTCGCCTCCCTGGCTCGGCCCTAGGTAAAACAAGGAGAAGACCATAAGTATATATAGCTTCTATATTTATCAGTGGAGAGGACAGTGTAAAGTCCAGCGTGAAGCTGGTATAATTAGTGAGGCGGTGGACAGCCTCCCCTCATAAAGCCTATGCTTAAAGCAGGCCTCCCTGTTATGCAACAGCCAAAACACAGTGTTATCAGGAGTGGCTTGCATACAAGTGTGCTCCTCTTATCGGCTTTGGAATCTCTGCTATCTCTCTTGATGGCTGCCGAGGAGGGTGGGGGTGCATGAGAAAGAGAGAGAGAGAGAGGATGAAGGAGAGTGTAAGGCTCTCTTTTAACACTGCTTTGGAGAGGTCACCAGGGCCATGTGACGACCTTCAACCCTTTCTTTTTTAGGAGTGCTTACAGGTGGCGATGCAGGTAAGGACAGTGCCACACCGCTTACCTGTAGTAAACATGGGCAGGGATACTTAAGGGATTAACCAAGCCACAGAGGTTCCCCCATTAAAATGGCCATAAACCTGGCACAGGCCGATTGGACAGGGATAGCCCTGCTCAGTCAGAAGGCCTGTGATTACCTGGACTGACACCTGGTCTGTGCTCCAATGAAAGCTGGCCCTTCCTCCACTCACACATGCTGAGCGATAGGATTGCCTTTTAAGGGCATAGTTGTCAGAGACCTGCAGCAAATCCTCTCGTCTTCCCCCCCCCTCCCCACTCTCCCTCCCTCTCCTTCTCTCTGTCCCTCTCTCGCTTTCCCACTCCCTCTTACAATCTGTGTTGTACAGGGGGTGATTACAGTACTACTCATTCTTGCATACATTCCTTTGTCATCCATACAATCAGCTTCACACATACATACACACACAGACACACACACACACACACACATACACACTACACACACACACAGACACACACACATCACCACCACCTCCACACTGCACTGTGGCACATTCAAAGGGTCAATCTATCCTCTTTGGAGAAGGAATCAGTGCTGAATTATTAGCAAATTATTAGCACATTGTTCCGTGTTTGTGCTCTGTGCTGAGACATCTGCACCCGTAAATAACGTCAGGAGCATGCAAACGCATCTGTGAGAGAGATTAGCATGACCGTGGGTGAGCCCGTCCAAAGATTCACTTCCCACGAGCCCCCTGAGTGCAAGGCAAGGCAAGGCAAGACAGTGACCCTGGCTCATCTGCCACGGAGGGCATTGCTTTATATGTGTGTGTGTGTGTGTGTGTGTGTGGGATGGATGGGGATGGGAGGGCTAAAATGGTTATGGATGATGGATGGATATCATTGACATATTTTTGGTGATCAGGTACGAGACCTATCCTAAGTGTTCCATTACATGAATACAAATCCATCTCAAAGGCATCACCCATTACTCTCTCTCTCTGTCTCTCTCTCCCTCCCTCTGTCTGAGTCTGGGTGTTTTGGGGCAGGGCAGGGCTCAGGCCACAGTACCAATAACTCAGCTGTGCTCCCTTGTTATCCTTGAAGGCCTCTCAATGACCTTGCATCAAGTGTGCACTTCATTTTGGCAGTAGGCATGAGGGAATGAAGTGAGGCAGAAAGTGAGTTGTGGCAGAAGTGAGAGAGAGACAGAAGGAGAGAGAGTGAAGGAGCACGTGTGTGAGAGAGAGAGAGAGAGAGAGAGAGAAGGAGGGAGAGGGTGCTGTCTGGCAGGAGAGGAGGAGTGTGTGTGGAAATTGGGGTCTTGAGAGAATGGTCTGGAATACTAAGCATCTCCGATTCAATACCATCTCCATCACTAGGTCCCTTCCATGAACTGAACCTAACCTAGCACACAGAAAGGGAAAAGACTGAAATGTGAAGTACATTGACACACAAGGCAGCATAAGGGCTTTCAAGTGCCTCCCAACAGGCACAAACAGCCTGCACTCCCTGGACTACATATGCATAGGTGAAAAACTGGTTTCCTCCAGACTCTCTGTCTCCCTCTCTGGAGTGGATTTGGCCTCTATGAAATCTCAATAAAATATAAAGCAAAATCCAGTGTGTGTGGTGTGATCAATACACTGCAGGCTTGTGCACACAAATCAGAGAGCAAATGAAACTACAGTAGGACAAATGGAACTACAGTAGGACATTTATTTTTGTTTATTTATGGACCTTAAGAGTTTGGAGGCTATCCTATGCAAAAATTATGCGATGCTCTAAGTGTGAGTTCGGTGAGTACATGCATTCTGACCTACATTTCTTACTGGTCTGGTTTAGGTGTGGCAGTGTTTGGGGATACTGCATTGTGACGTTTTCCAATTGTAATGGCACGCACACATACACACATTATTGTAATCCTTTTGTAATGGCACGCAGGAAATGGGATCTGTCATGTGCAGGAGGAACAGACAGAGAGCAAGAGTTCCTGCAAAAAAACTCTGACTTTAATTATGTGATACAAAAAAAAGAGAAAAAGTTCACCACGCTCACTGCTCTGACAAACACAGGAAGCTTGTGTTTGAACAGAGTGAGAGATAGTGAGAATGCAAATGACACCTCACATACATTTTTGGTCTAATTCCTTTTTGGTCTATGTGTCTGGGTTGCAGGTAAATGCTGTCTCAGCATGTTGCTAAATGTCCTTTTGTGGTAATACAATGTTCATCTTATCAGTCCAGCAGTACTATTATTGTATAGGCTCATCTAGTCATTTGAATGCAAAGGTCATATTAAAAAGGAAGTTAGCAGGTCTATCTGTGGGTGTATTGTAAAAAGCCCTGAGTACAGAGAATGGCTCATTAAACATCATAAACTTCCACATTGACATCTTTTCCCCACAAACCGCAGTGACCTCCCCTCAAACAACCCTGATTATAGTGATCGAACAAATCAAGGGGCTCGGCACAATTTAATACTGCTCAGTGTACTGTTAGTCACTGCAGCACAAAGAGTGGACTCCTCATGGAGAGAGACAATTGTCATTCCTTCCTGAGAAGTACAAACATGCACAGACAAGAGCTTCATTCCAGGATTCAAACAGAGGAGAAATGCATGTCTGCAGGCCCTGAAGACATCAGCTATTTCTTTTGTATGGTATTTGTGGATTTCTTCTTCATTGTCTGTCTGGCTACCGAAACTCTGCAAGGCTGACATGCAAGGCAGACACCAAACCCTAAAATGTGTCTGGCGTGATTCCATACAAGCATCCGCTGCAATCTGATCTGGGCTGATAGATTTCAATTTCTTAATCTCTTTGGAATCCTAGGTCTAAACTCCCATTGAACTGATACCATGGTGCTCGGTATAGTAGAGACATAACCCCCCATTTTGTGGAAATGTAACTTTTCCTCTTCTGTTGTATTGAAACGAACCTCCCTGCAGTGTTTCCTTCTGCATGAGAGTCATTGTACTACATGCGGATGTGCTCTGCAAAGAGGAGGAATCCCTTTTCCTCAAGTGTACGTGAATGACACTGCATTGTTCACATGGCCACAATAACAAGCTGGGGGCTGCATAGCCACACTGGACATACAAAACAGTATGCTCCTGTATGCACCACTATGTGTGTAACAATGACACTTCCTGTTGCAATTCTCCACACAGGAAGTTCAGCCCTAGACCCGAACGCAAGCCCCGACAACACTGAGGCTGAAAAAAGGTCTTTAAAGACCACAAGGCATCATAAATGAGCTTTTGTGCGCAACCGACTGTGCTCCTGCAGTTAAGAACCCTGTAAACACATCGAGCAGAGTGAAGCTGAGGCGAGAGACTGGCAGGCTAGCGAGAGAACACGCCTCTGTGATAGCGGCAGGCAGCAGGCAGTACCACACAGGCTGACTGCGCAGTGAATGGACTGCAGGCTTTTGATGACTAAGTTTGGCAATCACTACCTGCTCATTCACTCCATATATGGAGCCTGAGAGACAAGAAGTGAGGAGGCGTTCCCAGCCTAAAGGCCTTGTGAGAACACCGATTGTTTTGCCATTTAAACAGTGTAAGCAGGAGACCAGGGGGAGTTTGGGTGGCAGAGGAAGTTATGATGCAAGTATCATGTATACTCTGAACATGTAATTAAGTGTGTAATTGTTTGAATGTATGTGTGTGTGTGTGTGTGTGTATGTGTGTGTGTTGTGTGTATGCCTGTCAGCTTGCTATGAGGGAGCCCAAAGGAATCTCATAGACTCTACGTTTTCAGAGAGTGACTATGAATAAGTTAATAGACGATGACATGAAGGGTGAGGACCAAAATCATTGGCAGACCTGATGACACACGGCAGCACAGCAGCATGACTGAAGACAAACAGAACATCAACCATCAGTCACTGACACAAAGAGATGCACATGAGTTGAACTCTACCCTAGCTGTCAGGACTGACTATATAAGGCTAAGACTTTGTTGTCATCACAACTACTTCCCTCTTGTTGACAGCGTTCAGGATTTAAAGAGATCTCATGAAACTAAACTATAGCTGCAGATTAAAACAGTGTGCAATTACTGGCCAAAGAAACAACAAAATCTTAGTCTCAGGGAAGTACCAGGTCTTTTACATAAGTAATCAGTCAGTCATATAACTTTTTGGGGAAAAAAACACCTAACCAAAAACAGGAAAGTTTATAGAAAACAGGCTAAGAAGGAGAGGAATATGATCACAACAACAACAGTTTTCAGTTTGACCAATAGGCAGAAGTGAAAATCTTCTTTGCTAAACACATTCCCCATGGTATCTTACCAATCACTACTTCATTCATTTGACCGTGGCAGTTTCAATCTGATTTCCTTGAGAAAGTCCCATGTGACAGGGCCCTTGAATTCTTGACATTGTTACCATGTGACACACTTAAAGATTTCCTTTTATGGTGGTTGCTGTTACATCGACCAAGAGGGCGAGGCCTCTGGTAACCAAAGAGCACAAACGGTTTAAAGCTAAACCCTTAAGGAAAATAAATATGCAGAGAGACTGTAAAAAATAGCCAACACAAACAAACAGTTATTTACTTAGGCAAGATTGCTGTGTTTCCCTCCTAGTTTAGATTTTAAAAGTTGTGTTTTCTGCACTGTTTTCACATATTGGCCAAAAACTGATCATTTGTCTTTGGTTAACCACAGACCAGCACACCGTCACTACAGCTTTTAAAACAGCAGAAATATTTACAGCATGTGTGACTTGTAAGTGCCAACAAGACTTCATACTCGTACGTAAGACCTGCTGAAGTGCAATCAAAGGTTACCCTGTGATTCAAACATCCTGACACTCCCAAATAACAATATATGGAAAACCCACAAACTGGATACACAAGATACTTATTGACTAAGTATCTAGTGTCTCAAGAGGCTGCCCATTCATTATTTTTTCATTAACTTTACATTAACTTTGCTGCTTGGAACTGATTGAACAAAACAAATGACCGATGACATGTCCTGAATGAGACACAAGGTCACCGTTTGGGAGGTGAAGGAGTTGAAATTGTGGTTAGCTTGTCCACACGGCTTGTTTTCCTTTGGTGTTTTCTTTTCTCACCCCAGTGATAAGGGGCAGGTTTACTGAGAAGCATGTTGCGGAGCAGTCAGCACTAGTATGCCACTGAGCTGCACATTCCAACGCTGGCTTAGCTTGCTCTGGGGCTAAAATGCCTGAATGTGATTTCCTGTGTGGACTCGCTGAAGAAATAGGCATCCCTGAGATATTCAGTTCCTGTTGAAAATGCGTCGGTCATTCCCTTATTTGGCAACCAAAGTTGGCCTGTAGCTTGCTACCACATATCTCAATGATTTGCTGAGAGATTGTGAATTTCAAAGGCCAACCAATTTTGGCTTCATACTGCAGGGATTTGTCATGAGGTGTGTATTGCACAAGGGCAAAAAAACGAGAGAATGTGATGTAATGTCATCACATTACCTTAAAACACTTTATTTTAGTCTTGTTGAAATAAAGTGCCCATTCACACATAAAACACATAATATAGTGTCAATAACCAGTCCCATTCCCATGGACTACATAATCATGTTTTCAGCAAGAGATTTCCAAATATAGCTCGCAACCAAATATTGATACTGGAACTGCGCCTTACAGGCTGAAGTGGTTCCCAACCCAGCTGACTCAAAAGGAACAAGGGGTTTTTACACAAGAGATGACACACCTTAGAGCTACCCCTGTGCCTTTACTACAAAGATTAGGCATTGTGATTCAATGCAATCACCTTTCATAGGGGCTAGTCAATACTGGTAGTACAGGTTCACTTGAACTTGTTGGTGAATTGGGCAGCCATACAGGTTCTGAGCAAAACTTTGTTTTAGAAATCTAAGTTACCTTCAGTGGCCTAAAGGAAACACACAAACACTTGCATAGCCTCAACCTAAGGTTGAGAGTAACAATGGGATTATGCTTTTTTTTTTCATTTTCTCTGATCTGGCTTTGAGGTTGAGCCAGGCATTCAGTTCATGTCTGAATTAACAGGGGACTTTGGCCTAAATATATTGGGGCGTCTGACACTAAATATCTTGTGAAGATGGCCTCGATCTCAGAAAAATGTGGAGAAGTCAAGCCAGTCCTCCTGTGTGTGACTGAGTTAATGGCTTCTGTCTGGTTGGGTTTCTGCAATAACGTGCTTTCTCCGTCCTGTCTGGTCTTACTCAGCTTCCTGTGGCAATGCACTAAGAAGGCTGCTTGGCACAGTAATCTCTCCCCATGCTGATTTGAAGGCCGTGTGGTGTGAGCAAGCGGTGAGGACATGCTAGTCTGATTCACTCCCTCGAGCCAATCCCCTGCACACTCTGTGCATGCACAGCCCTCCCCTCTGTCCTGCACTGGACTGTGTGGACAGATGGTGCCGGACAGATTAGTAAGCCCAGGTTTATGGGTTAAAAAAGCAGATATCCCCATCTTGGAAACTGTGCCACTGGGACTAGGATGGGCCTGTTTCATACCTATGCTTCTGTAGTCTTTTCTGCTTGTATGTGTGTCTGTCTGTATGTATGTATGGTATGAAATTTTCCAACAAATGTCATGCTGAAGTACTGTTTGGTTGTTCCCAACAGGCTCTGAAATGTTTTCCGTGAAAAGGATTTGGATGAAGGTTCTGAGTATGCGTCTTTTTACCATAGATGCATAGCTTTGTCAAAGTGACTCTCATTCATCTGCTATCTTCTTTTATGGCTCCGCCATTTTTATGAATCTCATAATGTGCTAATTAAGCCAGTACAAGGAGAGTTACACAGGGGAGAGGGAAGGATACTTGAGTTCTAGTTAGAGGCCTCTGTCAACCCAGCGGGATGCTAATAAGCTACTGATGTCCATTGATCTCTCTTCATGGACAGGCCTAGGTACCCACTCTCTCAGGGCCTATGTGAGACATGGCACCCTGACAGTCACTTGAAGCAGAAAGAGAGATAGAGAGAGAGGGAGTGAGAAGTGAGAAAGTGTTGAGTGGTCACATGCCCCAGTATATCATAGAGGTGATGAGTCTAAAACCAGCTGGTGACACCTAAGCAGGGTGCCAGCATCAACGGACACAACGGATTCAAGTAGGTGACGGACATCTGCTGACAACCTACTCTCCGCACCATGTAAATCTCAAGCACCATAAATGGCACCCGCGAGCCTATCGGCTTGTGACAGCTCCGCAGGGAGGAAGTGAAGCCACCAGAGAAGCACACTGAACACAGTCACTACTGTAGGGAGCGAAGTTACATGAATGAGGAACTCATTTTTTTATGTTTGTCAGGTCCATTTCCTGTTTTAGGGTTAAACTCTTGCACTGCTATGCTCATAAATGGGCAGAACATAGCTATACATGCTGACTATTTTACAGAAGATTTTAGGGCTCTTTCATGAAAACTAGTAAATGCCTTTATAGGGGCTTAACCACCTAGAAGTTGGACAAAACTCAGGTAAACAAAGAATGATATCATAAACAAAGAATGATAAACAATATATCACATCATACAGTCACTCTGGAATCTAAGAACTCAGCTGTCTATCTAAACAGCTCAGCAAAGGCTTTATTGTTATTTTTGACACATCAACTGATGTCTGTGTTACAAACTTCCCTGAAGACAACATGTAAATACAATAAATTAGTTACCCTCCATCAGTCACACTGATATGAATCGCTATGTGGTCTAATCATTAGTGCATGTCTGGTGCAGGACTGGTGTGAAGAGTGTCCTAGGGAGGGGACTAGGCTAAAGGATATGGATCCTTTTAAACCCTCAGTTGTGGGCTAATCCGATCTGTCCACTAAGAAGCCATTGCTGCTGGCATCTGACCTACGCAGGCAACCTCGAACCAAAGAGAGTTCATACCCCATCACAAACAAATAACACATAAAGGACTTGAATGTGGAGATCAATGTACTTTTTTGATGGCTAATCAATGCATTTGCTAATGTGGTCTGGTTAGAGTGGAGGGTGGATAGGTGGGTTGTGGCCAGTGGATTTGCTGGACCTCAAGAGGGAACGTCTGGAGAGCATTCCAAAGGGATGGGTAGTGGGGGATGGCAGGGAACGGCAGGGTGTGTCTGGGTAATCCTCACAAAGGCCAGAGGGAGAGCAGGCTGGCTAGTTTCTGGTCAGCTCGAGACAAGGGAAATGGAGAACACCCTCCTTTTTACTGGGCTGCCTCTCCAACTGCTCCTAATTATGTCAGTGCTCATTTTGCAAAGGCAGACAATGATGAAGGACAGAGGACTGAAATACTCAAGATATGTTTACTACTTATTATTATATACCTGAATTGTTGAAATTCCAGGTGAAAGTTGAAGGGGAAGAATGTTTCTGGTGTCTTGCAATTTCATGACAATCCAGTATGACAGGAAACACTAGGAAAGCCTAAATAAAGTTCATAATTTACAAGGAAAGTCATGAATGTGACATTATACGTGGAATGTGTAAGGGCAATTGAACCAATCAGGGATTGATCAACCCCCCCCCCCCCCAACAATATCATTCAAACGGGTCTTGGGGGAACAACAGCCCTAAAAAGACACATCTGTTGTAACATGACCCTAAACCAGCCAAACTAATCCAACCAAAGAATGTGTCAATCAAATTGGTATTGGAGAGCACATGCCACAGAAACATTTTAAATAAATCAAACAAAATGCATTTTCCTATATATATATATATATATATATATATAATTTTTTGTTGGGGGGGGGGGTGCATAAGCTAAACTTGAGAGGGGTAGAGAAGTTTGTGAGTGTGTGTGTGAGAGAGGGATGGGGGAGGGTAATAGTTTAATTGTCACGGCTACAGCACCACCTCATCCTTTGGAGGACAGGTTGTTCTGAAACTGTCATAGTGTTTTCTTACTCGCTGAAACATTCTTTGACACCACCATACAGGCTAACACTGCTCATCTGTGCTATAGTGCTATATAGCATCTGTGGCCACTGCTGTAGCTCAATTTAGCATGGTAGCCTGCTGTTTACCTTGTATTCATTTTCATACAACTACAACTGCTTACAAAAGTGGCCATTTAGAAAGCTATAGCCTATCTTCCTTGATCAGTCAGTATGCTGCTGACATGATTTAGACTGGTATTAGACGCATTCAGCAACAAATCAAGGAAGAATGTTATTTGGTTTATCGGTTTTCTTGTTCAACATAAATTAACAGAGTTTAGTTCAGACTGTGGATGAATCTGTGTTACCTCAGTGTGACAGTATTTATGCACAGTGGACAGAACAAAAAGTATGTGTGGTTACATGAGGCTATGTGATGTCCTCGAAAAGAGTAAATTATGCCTTAAGGTCACAACAATAATGTGTCCATTAATCGAAGATAACAGTCTGTCATAATCAGCTGTTTGTGTTTATAGCATGGGCTGACAAATGTTCTGACTCAGGTCCATGTGTGCTGAGTTCATAGCTTACATATTAACCAGGCTCACATGCGCAGGGCACAGTTGTAAAGTTGGTACCTATCACAGTTTGTCTGTGCTCATAACACAACAACCTCTGAACCGCCCTCCCAACCCTTAACAATCATTCCAACTCCACCACCCATCCCAACATGTGCAGCATCATCGAAGTCGTTGTTTAGTATGCCTTACATAATACAGAAATAAGAGAAAATCACACGTCACACAAATATCACTGTAACTATTTCAGTGTTGCTGACTAGCCTAACTGTGGGGGCAAGCCAGTTACAGGCATAGCCTTCTGCAGTGGAGAGTGTGATGTTGAAAGTAGCTCATTCCCTGTAACCTACCCTGACATTACATAGAATTTCTTCAGCAGTTGTAACTATCCACTGACAGCATGGTGTACAAAATATGAATAGGCTGAAACCAGCTCACTAATGTAACTGTCATTTTAAATCTATCAGTTTTGTACTTCCCTCATTGGTAGGCTACTTCCCTCACTGCCTTACACTGTCAGATTTGAGCATATTTTCTTCAGTGGTTATCCTGATCAATTGTCAGAAATTATATGCTTTATTTTTATGTAAATATTATAGAGTGGATGTGCCTCCATTCACGACACAGCCACAGGTCCAAAATACAAACCTGTGCTGCACCCACACTGGTCATTCAACTATAACAGCAACAATAGTTTCCAGCCAGGCCCCACTGACAGGGTCATATCAGTTATGTTACAAGTTATAAGACATCTTAGTAGACACATTGCATAGATGCAGCTCAATGACAAACTCATTCATAATTCATTCTTTTATGGATTTGATATTTGACCAACTAGGCCTATGTAGTTATGTTGTGTGTAATATTCAGTCATTATATGTCATTGTTTTCCAAATGGGTGTGCGTCTAACCATCAAGATTAAACTCATTACCACTAACATCAATAAGAAATCCCTATTGATAGATTAATCGGCTAGTTAGGTTAAAAGTGCATCGAATAGCCAGTGTTGCCTTACAACCATTCAGTAGCCCGTTTACAGCCTTTGTTTTGACCAGTTTCATGAACCGATTAATTCAGAGATTATATTTTGTTATTAACATCCAGTCGGCACCGCTTTATATTTCAGAAAAACAACGTGCAAGTGTATGTTAGCTAATTCTATTAGCTTGGGCTAGGCCTCAGAATTTGTCTTATTTTGCTCACGCCTGCTTCCCTCTCTCACTCTCAAGTTGCAAGCAAGTGTAGCAATGTGCACGCGACACGCCGGGTGTGTGACGTTGAACCAATCAGATCGTTTAGATCCGAAAGTTTACCTTTTATGGCTAGAGCCGGGCAGCAGACTGGGTATAAAAAACAGCCCTCAGCACTCAACAGCTCACTTTGAGCTCCTCCACACGCAGCTCGTGCGGGATATCATCAGCCTGTAACATTTTCTCCTAAACCGGCAAAAGCCCCTTAAACCCAAGGTAGGTCTTCTGACTGGTTAATAATTTTCACACGATTCAGAGTAGACATCAAGCTTATTGTAGGATCCTTGGCTTGAAATGATCTATAAATTAATGAGAATATTGAAAGTAATTGTTTTTGCATTAACTTGACGTTTTTCTTTGAGTAGTAGAACATAGAGCAGCATTTGTATTTGTGCATAATTGCATGATTTATGACTAACAGTGTTTGAAATATGCAAGTGTGGTAACATTAGCCGGTCGTGAAATGTATGACGACGTGATGGCGAACTTGGCAGAGTCAAATTAATGGTAGCTACTTGATGCCAAGACTCACTTTATTTAGTTTAGACACCAGATATATTGATGCCTTTCTTCTCAAAGCGGAAAAAATAGTTCTTAATCGCTGGTTTTGTCGTTTTATTGATGACCACCACGCGGGGTTCTTTGTGCCTGTGCTGCAGCTGGGTGTGACCTACTTTGCGATATAGCTTAGCTTATGGTCAACCAACTGTCCTTCAGGTTTGTGCATATAGATATGAGGTCATTGAAATTACTAAATCACTTTATTTATTTCTTGTATATGAGCTGTTTATTCCGGAGATTAATCACTTATTTTATCTTGGTTGGTGAATGCCGGCCGGTGTCTGGCTTGAATTACTGCCAACTCACGTCAGATGGTCAGAATCGTGCAAGTTGATGGGAAGAATAACGTTATTTAAAATGGTACAAGTTAATATTTAAGGTGTGGCCGGCAAGTTGACAAAAGCGTTAACATAATTGAATAACTTGGTGCATAGGCTGCAATGGGCTTCATGAGTTTCAGATTTAATCACAACGTCAACTGCTGGGGTCGGTGTTAAGGTTATTGTTAACTTAATAATTTTATGTCCTTTTTTATGACAAGAATTACACGTTTAGTAGACCTGTTTGAGGTTGTAGGTTATTCGGTAATCTCGATAGTATAGCAAATTGTTAGTGAAAGATGGGCAATTGTCTGTGACGCACAAATAAAGTCTTGCTTTTTTGACGGAATTCGGTGTCAGGAGGGGTGGGAGGGCGTTATGAAACTTGCATTCATGGGCTTTAGGGAGTGGCCGAGGGCATGATGAATGTCGAAATCTGTTCCTTTTACTGAAGCCCTTTGCTCTGGCTACAAGCCACTCTCCCGGCAGCCGCAAAGCTGCTCAAACCGTTGCCTTTTATGGTAATAGTGAGAGAATGCAGAGGGGCTTCCTTTGTCTCGCCTATCTCTAAAGCATTGTTCGGAACTGTCGCCACCTAGTGGCGAAGTGAAATTTGCAACACGGAACAGGAAATCAAGTGACTATGCCATGTGGCGCCGAACTAGTGACTAATGATTTACTTTTTTCTGCATTCACAGTTCAGCCATGGAAGATGAAATTGCCGCACTGGTTGTTGACAACGGATCTGGTATGTGCAAAGCTGGATTTGCTGGAGATGATGCTCCCCGTGCTGTCTTCCCATCCATTGTTGGTCGCCCCAGGCATCAGGTGGGTTACCATTTTATTGAAGATTAATTATAAATTAATAATTATTGGTTATTGTGAATTATATGGATTTAAGGTGTTAATATTGAACTTTATTTTGCTTGTCTACAGGGTGTGATGGTTGGTATGGGACAGAAGGACAGCTATGTTGGTGATGAGGCCCAGAGCAAGAGAGGTATCCTGACTCTGAAGTACCCCATTGAGCACGGTATTGTCACCAACTGGGATGATATGGAGAAGATCTGGCATCACACCTTCTACAACGAGCTGCGTGTTGCCCCCGAGGAGCACCCCGTCCTTCTTACCGAGGCCCCCCTGAACCCCAAAGCCAACAGAGAAAAGATGACACAGGTATGTTGTGTTCTGCTTCTCAGTATCTACACAAACTGTCAACCTTTCTTGTCTATTCATTGTACCTTCATCCCTTTAAACCTCCTTTAGGTTCTTTTGCTTCCATCCTGAGTTTCTTCTTTTCCTGGAACCTGCAGGTTTTACCTTGTGTGCCCCCCCCCTCCTGGTTTCTTTCCTGCACTGTGTGTGTGTGTGTGTGCGCTCTGCACTGGTCTTGACGACTAATGTCAATTGCACGGTTTGGTATATATTCTAAAGGTTCGTTCACAAGTTGGAATGCAAATTAATAAAAAAAAAAAAAACTCTACTCTTGTTTTGCAGATCATGTTTGAGACCTTCAACACCCCAGCCATGTACGTCGCCATCCAGGCTGTGCTGTCCCTGTATGCCTCTGGTCGTACCACTGGTATCGTGATGGACTCCGGTGATGGTGTGACCCACACTGTTCCCATCTATGAAGGTTATGCCCTGCCCCATGCTATCCTCCGTCTGGACTTGGCTGGCCGTGACCTGACTGACTACCTCATGAAGATCCTGACCGAGAGGGGCTACAGCTTCACCACCACAGCTGAGAGGGAAATCGTGCGTGACATCAAGGAGAAGCTGTGCTACGTCGCCCTCGACTTCGAGCAGGAGATGGGTACTGCTGCCTCCTCCTCCTCCCTGGAGAAGAGCTATGAGCTGCCTGACGGACAGGTCATCACCATTGGAAATGAGAGGTTCAGGTGCCCCGAGGCCCTCTTCCAGCCTTCCTTCCTGGGTAAGCTGGAGTGTCTGGCATGATGTGCAAGATGTAAGATCCTTTGGGCACATGTTTGGCCAAAATGGTGTGTGTGATCTAATGGCATTTCTTTTGTCTTCACTAGGTATGGAATCCTGCGGTATCCACGAGACCACCTTCAACTCCATCATGAAGTGTGATGTCGATATCCGTAAGGACCTGTACGCCAACACTGTGCTGTCTGGTGGTACCACCATGTACCCTGGCATCGCTGACAGAATGCAGAAGGAGATCACATCCCTGGCCCCCAGCACAATGAAAATCAAGGTGGGCATCATTCAAATTTACATTTACCCCCTCTTGGGGGGGAATGTGCAGTGTCATTCCCAGTAGTGTTACAGGAGGACTTGTTAACCTGACCAACTGTCTTCTATCTTTCTGCAGATCATTGCCCCACCTGAGCGTAAATACTCTGTCTGGATTGGAGGTTCCATCCTGGCCTCCCTCTCCACCTTCCAGCAGATGTGGATCAGCAAGCAGGAGTATGATGAGTCCGGACCCTCCATCGTCCACCGCAAATGCTTCTAAACAGACTGTTACCACTTCACGCCGACTAGTACTGCGCAGAGAAAAACCTGAAACGACAACATTGGCATGGCTTTTGTTATTTTTGGAGCTTGACTCAGGATCTAAAAACTGGAACGGTGAAGGTGACGGCAATGTTTTTTGGCAAATAAGCATCCCCGAAGTTCTACAATGCATCCGAGGACTTAAAATGTTACTTTTTTTTCTTTTTTCCTTCCTCTTTCTTTTTAGTCATTCCAAATGTTTGTTACATGCATTGTTCAGAAACTTATTTGCCTCTATGAAGGCTGCCCAGTTTTGGGAGCATACTTAACATTGTAGTATTGCTTGTATGTAAATTATGTAACGAATACAATGTCTGGGTTTTTGTACTTTCAGCCTTAAAAAAAGAAAAAAAAATCTTGGTCCTTTTTTTTTTTTTTTTGTTTTTGTTTTTTTTTTTTTTTTTGTTATGCAAAAACAGAGCTTTACCTTTATTTCAAGACGTAAAGGTTACCATTCCCCTGGGCATATGTACAAGTTGTTAGGGACCGTGGCGGTGCCAGAGATTTGGTGGGGCCAACCTGTACACTGACTAATTCCAATAAAGTGCACATGTGTAAGACCTGTTAAAAGTTCTCCTGTTTTTGTTTCTTCACTGTGATTGTGTCCTGATGAAATGTCAAGCCTATAGACACGTTAAGATCTCCAACCCTGGTAGTTGAAATCAAAATATCAGATGCAGAAGTAGAGCGCTGAACGGATGCAGTACTTAAAAATGACTGAAATGCTGCATGGCATTTAACTCTAGCTTTAGTCACTGAGCCAAGGTCCAATATAAGCCTGCAAATGGCTAGTGTCTTATGGGCATTGATTCTGATCACATGTGTGGTTGTAGCTGATCACTAGTTGGTTCTTAATCTCGACTGGCAAACAGCTCTCGCATTGCCTCAAGGGCCCCTGTAAGGATTGAGATGGGTGCATTTTCAGTATAAATTAAACTTTTTAGATAAGCAGCAATACTTCTTGGTAAGATGCTCAGTTCATGAACAGGTAATGCTAGATTAGCCTTACTTAAACTTTGAGGCTGTATAATTTAAATCAACTAAAGGTATCTATCCTTTATCTATCCTTGTTTTTCTCCTGGAGATGGACAAGCTGCAATACATTTTGGTCTGCAAAAGTCAATGAGATTTTGTTTGTCAGGTTTGCTAAATCCACCCTTTCATTATGGGTAATGAACTGGGGCTACCCTTTTTGACTTGATTTTCCCATTACATAACAGGAGTGAAAATGTAAAGGGTGATTGGCTATCAATCACGTGTCTACTCACAGAAAACAAACTGAATTCAAAAATTAAGTGACGACAACAAATGAAAAATGTCAGCTATTACTCTATTCTGTTCACAGTCTACAACCTGAAGAATCCACATGCCATTCAACTACAGTGCAGTCAATGGAATCTATTTCCAATAACTTCGAACTCCTAAAAAACTGTACCAGCTGCATTGTTTCAGAGGGAAATAAGACCCACAATTCAAGGCAAGTTTCTGGTACTGAGACATATTAAATCACTTCACTGCAGCATCTTTTCGTGCACACAGGCACACAACAGTTAGGTCTATGATAATTTTCCCCCCCATATATTATAGATGTTTTCCTTCATATTGTGTTCATAATGTGAATAGCCATGGTAAAATATTTTTTATTGAAATCTGTTTCATTGCCTGAACAATTAATACAAAGTGCCAGAGTAGCCTGATATGATAATACTCTATAATGTATTAAAAGCTGCAGAGGCGGATTCCTCAGATGACACTGATATGTGTGAACATCTGTGTAATTCTGTCCTCTCCTGTACGTCTGAAGTTTAACTCAGGGGACGCACTTGTGCGACAGATGTCATTTCTTCAAAGTAACAGCTGTAGGCACCGCGAGGAACGATGAAATGGCACAATTTGGTGGATCACTGTGACCCAGGGCTGTAATGACATCATGGCAAATGACTTCATCTAGCTCAGAACACAGGATTACCTCCATTCTCTTGCTTTGCTCTGCAGATGAGGACCTTTGAGAGGAGAGACAAGACCTGCTATAAGCAGCATAAAGAGAAATTTTTCCCAGTTTATGTAGTGACATCACTATGACTGTGATGTCATAGTTGTAAGTTTACATGCCACATTAATAGTGCATGTTTTTCTTTCACCAAACATACACTCATGTTATCCCCATCATAGGCTTTCATAGCTCTCTTCATGTACACATACTGATACAGACATATCTTACACCTAGTCTTTTTATGTGTGTGACGATAAACCTCCTTGATTTCTTGAATCCCTTCTGCTGTAGGCACATTTAACTCCTAGAACTTTTCTAAACCTCTTGTTCTAGTCACTGTACAGTAGATGGCGCCATGGTGCCATCTTTATTCCACAATCACGCTGCCGTCTTTCATCCAAGACCTTGAAGTCTGCCATGCAAAGATCCCAGAATCTGCGGCAACATCCTCCCCAGATTTATATATTAGCTCCGAGCTCCCAGAGGAGCACATGAAACGGTTCCTTACTTCAGCGCAAGACGAATGGAATGCAGTGACAAAATGGAATGTGGTTCACTTTCTTGCTCTCCCCATAGAGTGCACTAATAAGTGTGTGTGTTGTCTTTGGTAAATCTTTGTAAGCAGGGTCCCTGGTTGGTTTCCATGTTTATATGCAAGGAGAGATGTGTGCCCTAGTTGCATATGATTTACAACTCGCCGCACTGTGCTGTCTGACAGCACTTGATGAAATATGATCAAGAGATTGTTCCTGCTGCGGCCTTCTGGGGAGGGGTTGCTCATACACCTGTGTTTATCATCCACTTTCTCTCTCTCTCTCTCTCATTTCTCTCTCTCACTCTCTCTCTTTCTCTCTCTCTCTCTGTGTATGTGTGTGTATGGACTGGTGGCTGGTGCATGTGTGTGTGTGTGTGTATGTGCACGTGTGTGTGTAAAACAGAGGGAGAGAATGAGAGAGGGGGAATGACTGAGCGAATAAAATTGAATAATAACCCCTGAATTAACAATGTGCTTAACAAAGGAGCCAATTATTTTGGTTATAATTATCATCCTTGCAATTCTATTATCATCAGAGCCCACTCAGGCAGAAATTAGAACCTTATCTTCATTAAAAAGAACTTGACGTATATATGTTGTCTCAGAGCCTCATATAAGCTCAAACCACAAGTCATTACGTTATCCACCACAGATCTATTTTCTATCTTCAAAAACTTAAAATATCTGCCTTGAACATAAATTATATTCATATGGAAATTGCATGATGGAAAATGAACACATGCGGGGTCATTAATTTCCATGCAAAATCTGAAATATGTTTTATTGCCTCACAACAAAGTAACACTATGCCCACACCTACACACACACACATTCAATCACGCATGCATGCCAGAGGCATTTGTCCCCAAATCAGCACAACAGCCCTTTGATTGTGTTTTAGTAAGACACTCTTTCCAGGCAGAACAGAAAGATTATGTACCCTTTACACACATAGACAAATCCATATGTTTTCTGTGACTAATAAGATCTTGTCATGCAACAGCAGAAATAGGTTATCTTGTACCAACCATAATGGATTCAAGACACTGCCGTAACCACTACAAAAAGTGAAGCAATGCTTTGCTTGTCTAAAATATTAATAGTGATACATACAACATATTATGATTAGCAGGTTGTAACTGGTTGTATAATTGCTTTCTGGGCTTCACTAAAGCTCTCTGCATTCAGTAAATTTAGAGGAGGAAAGGTGGCAGAGTGAGAATAGAAACGATGTGAGGAAGAGGTGTCAGATAAAAAGATCTACACAGAGACTCAGAGAAAGAGAGAGAAAGAGAGAGAGGGAAAGAGAGAGAGGGGAAGAGAGCAAGGGACAGGAGGAGGATAGATACGCTCTTATATTTTTAAAATGAGCGTGGCCACAGTGTCATTAAAGGCCCTGTATTATGGCAGGGGCTTCTGGACCCTGGTGTAATGAGGACAGGAGGTCTCGGAGCAATTTTGTGGGGCGCAGCAATCTGACAGAGCGTGAGCTAGAGTCCGTGTCTTTTCCCAACCCCCAAGCCTTCAGCAGGTCCCCCTGGCCAGGCTAATGGCACTCTTACAATCTGAGTGGATGAGCTCACTCTGGACAAGGGGATACAGTCTACAGATAGCAACTGCCTCATCATGTACTGTATGTGTATGTATGTATGTATGTATGTATGTATGTATGTAAGTATGCATGTATGTATGTATGTATCTATCTATCTATCCATCAATCTGTTGTTCTGAACAAGTGAGTATTGTGTTTTCCTTCCAATTATATCTTCCTCTATCTTGCCTCCCATTTTCCTTACCTCCCTCTCAACCACCCCTTCCTCAACAATATGAGCTGGTCCACATCATGACTCATGACTTGATCAGTAGCCCCCTCACTCCCAAACCCCCCACAGCTCCTCCACTGTCACCGGGGAGAATCCCTTCATCACGTCACATGACGAAGGCCAAAGTTCATTCACTGCAGTGTTCAGAGAGATGATTAAACATCATCCTGTGTAGAGACTAATAATGGCGGATTCTTATGGGGCGTTTCATTCACACACATTCCATAACAACAAAACCTTCAGTTTGTTGTTTGAATTTCTGTGACTGCCTGGAAAATGGAGATAGCAGCTCATGACCGACTGCCGATAATGCCACACGGAGACCCTTGTTCGTGTGCTCCCCTATTGTTTTGTGCGCTATTGCGCTATTTATGTATGGAATGGCGCTGGAACAAGTTTTGGTTGCAATAAAAGATAAAAGATTCACAGTGAAAACACAGTCAGCGGGCAGCACAATTTAAAATGTTTATTTTTTATTAAATTCCTCAACATAAAAGGCTCCACGGGCCACAATTCCTCATACCGCACAGCTTGACGTCAATGAAATTTCTCTTCGTTTCCCTAAATGTTGGTGTAGGCTTCCCATGCTAGCACAGACGATTACAGTTTTTTTTTCTCCCTCGTGCAAATGTAAATCACGTTATTTAAAAGGATCATTAGAGAACTGGGAAGGAGAAAATTGAAAAAGATTTTGTCTGCCATTATGGATGAGCTTGAGAAGGCAAGCCTCAGTCTTGCACATGATCCTGCCTAAAATAACGCTGAGAACAGAACAAAATGATCGGCTGAGAGGTGCGTCGGGGGTGTCGAAGGCTTGGAGCCAAGCTGGAGCTTCTTTGTCACACCATGGAGGCACGCTACTCTGCGGCATGGAAGATTAATAAATCCCACAAACGAAACAATCCTTTTGATTCCCCTCTTCAATATGCTTGCATATCATAGATTTTTTCCCAGCCCATTATAGGAATCCCATATGACGTCTTTTTTCATCCGCTGTCACTTTCATCATTACCTGTCATTACTCATAGCCTGTCTGTGTAACCCTTGCTCGTCCTTGGATGATGTATACTGCTGATACCTGTTGGCAGGGAAGAAGTATCTGAGAAGGAGATGCAAACCCTGTTGTTCAGTCTGCACCAAATAAGCTGTTGTTGTTTTTTGGCAATGGTGTGCAAGGTGAATCGACAGACACACAGTGACACACATAGTCAGGGTTTAGAAGACAGCAGTAAACAGCAGGACTTGGCAGGTGGAAGAGCAAGACTGTAAACTGTAACTGTGTGTGAGCAAGGGACTGTGCCCTCATTCTTTTCTTCTCAGAGAAGGACACGACATCCCTCATAATCTTTTCCAGTGGCTTGAGCAACACTGATGTCAGATGTCTTCAATCATCTCTTCTCAAAAATAAGTATATGTAAAGTTTTATGTTGAATTTGGTGTTGTAAAGTTGTTTATATGAAGCCTATAATTTAAGATACATTTAAAAGTGTGACAATCAGAGCTTTCCTGTGTCATTAAAGTCATCTTACATCTGCATTTATTCTAGAGTATACTTTGGAAAAATCCCTGCTGTAACCTTACAGAGAATTCGGATGGACAAGTGCAGACCTTTGAATCCGCCATTTTAATCCAAGAGGTTGGCAGATGGGTCCACTTCAGCGGGTCTAAAATCAGCTGCAAAAAAAGGGAAGATCATGATAGTAAAATCAAATAGTAAAGCAGTATACTTTACAATCCACCATCTATATGGTCATGTTTTAACCCCGTCACAAATTGCATTTATATTTGGCTTGCCTTAAATGTTAAACAGTATTATATTAACAGCTGCAACAGTGCTAGTTTACCGTAAATGGATTTGTCTGCAACCTCTGACACTGAGCTACGACCCAGTAAGATATGATCTAGCATTTTACTCATTGCTATGACAAGGTGCAATTGGCATGACATTTTATTTGTGGTTTCTAGCTGCATAGACAGGGCAAAACTCAATTCCTTGTGACATCGTCTGTTGATGTGTTCTGTTCTCTGAGAGAATCCCTCTTCTCCTCTTTTCCAGAGCTGAAGCTGAAGGCTGCACGAACAGAAAGCAAACATCATTCTGGTGAGTCACTGTGTTTCTATGGTGCTCAGTTTGCTCTTGTCTGTCCAGGGAGCTCCCACATCCAAAAGACATACACTCCCCTTCCTTACTCCCAGTCAGTGATGACTTAATATTGGCTACCCTTGCCCTGCTCCATGGCTTTTCTTTGCTTTTAAAGGGTATTTGAGTGTGTCAGATGGATAGGACAGGTGAATGAGATTGTGTGTGTGTATTTGTTTGTGTGTCTGTATATATATGTGTGTGTGCGCGCACGCGTGAGTCTATGTGTGACTATATGTGTGTGAGTGTATGCAGGAGGAGTGGAGTGTGCGGGGTTTAAGCGCAGAGCTTGTCAGCGCCGGCGACCCTGTGAATGCCTCTCTGAGTGCCAGTCGGCCGTGCGCGTGCTGCATCTGTCTCTTCTGCTCTCTGCTGGGTGCACTCAGGCTTCGGGGTGATGGACTCTATTTGCACACAAACACGGATCAGGGAAGGGGGCGGCCGAGGCATGCTTTTAAAAGCACTGTCAAGGACATTTATATGGCACACTTAGACAAACAGACATTTGGAAAGGAGAATAGAACGAGAAAGAGAGCTCTTCTGAGAAAAATAGCGATGTTCTGCACTCGGGAGAGAGGGGGAGAAAGGCTAAGGTCACCTGTTCTTTGTAGTCTCGGTCTTTCAGCTTACCTTGAGCAACAGAAAATGACAGGGCAGGAACCGACTGGTGAGAGAAATGGGTATTTATTTATTTTCTTGAGTCCAGAGAGTGGGCCTCTAACACAACCATCTGATTATCATCTCAGTCATTTAGTGCTCTGTGTTGTGAGTCCTGCAAAGGACAGAAGGGAGGAAAGATGGAGGACTAAACAGACAGGAAGAGAGGATGAGAGAAGAGAAAGAGAAGGGATAAGAGAAGGTCATGGAGATGAGTGGAAAACAGAAGAGGAGGTGAGAGATGATAACAGAACAGAATAAAGGAGGGAAGTATTGAACAACAGAGAGCGATAGAAGAGAGGAAGGTAGAAAAGGAGAGGACAAAAAGCACTGATAGAGGGGAGGAAAGGAAAGGAAAACATGTATGGAGGAGTGAAAATCCAATAATGCCAGGGCTAATATCTTTCAGTGCTCATCCTTTTTTGGTCTGTGCATGAAGAATGTCTTTGACCTCAGCAACCGAAGGTCTGACAGTCTTTGTGACTGAGACAGAACAGGCATTGATTCCCCAGATGGACTGTTTATTTCCTGATCTTGAAGCAGGTCTATTAAGTGAAGATTCATAGCTCATAGTTACACAATGATCAGCCACAAACCCGACCATCTGTTCCAGAAAAAACAGTCTCTCTAGCGTAAGTCAGATCCATCATAATAAAACACTACCGTCACCTTGTCTTGTCTCATTTCCATTACACAACACTGAAGAAGCGGCCTGTATTCAGTACAAACAATGCGCTAGCTATGTACACTCCGAATATCTGCAATCCCAGGTCCCCTGCTGCTCTCTAGATGCTTAGCTTTTCAGGCTTCAGTCAATCAGTCTTGCAGAGACAAACACAGAAATGGAAATGAAGGGGAGAAGACGACAGTTAATGAGACCAGGGGGACCGCTCTACATCTCTGTCACAGTCTCTCGCAGGTGCTCCATCCGCCGAATCACTGAACGTATTGATCTGGATAGGAATTCAGCCGACTCTGGCTGAGGGGAGTGGGTGGGGGAGAAATCTTTTGCCTGCTATACCAGACTTGAAACAGATTTGGGAAAAATGAATGCAAACCACACATAGAAGGGAGAAATACTTGTGGTTGTGTGAGTTTTAGCTGTGGTGAACAAGAGTGAGTGTAGCAGAGAGGCTAATTCAGGGTCCACTAGCCACAAAGATGGAGGAGGTAGAATGGGACAGGACATAGAGGAGCAGTCTTTTGTATTTCACGCCCCTCAAATCTGCCATTATATCATTAGATGCCATCCTTTTACTTTCCACACCTTTTCTTTGAAAAGACTCGCCTCAGACAAACATGCACACACACACACACACACACACACACACACATACGCACACACACACACACACTACTCACACAAACTCAGGCCTTAAAAAAGTGCCAGCCCCTCAGGTGTGTTTACAGTGTGCTAGTTCTGTTTTATTCTGTCAGATATAGGAAGCTGGAGGCATCTGATGACAGCTCCCTCTTCACCACTGCACCACTTCTTCCCAAGACTGTGTGTGTGTGTGTGAGAGAGAGAGAGAAAGAGAAAGAGAGGGGTGGGGTTGGGGGATAGAGAGAAAGAGACAGAGAAAGTTGTCTTTGTGTGTATGTGTGTGTGTGTGTGTGTGTGTGTGTGAGAGAGAGAGTGAAAGAGCGCGCGAGTGAGAGATCGGGGGGGGGGGCAAATTATTAACAATGTTAGAGAAATGTAAGTAATGTTGGTTACATGAGTTGCATGCATGCATACTATGTATGTCTATGCAAAATGTTTTCTTCATGCTTGTAGATCGTGTGCGTGTGTCATATGTAACATGAGTTGCATACATGCATATTAGTGTAATTTGTGTGTGTAAAATGTTTTGTTCATGTTTGTAGATCAGGTGTGTATGTCTCTCTCTCTCTCTCTCTCTCTCTGTGTATGTGTGCATGTCTGTGTCTCTGTGTGTGTGTATGTGTGTGTGTGTGTTGAGGCATGTTCAAGAGAGGGGGGGCATGGAGAGTTTGGGTTTTGATTTGGGCAGCTAGAGGCTTGGCTGCGCCTGTGGCTGAATGTGTCCAGTGGGGCCGTCAGCAGTCTGCCTGCCTGTCTGTCAGCCGCTTCAGGCTGAGCCCACCTGGCCCTCTGGGGCCCTCACGCTCCCTCACGCTCTTCCATGCCTCCCTCCCCTACTCTACCAACCTCCCAATTCTCTCTCTTTCTCATTTTTTCTCTCTTTCTCTCTTTCTTTGGGACCACACCACCCTCTCTCCCTCCTACAACCATATCTCTCTATCACCCCCTTTTCTCTGTTTCTCGTTTTTTTCTTTTTCACTCTCTTTGGACCATGCCCCCTGTCTGCCTGTCTGTCTGTCTTCATTTTTCTGTCCAGTCCATCTTTCTGCCTGTCTGCTTCCTTCCCCTATTTCTCTGTCAGATTTTGTCTGGAATCAATACCTCCCTCCAGTTATCTTTAAAATGCCGTAAAGGGACTGCACGTTGATGTAAGAGGCAAGCAGCTATGTAGATCCATCTTCAGGTGTGACTCTGTGAGTGCATTTGTGGATATGCTCTGTGTGTGTGTGTGTGTGTGTGTGTGTGTATACGTTTGTGGATATGCATAACTCTGTGTGTGTCTGTGTGTGTGTGTGTGTGTGTATGTGTGGTGTGTTGGGCTGAGAGCAGAGGACTTTAAGGAATTTGGTAAGCAGCTACTTGAAATGTGTTTTTTTTTCTTATGTTGACCCTGCTTTCATTTGCATGTTTATTCAGTCCTTCAGTCAAGCTGAAATCTTTGCATTAATGACTTGTCGAAATGTTCTCTCAGCATTTCTTTACACTACACACAGAGTCGGCAAGTTCTCCGCCTGGTGAAGCGGTATTAAGGGCGGGGGGTGGTGGGGGGCGGGTGGTTCTGTAAATTAAAATTCATGACCACTTACAGATTTTTCCAGCGAGAACCAGACGTCAGAAGACTAAAATGTATTATTGATGGCACACATGCCATCACCTGCAGAGGAAGAGGATGTGTTTTCTGTTTTTCGATATTCTGGTATATTCCTTACAGTTGCCATCAATGAAAATAAAGACACTGCAAGCAGATGGACATTAATATCATTTGCCAAAGCATATGGCGTGTTCCTTCAAGGGACACATGCTCTTGGTCGAATGTTCATTCTCTGTGCATTATTCAGTTTAGGATGTTACAGCACAAGTGTCGCTTATAATACAGAAAGCTTATAATACAGAAAGCAAACATACAAAACAAAACCAAAAAAAGATTCAGCCAAGAAAGGACACCATTCAGAAGACCAGAGAAGAGTTATTGAAAGGTCAGACATGGAATGGTCAAAGAAGACATCACAGGAATGGAAACCAAATGATTACGCACTCCACAGAAAGTATGTTTTCCATCAGGCTTTGCCAAGGCTACTAAAATAGAAGCTCTCATAGCCTTGCTGTAATTCCTCCTTACCCTCTCTCTCTCTCCTCCCTCTCCTTCTCGTAATGTTTGCGGAACACTCCAGAAACCACAGCGCCTTCGCCCCTTTCCCATTGCGGGTCACAAGCTTGGTCAGACCCATACTTGGTAGCAGTGCAAGATTGTCAGCCTAAGTAGATTCAGCAAATGTGGTTTGGGGGCTCATACTGCCCCAAGACCCAAAATGGCTGAGGATGGTAATAGGAGAGCTGCACTGGAAATTGGTCATTGAAGACACATTACTTTTTTATTAGTTTTACCTCATCATGGAAGATTGTCAAATGCAATTCAGTTAACGATGATGTCAGCCTTTTTTACCCCACTTATTTTAATCTTATGACCATTTGGTCTAATCATCTTTTTTCCACCAAGGACTGCAGTATCTGTGAAATACCCATGGGGGATATCCATGTAATACGAGCACGGCACATAAGAATATGCATTCATGTTTGTCAAAAACGTGGCTGTAGTGCCTGCAAATGAATGATAATTACATTGTACTTTTTCTACTCAGCCAAAACTACTCTATAATACCCCACACAGATCACTCAGAGCTCTGTTGCTAATTCACCAGTGTTACAGGCTGACTGTGCTTGAGAACAGAGTGTGTTGCCGTATCTTGCTCAAGAACACTCTGACATACATTCAGAGTGAGCACCAACCAACCTGGCTCACCTCTCAGAACGACTGCTTTCACTGCTGATCATTTGGACCCAGGAATTACAACCTAAATGACCCGCTTCCACAGAGACACCCCCCCCCCCACCACCACCACCACCTCCCAATTCCTTTCCCTAACTACTCTCCCCTCTCCATCCTCTTCCTTGGACCTCTCCTCCCCTGATTAGATTGGCCATCAGCAGTTGGTCCCAGGCCCAGCTGACACCAGTGCCCAGACACAGGAGGGCAAGGGGCCTCTATTAGCACCTCTGTCTGTCACCTCCCCATGGCCACCACTGAGAGGACGTGACCCAGTCGCTAATTCTCACAAAGATCACTGGTAATTTGTTAGCCTCTCCTTGACAAGGCCAAATGAGAGAAAGTCTGAGGGGAGGTAGGTGGGGAATGGGGGTCCTCTAGTCCTCCTCTTCTTCATCTTCCTCCTCTGCCTCCTCCTCTTCCTCTTGTGTGATAGTTCTATTTTCTCCCACTCCAAGCACAGCGCGTTGCCAATCTCCGGGCCTGAGCGCTCGGCGGGGGTTTAAGGTGCTCGTTTTGGAGAACATAATGGGACTTGATCAAACTGCTGCAATCACCTGCCTCTCCTCCTAAGCGCTGCCTTCACCACTCTCAGGTTTGCCTGCATGTACACACACACAGACACACACACAGTCACACGCCTGTGAAGAAAAGTGCTGAGCGATACCTCTGGCTTCTCTCTTCTTATTTTATCTTCCATACGTCACTCCGTGGCATCCTGCCGTGCTTTTGACATCTTACTATTCTAATTCAACACCAGGGCTCATTCAGATGCCTAATGCATATTCATTCTGCGAATTAGTTTAGCGTGCAGTCCATGACATTAATATGATTTTATGCAGCTGAAACAGCACAGACAAATGAGAGGGAACAGTATGAGATGCAGGGTATCACTTCATAACAGACCAGTGTTGTCTTATGCACAGAACTAAGCCCAGCAATCACACAGAGTCCAGGACAAATCACTATGGAACAGTTGTCCTTATGTGTTACTGAGAGATATAGGTGAGGCTATCACTGTGAACAAATTGTCCATAGATCTATGGCAGGGATGAATGCAAAGCAAATATGAATTCCCTGGTCTGCTGTGAAGAAGAGAGAGAGAAGAAAACATTGGTGCCGCTTCACTGCAGATTTCATTATGAAAACAGAGATAAGGTCAATTATTGTGAGTAAAATATACTGATTCCGTGTCGACTGAAATCCACCGTGGCTGTCTCCCCTCAAAACCAAGGCCCAGTTCTTTTTGCAATTCTGAGAGTAAAAGCCGTATTCATTTCATCATAGAATTCTCACATCATTCCTTAACCGCCTAAACGGTCCATCGAAGAGGTCGTTTATGGCTCTCAAGCGATGCCACAGCATTTTTCATTCTGACTGCCATTATACTTGAGATGACACACAAGTGTTAGCGATGCAGCCAAGGTGTCTGGTTTCTCCCACAGTGAGTTCTCTGAGACAGACACTACAACAGCTGGGAAGGAGAGGAGAGAGGAGAGGCAGTGTTGCTAATGTAGCCAAGGATGTAGGATATTGGAACAACAAGGGAAATGGTTCTCTTGCGAAATGTGGTCCATTGCACACACATATAGAGTATATTCACTATATGTTCTACACTCTTTCTTCTTTGTATCTCCCTCTCTCTCTTTTTGTTGTTTTCCATCGTTTAGTCCCCCAGTGTGGTTTCACACCTTCAGATTGCCCTAATGACAGGGTGCTGAAGTTCCCTCGAGGTCGCCATGGAAATCGGGACCTCTCTGTCAGGCTCTCCAGGGCCCAGGCACTGCACGAGAGAGAGAGAGAGAGAGAGGTGATGAGAGGAGTGGTGGATGTGGTCAGTCACAACACGAGGCACAGGCACCGTGCCTCTCTTGTGCATATGGCGGCCAAGTGGGGCCGCAGCCAGCAATTCCTGGGGGGTTCCTGACAGGCCGAGGAATATGGGTTGTGACAAAGCCCAGACCCTTGGCTCCCTCTGGGTCGCAACAGAAAGGCCCCATGGTGGCACAGCAGAGCCCTGGCTGCCCTCATCCCGTCAGCTGGGGAGAGCAATAAAGAATGGAAGGTTCTGGATCAAAGTGGACCTGAAAGAAAGTAAGTGATCGAGGAGGGGGGACTGTTGGCTTAAGCAAAACATGTCATGTCTTGGAGGAGCGCAGAAGGTCAAACAACGGTGTTGTAGCGTAAAAACGAGCCCCTCTCCACCACACGGACTATCATTTCAGCGTTAGAGCATTTTCAATCTTGCATTGATGAGATGTATAGCTGCCAGAGAATGCTTGTTTTGATCAGCAATCATTTTCATGGCCCATAAAAATCACTGAAGTATACACTAGTGTAAAATAGAAGGACACTCTGCAATGTAACAAGCCCGAAGAGACCATTTCAAGAAAGGGAGGGGTGGTGTCATGACGGAGGGGAGTGTCATGGTAAACTAGGGCATAGAGATAAAACATGCTGCAAGAGATCCTGTCCAACAGAGTTTAGTTGTAACATCGGTGCAATACCTTTGCCTCAGACACTCATGTGTCCCAGTGTTATTCTACAAAAACTAAGATGGTGTGAGTAGTGCTGAAGAGGAGCCCCAAGGAAAAGATGGGCACATCTGTAATAGAGCACAATGTGAATGTCTAAAACAGCCTTTGGCTTAATAAGATCAAGAGAAAATGAGGGAGAGAGAGAAAGATCTATTACAGGTGAACAATCAGAGAAAGAGAGAGAGAGAGAGAGTGAACGGTCTAGTATGTGCAGTAAAAAAATTCCACCTCCTTCCTCCAAATCCTATCAGAGCACAGGATTTAATTGTTCCGCGCTCCATTTCGTTAAACGTGCATTTCCACCTGTGCAACTCCTGCATCATTTGTCAAGATGGACGTCCATGAATATTACATGATGGCTCCCCTTCTATTTCTGTTCCATTAGCATAATGATGCAGCAGGCTGTTGTGTGCGGGCAGCTACGCTAACATAGCACTGGGGAGCAAAGGGGGAAGGGGGTGGGGGTGATGGGGGGCAAACAAAGTCATCTAAACATGGCTGTAAGAGAGTGTTTACTGGAGGGATTAATTGCTTTCATGAACATCACTACTATACCTCATCTCTTTTTTAGAGACTCTCCAACACATCCCCCCAGAAAAATAATATACACACCCCTATTCACACACACATACACACACATGTGTACATACACACGGACACACTTCTCCCTTTCTTTCACTCCATCTAATGTGAGTAGGTGTGCCGTGTATAAATATGTGCTTCCCCCTAGCAAACACATCTTGTTGGCTGATGTCGTTTTGCCACTCAGTGGGTGCCTTTGATTACCAGGGGCACATTACCCTGCTCACGAGGCTCCTGCTGTACAGCTCGAGTCACACTATTTAGTATTTATTCAAATGTAATTCCAATTCCATGATCATTGACAGATGACACATCCAGAATCATTTCCAAATTGTACAGCGACCATGAATATTAACTTCTTTATTGGAATGCTTCCCAAGACAAACCACAAGCATGAAAAATTCAAAAGCATTTTCCCAAGGATTAGCCTATATTTCAGTGTGTTCACACACACACACACACACACACACACACACAAGAGCGAGTCGCTTTAGGGGAGATGTAACTGGGCAGCGGTACAGAGTGTTTCTCAGAGAATGAGCACATTTAAGGTGACTTTAGGGGCCTGATTGAGCTTCCTCGTGCTGTGGCACTTGGCATTAATGACTGGCAGAGACATAAAAGCGTTTTGTGCCCAGGAATGTTGGTGCGTCTGAACCTCCTCTGAGTCATAAGAAGAAACATCAAAGGACACAAGTCAGACGTATCTGTTTGGTGGCGCAATAATGGATTGCTACATTCGAAAATGTGCTGCACTATTGCCAAAGAGAAAGAGGAAGCATTGCCCTCCATCCTTCCAAAATTTAATATTTTCAGTGTGTTTAAGTCCATTACAAACAAAAAACTTGGTGGTGTGATGGAGCCCTGCAAAAATACCACAAAATAACAGTAGTCATCCTGTCATTTCTGTTAACAGCACAATGAAACAGCTGTGTGTGTCCATTTTAAAGGCATTGTTATCTTATGACTTATCTTATGAATCTCAAATGTTCCTTAGTGCTCATTTGTCATAAGTGGATTTTAAGAAAACGGATGAAGTTGAGCTGAATATGCAGGATACATTATGTCAGTAATAAAATTAAAGGGGTGGGTAGGGGGTGGTGGGGGGCTACCATTAGATTAATTTATGCAAATGCTATTCCATCAAAAGAGAAATCAGAGAGAGACCAAATCGAATCTCATCTTAGTTGGTCTTGTCTGCATTTAAAAAGCAGGCTTTGGTGGACATGGGTAAGAAAGAAAGAGGGTTTATTTGAGAACTTGAATCTGCAATCAAACGGTCACTATAGTCTAAATTCTGATAACACAAAGGCTCCTTTACTCTGCATTTGGGCATTTTTTGACAGGGATGTTCTGTCAAGTTACACACACATTGGTCTGGCCATTTTGTAAACACTTCAGTGCTCTCTCTCTCTCTGTCTACCCCTCCCTCCCTACGAAGGTTAGTTAGGCTGGTGGGGTGTATTAAATTGTGTGTACATTGACTAGATTTGTTTTGCAATCATTTGGCAAGGGGGTGATTGATTTTTCACCTCAAGGGGTAATTTAAGGGGAGGTGAAGGGGGATAGGTAATGAAGGTAAACATGATTCCTGTGGTCAGCTTGATTGTAGAGTGAATTTCGCCTCATCTTTAATAAGCACCTCATTCATACAAACATTCAGACTCAAACACCAGTCCCATTATTTTAGTACACGTTGATGAGAGGTAGGCCCCCAATGGAACTGAGACCAATTGCTCATTTAGCTTATGACAAAAAAAATAAACTTTTTGACCTAGAAAGGGCCTGTTGGAAGTCTACAAGATAATCTAAAAAAGAAAACAGCATATGGATCACTTTGTTTGCTTTTTATAATTCATGAAGAGATAATGTTTTATCTTTGAAACTATTAATATTCACAGAATTCTGGCCTTATCGTTCCCCATGATTCATATCTGCATGAAAGAACATCCTTCTTATAACCTCAAGCCATTGTTGCTTGGCAGCCCATCGTTGCTTGGCAGCCCAAAAATATGACTCTTAATTTGTATGAATCTCTATCCATCTGAATGGTAATGGTTGGTTGTACAGGTACAGCCACAGCACAGAGAACAGAACAAAGCAGAATTGGAAACTCTTACAGAACAAATGGACTTAGTCCGTCTATTGCTGTAATCTAAATGCTCTTTAGGACATAAAATAGTCATTTTCCTCGCCCATCAGGGTGATGTATAGACAGAAAACAATATAGAGGCAAATAGCTCACCACCATTCATTCATCTCAGACAGCATTTGGAAAAATGATGGGCCAGCATCAGCAATATGATGTCATTCTACCATATTGTTTTGCTAGTTCACTTGCATTCTGAAGTAATGATGAATGTCTTCAAATATGCCTGCTTGGGCTACTACTTAAACATGACTATGCCTCTCCACTGACTGAATCCCAGTGCCCATCCCTAAGCCCTGAACCCTTAAAGGACATAAGTGGTTGCACATCATGGCGTCTGTTTCCCAAAAACAGACCAGTTAGCAACTTAGTTGGTTGGCAATGGCCAATGGCATTGGAACCAACATGGTTTTGGGAAACAGACCCATGGTTGGCTGCTAAAACGACATTGGGATTTAGACATTTTGGTGCCGCCTCAGCCTGGGTGAATTGCACCACTATGCTGCTTTCAACACTCATTAGCTGTGGCTGCACTAAGACTGGGGCCATTCCTCTTTACTCACTTTAATGTGTTGTGAGTGGGTAGTTACGCGGCCAATGACAGGTACCGGGAAAACCTCATCAGTTGTAATGCCCGACAGGCTTGTAGTCTAGCTTCACAGCAAGAGCACACAGTGGCACATTGTCCTTTTTGTGCATCGTGGGTCATCATCAGGGTGAAACAGACTGCCCATTTCCATGAATTGGAAAAAGGTTGTCTGCTCTTTTGGGAATTACTAGTTAGTCTGCAGATTGAGCCAAAAGCAGCAATGAAGTACTGTATAATTAGTCTTAAAGAAAAACATGAACCTTCTAATGTTCAGGCAAGACAAGATTCAAGTTAGGCCTGCTTTGAGGCTTTGTGGAATTAATGGGGGTTTATGCATGCAATCTGATGATATTTTACTGTGTAAAGAGAGAAAAGCCTTAGTTTAAACCATGATTTGGTGAACAATAAGAGACAAGCATTAGTCATTCATAGTGTTTTTATCTGTTTATTGTTGAACTAGAAAATATTGAAAAGAATCTAAAAGAAAACACAGATAAAACTGGATGCTGCTGTTAAAAAACAATTATGTGAACTACACACAGGTAAACAGCCATAGTTTATGTATATTTTCAGATTTTTAAAAAATTTATTCTTTCTTTTTTTTTACAAGATTAAATGTGTGTACAAAGTATATTCATAGTTGTCTCCCCCTCTCACATAAAGGACCATTTACAAAACCTTGATGCTTTTTAAAATGTCAAAATAATCTTTTTTTTCTTAATTTGTAACAGGACCTAACTGATGCAGAGGGACTAGCAAAGACCAGTGAAGGACCAGCCTCCAGACTGCATCCTTCTTTCTCACACACTCGCTCTCTTTCTCCCCTCCCACACACATGAACACTTTCTATCCATCCCTAGCAGCTACCTCATAGAAACCAATTTCAGCAGTATTGCACATAGAGTATGTAGGACGATGTTCTGAGAGAGAGGGGGGGGGGGGGGTGGGTGGGACGGGGGCAGGAATTTACAGGGCATCAAATGAAGACAGGAATTTTTTTTTAAAAAAAGGAAGAAAGACAGAGGAACAGAGTGAACTTGAATCCCAATATAAATAAAAGCCATTCAGAGAGTGACTAACACTAGCTCTCTGCTAGCAATACAGCTGAATCTTATAAGCCAGTGCATAAACATAAACATTGCCGTTCTTTGACTATTATATTTAACAAACGCTCTGCCTTTGTGTGTGTAAGCATACTCATATATATATATATATATATAAACACACACACAGAGATGAATGCACACAACAGGCAGGTGAATGTTAACGTGTTGGAGACGTTTGGTGTACTGTCCGCCTGCTAGACCTCGTTCATATAATATGTGTTCTTGTATCAGGGCGACTCAGTGTTGTCAGTTATGTTCAACTGAAGTCAGATGGGGGGGGACAATTAAGCTGTGTCCATCAGCCTAATGACCAGCAGAGGTCACCGTTTCATACCCATGGTAATGGTTAAATTGGCCCTGGATGAGGGTGTGGAGAAAATGAGTGGGCAAAGTGTTTATTGCCAAAAGTGACTGCTTCTGTGAAAGGGGCAAATCAGGCAAAATACATATTCGTGATTGCTTTGATTGTTCTGCTCATCATTGCTTTAGCTTAAACATGTGCATACAAAAAATGTGTCAAAAAGTGCTTTACGTCAACACAACTCAGTAAACTTTTTTTTTCCTGGAGGGGCACATACTGTACTTCAAATAGTTACAATATACACATATAGGCTACCTTGTGAAATCACAACCTGGACTCAAAATGTAAATGGTGTTAGATAATGAATATTTGATTGCCGTGGCATTAGATTCTGAATTGATGGGTTATTTGGCACCATTCAAGGCAGCTTTGGGTCCATTTCACAACACTTAAAAATGTACCAAGCCAGTTGTACAGAGAGAATGCATATACTATATATATACTACATCAAAACAACATAGAACGCTTAACATGTTCAAGAAACATGTTAAAACCTATTGAATATCAACAACAAATCATCTCTTTAAGAGAGACTGGGGAACCAGTATATTATGAAACAAGTGAAAAAGATATCCTAAACTCCTTAACTCAGATCTAGCTACACCGTCTAAATACATAATAGTGTCGACTTATTTCTACAATATAAAGTTCAGAAATACTGAGGACAGATGACACCTGCTCCAGTTACTGGACTGCATGTTGCTAGGGTCATTTCCCTTTTTGCCTTCTCTCAAAACAAATCTAAACACATTAATAAAACAAAAAGACAATAAGGAGAAAAAAAAATACCATGAGAAATTAATTGGCTATGTATGGCAACAGTTTTAAGGACAGGGTTGACATTCAAAGCACAACATTCAGTGATGATGAAAGAGAATACATGCGTGGCCTCCATGTTTACAAAACAGTGAGAAAAAATAACAACAAAAAAGGGACAGGGGATTCAGGCGGACCAAAACACGATCAACGGAAAGCATGAAATTCTCAATTTTACAGGGAGGTAGCAAAGAATGTGGCGTTGGAGAAATTTGGCTACACAAAGTCATGCTAAAGTTATGGCTCTATATGGTCTATAAACTTATAAACAAACTAATGGAAAACATGGACAGCTGTAGCCTTTTAGAACTGAGCATGCCATGTCAGTCTTGCACAGCATCTTGTACAAATGACAGCAATCTTTGCTGTAATTGTTTTCTGAAACCTTTGAGATATGGACTTTTTACATTTGAATCTCAGAAAAAAACATCATTACTCACCACTTACCAGGCACATTTACATGAACCATGCCCAGTTTAACTGGACGTATATTATTAAAAATAAAGAAAAATAACATTCAACGTTCTCTTTACCACTATTATAACATTAGGCACAAATATGCAATGATTTACCTAAAAATAAACCAGCACAATCAATATAGTTAACAAAAAAGCTCTCCATGCTCAGAAGAAGTATTTGACATCAGAACAATGCTCCCCCCCCACCCAAAAAAGAAATCTAATACATTTGATTGGTCTTGACTAGAAAAGCAGCAAATAAATAGCCTGGTCCTTACAGCGTTCAAGGGCCTCTGGTGATGGATGGCCTGTTCTTTGGAATACAATATTAAAATCGATGGGCACTAGTCACAATGAGCAACATTCAACAATAACTTTTCAAAACACTGCACAGTCGCCAACAGGGACCAAAGTTAAGGCCAGTAAGAGCATACCACACAAATGCACATAATAAACCAGAATAAGCTTAGTTGCCGTGGAGACAATGACTAGAAGTGCTCTTGGATGTGCACAGGTGAAAGGGAAAAAAAATCTAGAAGCTTCTTGAATTACACTCATAGCCACTATCGTGCCACTGATTTTTTTTTTTTATCTCTTCTTTGTTCATGCCACAAAAGCAATGTCAGTTATAGCAAAGTGCTTCTATGAATACAACGTAATTGCTTTCTTTTGTTTGCTTGAGAAGAAGCAAAGGGGACAAAGGGTAAAAAAAAAAAAAAAAAAAAGAACTGAAACGAATCGGAACAAGCAAAGAGAAGCCAGAGGAAATTAGAAATTATGTACAACCCTTTAGCTAGGGTCGGGAGGCCATCATAAAGAGAGCATGACGTACGCAAGTGTCTGAACTGTTGTCGCTCAGCCAAAATGTCTCCCTGACCCAAGTCCGCCATGGACGACGGCTGCAACATCCAATACCCAACACATCACACATCCTTTCCACTTGCACTTGGGGTAGGGGTGGGGTGCGGATTGTCAAGGGATGGCTGTCTTGTACAAGGCCAAGGGACAAGTTTAAGTGCTTTCTGTTGTAAAACTGCAGTACTGTCAACTAGAGTAGGTGCTGAATACTGTCACTGACTCCACAAACCCTTTGTGTTTCAATTGTAGCCATAAAAGTACACATATACAATACTACAAAATGTCAAATGCACTGTAGTGGGCAGCTGATGTTAGATACAGTAACGACTTATCCTAAGAGTTCCTGATTTCTCTCTCTCTTTTTTTTTTTTTTTTTTTAAATCGCTCTCATTTTAGAATTTTGTTCACAGTTTATTAAAGCTTTATTTTCATCTTTTACCTTTTTAAAAAATGTAATTTCACATAAATCTATGGTACATGAAAATAAAATGTGTTTTGTCTACATATATATATTTATATATATATATATATTCATATATACTATGTATAGCAGTGTGTGTATGAGTATTTACAGACAAAAATCTATACAAGCTTCGCTGCGATCCCTTCGGCTCCAAAACAGTCAGTGACTCATTGGAGAAGAGCTTTTTTGACTTGCTGCCTCCAGGAAACGCTTGTGTAAATGTTGAGTATAGATCTCTTGGGCAGCTCGTAGGAAAATTGACACACACTTTCCAGTGAATAAACAGCGTGATGGGGGGCCAGAATGGCAGAACGGCCAGATCTCAAGTGGACCACCTGAGCCGCTCAGTGTCAGGTGCAGGGGTCTCATGATTGGAGAGAGGAAAAGGTAACTATCTTAAATTGTCTGCTGTTCCCTTCCTTTCATGTTTTCTTGACTCCTTTCAAAATCGGATTGCCGCCTCGGTTGACAATCTGGAACATTAGCAGAGTTCCTCATCGCCATGGCCTGTAGTCTCTGGTCTGACTGCGGACAGGGGTGAGTCTGTCCAGTCTCATTAAGTTACGCTTGCACACGCTAGCGTACACACATGCGCACACTCACACCCTGCCTCCTCAGGAATTTCCGTTATGGCGTCACGGAGAGGTCAGCGGACAACGTGGAGGCCTGGGTAGACATGTCTGCAGTGTCACAATGTCTGTCTTCCCAGGGCTGGCTGGAGAACCGTGCATGACGAGACTTGTCAGCTCCGATCACACTCTCCACGGGCTGCGTCCAAACACCCCTCCACCACCCCCAAACTACGGCTCCTCCATCTGCACCACCCGTGGCCCTTGATACTGTGTCCCATGGGAGTAGTGTCACCTCCATTAAGTAGTGCTGGTGATGTTTGGAGACATGGGACAGAGGGGGTGGGCTCAGCTGTGCAGACGCAGTTGACCTTACAGATGTTCCCCACACACACTCACTCTTCTCTCCCTCTTGATGCACATTTTATTTTACAGACACACACACACACACCCACACAAGACCCTCTCCGTACCTTTCCAAAGAATACACACGGAAGAGACTCTCCCAAAGACTTAACGGCTTTTCTTTCTTTCATTTGCCTTGTTATGTACTCCAAAGTCTGAACAGAAACGGATTGTGCTCCATTAAATAGGGTAAAAAATATCCGCCCAGTTTGTTGTCCCAAGGCCCTCCATGGGCCTGGGTTCAATACAGACACATGGTGAGCTGCCACTGACTCCAAAACGCAGCGTTTGGAAGTCTTTGAATTAAAAAGAAAAAAAAAAAAGTCTGAAGGCATCCAATTTGGGAGAAAGCCACCAGTCAAATCCAGTGAAATAATTTTCAGTCTCTTCACTCGACTCTCAATAGAAGGCAGTGCTCTAACACCTCCTTTTTTCTTCTTTCCCTCCTTCCCCCTCTCTCTCTCTCACTCTTGCTCATCGATGCTTTTCACATACTTTTGTCATCCAAGCTCTACGCAGATCAGGGAGGGGAATTGAAAAGTAACGTGGCAGTTAAAGCACCTGCTCAGCCCTTGTAAAAGGTCCGTGTATGTTTTCCAGCTGCTCCTTGCTGCAGCGAGCCACACAGGGGTTTGAGCGCCGAGAGAGAGTGAGAGGCCCGGGTCAGATTGGGCGAAAGAATCGTGTGTGTGTGTGTGTGTGTGAGAGATACAGAGAGAGAACGATCGACAGCCGCAGCTCAGCAGATGACGGGCACGCCATCGGTGTTGAAGATCATGCCGGTGGTGGGCTCGTAGGTGCCGGCAAGGTAATAGAGGTCCTCGCTGTCCTGGTACTTCTTGGTCTTGATCATCTGCTCGTACTGCTCCAGGCTGACAACCAGACACTTGTGGGAGATGGTCTGCACATCGTTCTCGTCAATGTGCGAAGACTGGTAGAGGGCTCGCTGTGAGGGAGGGGAAGAAAACACAACAACATAAGGTTAGAGATCTCTGTGTGTGTGTGTGTGTGTGTGTGTGTGTGTGCGCGAGCTCAAGAGCAAGCGTGTGTGTCTCTGCTATTGTTGAAAGTGCGAGACAGGTGCTACAAGAGCAGAATTCTCACCTCCATGAAGTCTTTCCTCTGGCTGGATGCTTGCAGGGCTGAGGGAAGACTCCTTCCAGACATCTGATCCCAGTTCTGTCAAGAGAGGTTAACAGGGGCCTGAGCAGCCTGCTGGAGCTAAGGCTACACATGCACAGTGCACAGGCTACGGGCAAACAATGACAGAGAAATCGCCACGCTTCCTGGACATGACCTGAATAACTCAAGGCAGGGTCCATACAGTGGGACCAAACACCCGCACTGACTTTTAATCAACACATCCACATACACACACACACTGATATTTCAGCCTTCATCGAAAACAGAAACAAAATGTGTGTGTGTGTATATCTATATACTCACACACACACACACATAGGCAATTGCATGCAAACTGTCATGTCGCCAATGCCAACAAAATGCCACAGTGTTTGTATGATGCGAATGATTATGTGACAAGTTTCATAAAATTTATTCTACAACCAAGAAGAGTGAATGCACAAATATTATGTAATCATTATTATCATACCATACCATGGCATTATGGATGTGACAATTTTGTGAGTAATTGCCCATATATGTATATCAAAAGCTAACCTTCTTGTCGTTGAGTTTCTTGCCAGGGTTTGTCTCTTCAGGGTGGTAGAACCATTTGACGCGGACAACCATGTTGTTGCCCCAGGACTCCCACATGCTCTGGATGTGTCCGATAAAAGGCAGGTTGGGACGGCCAGCCGAGAGGAACACGGCACAGTCGCCAATGCGGATCATTTCTTTGCCGCGTACAATTGCCTTGTAGAACAGCTTCTTAGCTTTCCCCTTCATTCCACGTCTCTGCAGAAACAAGGACGGCCATGAGTACACTGGCCTATGACAACACAACGGATGCACCATATTGCAGTTTTTTTGCCAATATGCAGTAGACCGATTTGTTCAAACTTATTTTGGGCAAAGTCAAACAGTCATTTCCCAAATGTAAGCTGCACCATGTATAATAACCTCAGGTCAGAGTTTTATGCAAACTAAAAAAACATGTACTGACCTCACCGTGGTATTAACCTTAGTTTACTAAAAAATAACCTATTGAATAACAATCATATCAGATCCAGTAGAATGATGAAAAGAAATGCGACAATCAATCAAATCAAATTTTTCATTATCAATTTTTTAACATTACTTAATAATTGGGAAATGACAGCATTGATACCGATACTCCTATTCATTTCATTAAAGACAACACAAAGTGCAAAGTTAATCGACGAGTCAATAATAACACTACTATGTGACATGAGAGCATTGACTAAACTTCTCCATGTTTTGCAGTATCATGGTGTTAAATTAACAAACTGACTTCTTTACCTTGTTATTAAACTAGCTCAGTTACACTCAAGAATCAACACTTACCATTCACTCATCATTTACCTCTCCTTTGCCTAGTACTAGGATTAACATATTTGTCTTATGCTGATGGAGTGATATACATACTTGTGGTGGATAAAAACATCTCTCCCTCGATTTGACCCTAAATGTATCCCCTAACAAATGTTATTGTAGAGGCAGGGATACCATATTACTGTGCATTCTGACAACTTTACTTAAAATGAAACTATAACATATCTGACACCACATCAGATCAGATGAGATAAATGCCTACATCACAAGATGAGATGAAGTTAATACTTCTTTAAAGCGACTGGACAAGCAAGACATTTCCCATCATTCAGCTGACAAAGATCTACAAATGGCCAATCACCTGAGTAGGCTTTCCAAACCACTTCCAGAGTTGGCGGGCCGGCAGGAAGGCTGAGATCTTGGGCCGGTTCTCCACAGACGGCAGCCTCTGGCGCTTAGCCAGCTCCTTGGTGGTGGGCAGGTGGATGCCCTCACGCCGCTTGGGCCGGCCGCTCCCCTGCTGTTTGAGTTTCTGAGACTTTGACTGCCTCTGCCTCTGTGGTTGTTGCTGAGCCTGAGGCTGGGACTGGGCCCTCTGCTCCTGTTTCCGAGCCTTCATGCTTTGGGCCGGGGCCTCCTCATTTGTTGCCTCCTGCTTCTCCTTCACCTCCTGCTGCTGAGGGGTCTCCTGCATGGCTCCAGTGGTCTGAGAGGCCTGAGGGATTGTGGATGCCTCCTCATCAGAGCTGCACGACTCCTCCTCCTCCTCTTCCTCCTCCTCTTCATCGTCGGTGGTGGACGAGGAGGAGGACGAGGAAGAGGAGTTGGACCTAGCGGAGGATGAGGAGCTGCTGCTCGATGAACTGGAGGAGTTGGAGGTGTTGGACGAAATGGGGCTGGAGGCCCTTGAGCTGTTGGAGCTGGTGTCCTGCTTCACTGTGGTGGCCGCTGTTGCCTTCGGCGCCTTCTTGTCCTTCTTAGCAGCAGCAGTGGCAGTGACAGCCGGCGATCGCTCATCTTCGGGCTCCGACTCAGAACTACTGCTGCTGCTGATGCTGCTGCTGCCTGACTCCTCTCCCTCCTCGTTGCCTTTTGCCACCTCTGCAGAGCTTTTCGGTTTAACCAGGCCCTCGCTGCCACCACCGCAGCCCGGCTTGCGCACACTGTATGTGCCTGCGCCATCTACCTTTGGTGTCTCCACTTCAGATGCGGTCTTGGGCTTGCTGTTGTTTTTCTCGCCTGCATTAACAGTAGTGTTGTTCTGGGCTGGGGAAGAAGAGGAAGAGGATAAGGTGGTGGTGGTGGTGGTAGGGGTGTTGTTGTTTGGGATGTTGTTGTTGTTGTTGTTGTTGTTGCTCGTGGCAGTGGTGGTCACTGTAGTGTAGCCCACGCCCAACACGGCCTTGTTCTCCCTCTTTGAGAGATTCTGGCCCTCCATCATCATCAGCGCCTTGGTCTTCTTGGTCTTGGGTGACATCACCCCCTCGTGGTCCAGTTTGATGAGGATCTCGGCCTGTGGCTGCTTCCGCTGGGCCTTAGTGCCAAATGTCGATTGCTCCGCCATTTCTTCATTCTTCCTTGGGCGCTTCACCAACTTTGCCTTTGGTATGGTGATGCTGCCGCCACCGCTGCTTCCACTGGCCTCTTTGCTGGACATGAACGCAGCCAGGGAGGTGGACGGGTCGTTGTAAAGATCCACGGAGAGAACCTTTCCGTAAATCGGTGTAGTGTAGACTGACTGTGGCAGGCGTGCCTTGGCCAAGGGTTTGATTCCCGGCGGCTTCTTCTGGCTCTCGCCTGGTGGGGCGGAGACGGACGGCGCAGGAATGGCAGCACTGCCGTTGCTTGGCTGGATCTTCTTACCGGGCCGCGGGGCCACCAGAACCTTCTCTTTGGCCGGCAGAGGGCCCGATGAATCAGCAGGCTTTTCATGCTCCTTTGGAGCCACTTCAGGATCTGGAAATGGAACACAGATAGCATTTGAGCATTTCTTTTTTTTAATATGACAGAGTGGAAAAAAACTGACCTAAATGGAATGCTCTGAAAGCCAAATCATCCTTCTTCCTCTGGTAGTCAGTATTGCATTCTCCAAACCACCGAATGGAAAAATGATTTAATATCTATGAAAACCAATTCACATTCGGATTCCCAGAGCAACTTTACAAGAATGTCAGTATGTACAGCTGCTAGTTTTTCCACCATCATGGGGAGCTCTGAACATCTTCATGGGTCTAGTATCAATTTAAATTTAACTGCTCCGGTACAGCTCAAATAAGGCGTTGCTGTTTGAATGGGAGTCCAAATTACCAGGCTTGGCCTTGGGTTTCCTCCCTCGGCCGCGGCTCTTCGAGGCCGTTTCCTCCGGGGGCTTGAGGCCTGTTTCTTTACTCTCTGGAACATCCTTGCTGGTCTTGCGACCGCGCCGCTTAGTGCAGGCTACGAGCAAGGCTGGAGATGGCTCTGCACCTGTGGAAAAAATAACGCTATCAAATACAGAAGGCATAACCAGACCCAGTTGGAATACAGCTTACTATAAAACTGTTTAAACCGAAAGCCCACTTGGCAAGGGAAGAAGCAAGAAGTCTGATATTGTGGTTTTATTACTCACAAAAATCCACACTCTTCCTCAAAGCCTAAGGTAAAATCTAAGGTAAAATGTAAGGTATTGAAGTAAACAAAAAGGATCTTCCATGTCAAAAACCTAAAAGATATAAAAGAAACCATATTTGGTTGTGGAAAATTTAACCACAAGTGCTGGCATCGTAATATTTGTGGTTGAAGTCACAAATCAGAGCAAAATTCCATAAATGGAGGCACAGAGTGGCAAGTATTCATGTTTAAATTAGGAAACCACAAATCTTACAACTGTACTCCACTGTAGAAAAATTCCATTCACTGAATCTGTCCCTAAGCTTCAAAAATCAAGAAAGGGTAAAAAAAAAAAACTTGAACTTGAAACTGAAGTACATTGCAGAAAAAGCACATGTGCATGAAACCGCATTTACTCTGACATCCTTGGTGCGGTTACAGCCATTAATCTTCAGTAATGTTAATTTTTTTTTGCCATTCAGCATTCATATTTGTTCCCCTCCGCCCATCCTTTGTAGGGTCATTAAGTTTGCCCTTGACGGCGTATCGTCTGGAATACTTACACTGGATCTTGTAATCGGGGGGAAGCAGCCGGATGTGCGACAGGGGAATGCGACCCGTGTCTCCGTCGTCAAACTCCACCGTTATCAGGTCGTCCGCTTCATCCATGTCGAGAGTCCCTGGAGGCAGATAATGGGAGAGGGATTGATGTACAAGCAACAATGTCCTGAGCATGCATGTATGTCTCTGCTGAGGTGCAGCCACGTGAAACAGAAACCGCCTTCATGGGAAGGAAAGTAAATCTGCGAAACGGCGGAGGCAAGTAATGGCTTTTTCTGCGGCCGGGGACGGATGACTGAAGACCCGGGGAGTTTGGACATAGGGACTCTTTATCCGCACTGGCAAGACAAGAGTAGGGAAGCTGCGAGCGGTGGCCTTCCCCCAGTAAGAGAGCTTTTGACGGGGGCTCCAACTGACTCCCCCCGCGTCGGAGGGAGGGAAAATAAATAAATAAAAATATAAAAGAGAAAGTCCCGCATGAGGCAAACCACATCATCATCCTCCTCATCCTCCCTGATCCCCGGCCACTGGGCTCCCTCTTTGCTTGGCAACACTTCTAGGCCTCTGCTAAAAGCTTTAGATTATGGGCAAATTAAAAGCCTGCCCGGAGGCAAACAAATGTTCCTTCAATGTTGAAAGTCGGCATTGAAGTTTAACGGCCTCAATTCCACACTGGCTTGCATTAAGAGAGGGGTTATTTTGCTTGGTCAAACGCGAACCAAGCCTCATACATAATTTGGACGCGGTACTTTGGCTTGAAGCGGCGCATTGAGAGTTGGGGGAGGAAATGGACCTTACCTCGGACGACGGTGCCAGGGTACAAGCAGCGGTACTGTTGGCTCCAGTAGGCGGCGATACGCGTCCCCTGGGGCAGATAGCGCACAGATGGGGGCTTCACATCAATAATCTGGATCCCAGGAAAGAAGACCCCAGCAGCATAGATTCAGTTAGTCAACATGGCATTGATAGACATTCATCTGCTAGTGTGCACTTAAAAAAAAAAGTTTTATTTATATTTTTGGCTGCATGTAGAGGAATTAGGAATTTACTAAATATGGAGGAAAATTGGCGTTTGTGTCCTGTCTAGCTAGTGACGTTTAAGGGACGTTTAATCTGCCCATAAGAGACGGAGGCAGGCCGAGTTGACTTTGGCAGACCGTGGCTTCCTACGGCACATTAACTGAGTGGCCAAACTACCGCTAACTGCCTAAATCAACAACTTACAAAAGAGGGACAAAAAAAAAAAAACAGCAAATCAAAAACATGCAAGACTCAACACAGCAGTGTAAAGTGCAAAAAAGAGCACTCAGGACCTGTTAACAGAGAGAGGTACCAGTGTAGACTGGAGAGAGAGAGACAGGGAGAGAGGGAGTGAGCAAGAGAGACTGCAGAGTGCAAAGACAGAGAAAGAGAAAGAGGAAAGGAGAGTGGGAGGACTAAAGAGACAGAGCAGGAAAGGAGGTTGGGGGGGCCCCGTGGCAAATCTGCCTGGTCAGGGTCTATGGCTGAACAAGCAATGCAGTGTTTAAGAGAAAATGAGCAAAGGGACACTACAACTCACCGCCTCCTGTAGAAGCTGTTCCAGGCAGTAGATGTGAGGCCTGTTCCCCCTCTCTCCTTCTACCACCACACTGTATCTGTGAGACACAAACACACACACACACACACACACATACACACAGATATTAACACAAATAAATAATACTCAAAAACTAAACAATACATTTGTACAATACAAAATATGCCACCAGTGGTAGTTGGAGTTACAAAAAGAAAAAAAAAAACCCTTCGTGGATCCATAGGTTAGGAGCATAACGGCATGCTTTAGCGAACACTCTCTCTATCTCCATCATAGGTGAAGGGAAGAGAGGGACAGCCTTGGTGCTGTTAAATCTGCCTGAGGAGGCGAGAAGGACAGAGGTCCTCTGAGGATAGAGCGCTGGCTTTGAACATGCCTTTATGAGGGCTTCATACTCAAAAGAGACAGGCTCTCGCAGTTAGCTGCGCTCTTACAATGCTCTAGTCCCCAGAGAGAAGCGGATTTGGAGCGGCACTCTCCTTTTTCACACACACACTTACACACACAAAAAGGCAGCCGATAAGTTCATCTGCTCTGATGACTGCATTATTGCCTTTCGTGTCATGGGACACAGGTTGGCGGTTCTGTGACAAAAGAGGCTCTCTGCTCATGTCTTACCAATGAAACTGGTCTTAGGTCAGTATTTTTTCTGCGGCTTCTTCATAAATACGGAATAAATGTTGTTTTATTTGGAAGAGGTGGTGTAAATAACACAGGACATTTTCTTCTTGGAATAGAGATTTCTGCTTGACCTTTCCACTCTTAAGACCATATAATATCTTTGTCGTTACCAAGCAGCAAGAGAGAGAAAAGAGAGAGAGGTTGGTTCTATATTAAGGCGAGCCCCCATTTTTCTTCCCCAAAAGTAATGTGTCCAGGCATATTAATAAGCTCCATCCAGAGTCGTTATGCTGAGGCGGACGTCTGTGTTAATGTGTTTTTAGACACAGGGAAGGGAAATGGTGTCTCAGAGCTGGAATGTGTGGGATGGGCCTCGAGCGGCAAAAACAAACGACCTGCGTTCTCTCAACCCCCAATCCCAATCACACACTCACGCACACAGACACACACACACACAAACATTAATCGTGCAAATAATATACTGCAGGGGGAGTATGAGAGTATGAGTTAGAGGACAGAGACAGAGAGAAAAAGAGAGAGAGAGAGAGAGAGAGAGAGAGAACTTGTCAGTGTGAGTTTCTGTGTCTGTGTATCAGTGTGATTGTGATTTTCTGTGAACGTGTGTGTGTGTGTGTGTGTGTGTGTGTGTGTGTGTGTGTGCATGCGCCCTCTACCAGAGAAAGCCCTGAGGGCAGCCGCGTGACCCATTTCATCTGGATTCATGAATGGGGTGCTGCAGCAAAAGCACAGACCCAAGCACAGCTGTCAAGCTTGTCTGTCACTCAGTGGCAAGCCCATTACTGTGACACTGGCTGCTGAGGCTAGAACCTAGGTGTCTGCATGAGTGTGTGTGTGTGTGTGTGTGTGTGTGTGTGTGTGTGTGTGTAATTTAACCCCCCTCCCATACACACACCTTTAACACTTCCACATCCAGCAGAAGCAGTAACCCCCCACACACACACACACTTCTTTTGTTGCCTGGGGGTGCAGGTCCCTGATGGGAGCAGGGTGTTGGGCAGGACTGCAGCTTCTGGTTAAATTCAGGCCGGGGTTTTCCCAGGAGGGACAACACACCCGTGTGTTCACAAACAGCCACTGCCACAGCCCCTGCCACACCCCAGCAAGAAGCCAAATCAACCCTCTGGGCGGGGGCTAGTCAAGTCAGTCAAGCTACTGTTGAGAGAAGGGATGAGTACATTACCAGCAACTTTAAAGGACAAAAGCTGGCACGCTTTCTGTAATGTGGTTGTTTGGCGTTCTTTATTCACTGAGGTAAACATCTGTCACAGTAAACCTAGAGTGTAAATTGTGTCTAGAGCCTTTTTAAAAAAAAAAATAAAATAAAAGAGCTGTAGCTACATTGTTATTCACTGTACTTAGCAATTCAAATGACCCTCAGAAATAAGACTGCTGGTTTTAAAAAATGCAGCTGCATAAATTGGTGATAAAAACGCTGAGCCCTTCTGAGGGAGAGAGAAACACTAGAATGTGCCGCTAGTACACTGGCTAAAAATGCATAAGATGAGCTCCGGCTGATTTCGCACAGCAGTTTCGCAGACACAAAGGAATCTTTGATTACACGCAAAATTGAGGTACATTTTTGAAAAGAGAGAGAGAGAGGGGGAAAGAGAGAGTGTGTGTGTGAATGAATGAGTGCGGTACAGGACAGAAAAGCACAAGAAAAATTTTATGTTTTCAGAAGAAGGAAAGAAAGAGTGTGTGTGTGTGAGGTGGGGGGGGGGGGGGGCTGCTGTGCTCCCAAACTCAATTAAGAAGGGACTACATAAATAAAAAATGGAAGTGCACTGAGGAGTGGAGAGAAAAAGCTTCAAATGATTTTCCCATTACCCATAAATAATGGGGCTGCTCCATTAGTATGCCCTTCACGTATTACGCATGACAATGGCCCTTCGCCAGAGGGCCTTTTCTTAGGCTGCCACACAAACAGTAGGAGAAGCAGAAAGAGGAGGAGGAGGAGGAGGAGGAGGAGGAAGGGGGAGGTGGTCATACAGTGGTCAGGAGAATGGGGTACTTCCTCAACAGTTCCCAGGACTCCACTTGTCTCATTCAGGCCCACTGGTTGTTTTAAATCACTGGCCTTTGGAGACGGAGAGACTTGCAAAAGTCGTGCATGTTTTGAGGCGGCGCGCAATACCACAGTCTGTGCGCACACTGTACATGATTTTTTTGTACACTGGTTTCTATGACTGTGATATGTGTGTGTGTGTGTGTGTATATATATATATATATATATATATATATGTGTGTGTGTGTGTGTGTGTGTGTGTTTGTGATGTGTGTGTATGTATATGTGTGTGTGTGTGTGTGTGCATGCATGTCAAAGAGAAGGGTTGCAGGGGGGGAGATATGTGGTGTTTGTTTGAGGGTGTGCGCCTTAGGCAGCTAACTCCCACGCAGGCAGGATGGCAGCCTAATGAAGCCAGACATAGAGACATAAACAACTGCACAATATACACAACTGAGTGCCCCTGAATGGATTTTCAATCTCGGGATGTATTTAAAATGTCGTGTAGCACAAGCTGCCGCGGAATTAGATTTTTTGAGAGGGGTGCGGCGGACAACAAGCACGCTGTTCCAGTCAGCCTCTTCATGTTAACGCCTCTCCTTCGCTCCCACTGAGGCAGCCTCTCGCTCACTCGCTCTCTTCCTCTCCGTCCCTCTCCTTCACCATCTCTTTCGCCATCTACCTTTTTCCATCTCTCTCTCTTTCCTTTTCCCCCTCCCTTCCTCTTTTGCTTGTCCGCTTGCTCTCTCTCTCACTTTTCTTTCCATATTCTCTTCCCTGCCTGTCCATGTCTCTCCTTCCCTCTCTCTCCCTCTCTGCCGTCAGCAGGGGTATTAAATCTCCACACCAGCAGTTCTTGCTGTCATACTAAACCCCGTGCCTTGAAGCGAGGGAGTAAAGGCCTGGGAATCAAACACACCCTGCACAAAGGCACCTTCTCGGCAGGCGAAGGGGAGAATATTTTTAGTGCATTACACAGAGAGAGAGAGAGAGAGAGAGAGAAAGAGAAAGAGAGAAGAGAATGAAATATGAGAGAACAAATAGAAGGCTAACTCATTTCACACACCAAATCATAGATGGACAGAGTGTGTGTGTGCGTGTGTACGGCGTGGTGGGAGGTAGTAGCTCATAAACAACACCCTATACCTCGAGTGTGTCACTTAAGAGTGAAGTACTTCACTGTGACCCTGCCCTGTTCTCAAAAACAATTCCAAAAGAACGAAAGAGTGTGTGTGTGTGTTTGTGTGTGTGCATGTGTGTATATATGTGTATATGTATATATATATATATATATATATGTGTGTGTGTGTGTATATGTGTATATGTATATATGCATAGATGAGTGTGTGTGTGTGTGTGTGTGTGTGCACACGTGCATATATGTGTGAACATGTATTTCCTGATTTCCCAGCTTTGGCAACTCAAGTCCTTGCAAGAGAGGAGAGGAGCAGGGTGGAAGGGGGAGTGTGGTGTGTGTGTGTGTGTGTGCGTGGGTTGGTATGTGAGATTGTGGTGGGAGGATAAATGAATTGCAACAGGGAGCTTCAATCAAGGCTAATACTGGAGTGAAAATTGATCAGTGCAGCAGATAAGGTTTTCTGCACTGCATGCTAAATACAAGCCTGCCCGCGGCCGCAGAAAGGACCGCTTTTCTAATAGAACTAAAATGGAGGACACGTTGTCTTTTAGCAGAGGGGTGTGTGTGTGTGTGTGTGCGCCTGTGTGTATGTGTGTTGAGGAAGGCATCAGAAAAACACTCCCATTAAAGCCTTCCTAGTCAGATGAGTCTGCAGTTTGATAGTTTGTCTCTCAGCTCTTAGCTCCTGAAATGAGATTAGGTTCTGTCGAAAGAACTGAGCAAGACATACAAGGCACGGTGCTCCCCAATAAACTGCAAACACGGCTAATCCATATGTATGAAGCCTGTGCAGCCTTCAGCTCGGGGGATAGAGAGCGAGGGGGGTGGGGGGTGCGGAGAGCATTAAAATAAGTTTTACATCAATAAATCTACCGTTTGCTTTTCCACTGATGAACTCCAAGTGTTTTAGACCAGGAGGGCAAGCAACACAGTGAGGATTTCTGCCCCCCCACTAACAGACAGCCAATGTAGCCAGTTTGAAAGACTTGATCTGCTTGAGCTCTTGATTGAACCTGCACATTCATCACAATAGGAAAAAAAAGCCCCGCTAGCTTCACACCACAGCTGTACAGCTGGGCCTTCAATCTCATCAGTGGAGAGGGATAAACAGAGACAACTGTTAGCCCAGGAGAGAGGGGGAGAGAGGGAGAGAGGGGGAAGAAAGAGAGGGAGAGAGAGAGAGAGGGAGAAACAGAGAGAGAGAGGGAGAGACAGAGAGAGAATGAAAATGAGAGAGAGAGAGAAAGAATTTAAGAAAAGCAGAGAAGCGGAGGCTTACATGTCAGGGGAGTGGACGGTGTTGACGTGGCCGGCATAGAGCAGCTTATCATCCATGGGGATGAGAACCCGCAGGCCGTCCTGCAGCTCGTCCTTGTCGATGACGCAGTTGCGCGGGGCTGCAAAGGGAAAAAAACCAACAACATTATTATTACAGCTGTCCTGAAACAATAACTCTTCCCTATTCTCTCTGTGCTATCAGTAACACAGACCAGATGCTAATTACTGCGCTGTTACCGTATAGGTAAAGGCAGAGGAAAACCTGGCTGGTTTAAGTTCTGAGAAGCTGAGCACGAACAGCTGGGTCTAAAGCGTCTGGAAGCCTAACCTTGCCATCTCAAGAACGCAACCCACACAGCACACTGAGCTCTGTAATCACAGGGAATGAGGCTCGGCAAAATGGCCGATTGAGCAGACAAGCCTCTATAGGGAAACGGGACGCTGTCGTTCACCCCTGGCATATGGATGCAATCAGGCTGTGTCAAACAAATCTCCACATATTCTTTTTTCCAAAAAAAAGTGCTAGATTCAGATAAGCTGCGGGGGTGAGAGCACTCTCGCTTCCTGCGTCACTCAAGAAGAATGCATTTTATTGGCATGAGTGAGTGGGGGAAAATGGCGACTAATTTAGCCATCAAAAGGCATTATGAGCTCAGACAAGGAAAGGAAACTTACAAAGCAGCTGCAATATCTGGCTGACTGCACAGGGCGTGTGAAGGAGAGGAGAGAGTGCATTTTATAAGCCATGTGCTGGAGTTATGCATTTGTATATCAGTGAAAGTTGAACTGTTTAGTTATGAGCTAGGAGCTTGGCTATATATGTGCATTTGAAAAGTTGCAGAGTTTTATTAAAGCGTAGTCATACTTGTATATAGCAGTGAGTGCTTGAATGCTTCCTTGGCTATTACAGGCTGTGTTGTGTATATATGTGCTTGTGTGTGTATGTGTGTGTAATTTGTAATGTACACATTTGTGGGGGTTGATGTGATGAATAGTGCTTTGTGTGTGTGTGTATATGTGTGCATGTGTGGCCCTCACCAGGTGTGACGGGCCTCTCGGGCTGGGCTGTGTTGACAGATACATTCTCATCCTCAGAGAAGCTGCTGTCCTGGTTGGGCTCGAAGTCCTCGTCAGCCGCCATGCTCTCCATCAGCCTGCTGACGGCACCGCCCTTTCCAGAGCGCACCTGCTGGGAGGACACAAGAGCAAGTTATACTTCACCACTACCACAATCATCTTTCAAAGGCCATGCGCACACACACACACAAACACATACATGCACACAAACACACGCACACACACATATACCAGATACCAAACAACGATGCGGCTGCCTCTGTGTGATTCTCAGGAAGAATTGTGGCTGTGCTTACACAGCAAGAATTGATTTGGGGCGAAAACCATTTAGATGAGTGACAAGTTGGCAGCTTGTGCAAAAGCAGGATCCATTTATGAAATGCCACAGGACCCTGGGGAGCAACAACCGCGCACAGATTACTATTACGGCTTTTTCTATACATATATACGTGTGTGTGTGTACGCGCGCATCATTAGAACAAGTGATACCTGCACTAAAACGAGAATGAGGTTGGCTTCATTCTTCCATGAATAATAAATGTGAAGGCCAATAAAGAAAGAAACAAACAAATAAATGAACAGCTTAGAGAATGCACCTTAGTGTGAGTGTGGGCAAGAAACGCCAGTAGATGGATGGCGCAGAATGTCCTTTCGTTAATTGAGCAACCCCCCCCATTTCCCGCTGGGTCCCCGAGACTAATTAGGGAACCAACTCTTCTCTCACACCCCTCTGATGATGACCCCCCCCTCCCACAACACGCACACAGACACACATCCCTCGACCTCCACCACCTCCCCCCGACTGCGGCTTCCTCAATCAGGTGCGTGTGGTATTCCGAGCAGACCTGCAACGCACAGGACGGGGCTGGACAGGGGTGGTGGGCTGGGTTGGGGTTGGTAGTGGGAGTGGGTGTGCTTAACGGATGGCTGGCTCTAATGCACGGCTATTCCCAACAGGGTGTGATGGGGGATGGGGAGGGTGGAGGGCTGTGGAGAGGGAGCCTTAGGACTGCCAGGTAACATTATTCTAATGCCTTCTCAGACACGCGCTCCCTCCTTCTCGCAAGTACACCATCCCCCTACACACACACACACACACATACATTCTTTAGATCACCCCCACCCCCCTTAAATGAATAGTCTCACAAAATGGCAGCTAGGTGCAGCCTTTAAAATATTTATCGCCTGGGCAGGGCAGTGGCTCCCGGGTGTCATTAAAAAAAACACGACGAAGACTCCACCCCCCCCTTATGAAATTGCGATGCCCTATTTATGCACTTCTAGGCAGGCTGTGTCAGTGCAGAAGAAATGGTAGCAGAGATAAATAAGTGATTCAATGCTGCCAACGCTAGGCTATGGACGCCGAGGCTAATGGAGGTTGCTGTGGTTACCTCTCTGGGCTTGGGCTTGACCTTGGCCTTGCGTCCAGGGCTGACAGGCACCATGGCGACGGGGGTGTTCTCCACATGAGGGCTGGACAGCTGTAAGGGTGTCACGCACGCCTGGCCCGCCTCCTTGCCTTTCTTCTTCTGCAACAATGACAATAATAAAGCAAACATGTTTTCTAAACTTTTAACAAAAATAGAAAAACAGGAAGTCAGAGCTGCTTTGCTTGGCACTGAGACTGAAAGAGGAGCGGAACTGTGACTGCTGTAGCCACCTGTACAACTAAACCAGTGTTTTTCTTTTTCTTTTTTTCTCTCTCTCTCTCCCACCCGGATGTTTTCCATGGCGTGATATGAGGAAATGGACATTAATGGATGTTCATGTAGGGAGTACTATAAAAAGGTGCGATGGGTGTGTGTGTTGGGGGGGGCAAACTTCAGTTAATTGAGGCCTGGCAAGCTCCAATCATCCTTTTGTGTCCAACAACATGACATACGCAGTGGGGGGCCTCCTTGTCCTACAAATGTACCGAGACACCTGCTGCTGAAAAAAGCACTCAGGCTGGCTCCCCTGCACTTGGCAAACAGCGACTCAAATAGACGTTGTTGATAAAGGGATCGTGGGGCGGAGGCTCGTCATGCCTCCGTGGAGACAGAATCCAGGGTGTGACATGGCCAAGATAGAAAAATCTGATAAAAAAAAGCCCGCTTTCGGTAACAAGTGTTTTGGCTTAAAGTGAGTGATTCTTTGCATTCCTCCATGAGGGCATGTCACGAACCCGCCACGACAACTTTCTGCAATTGCAAAACTCCACACAACAGTCCAACTGTCATTTCTTAAACAGGAATGAGAAAACAGCACTGTAGCACAGACGTTTTGCTTTGCTTAGTTTTTAATAAAAAGGTGCACAACGCATCATTGGCTTTCATCGTTACGAATGTTTTATATCAAAATTAAAAGGAAACAAGAACACCTGGTTGTAGTGGACTTTTTTCTTTTATTTGTCTATTATCTCTGTCTTGCTCCCAGGGTTAGTACCAGGAAGTGCAAGCTTTTAACCTTACTTTCATCGTTACGGAACATCTAATCTTTCACTACATACCACAGTTAATGGAGAATATTTGTTGCGTAGATGTGTTTTATATAATGAAAGAGTGAATGTACCAAACACATGGATCATCTTGTTATGGTCCCTGCCCCAGGTAAAACAGTGTGTATGAAATGAGACTAATGTGTTGATGTGCATACCTTAGTGAGTTCCTTTATGTCTTTGGGCTTGTTCATCTCCTTGGGGCTCTGAGGGTTGGATTTGGGGGTGCGGGCAGGTTTGGGAGTGAGGGGGGGTGGGGGCTTGTTGGTGGGCGAGATGGGATTGGCCAGTGCGGCATCGTGGAGGAAGATTCGCTCGCTGCGTCGCCTCGTCCAGCGGTCATCATCGCTGCCATCAGCCCCAAAGTCTAGACTGAAGTCTCTCGGGGATTTGACCTTCTTGGGCTTCCGTCCACGCTTGCTAGGACTGGATTCCTCCCGTACCACGCTGGCCGGGGGCAGCAGGGGGAGCTCAGGAGCAGATCGTTTGCCCTGAAGCAGGGAGGGGAACTTCTTCCGGATCTTTCCATCATTCTCCGAGTCGGTAAAATCAAAGTCAGGCCCTAGGGAGGGAGGATTACAAACAAACACTCGGTTCACCAATGGCTTGACCAAAAACATTGTCGCACGTCTTCAAACACCAACCTCACAAAGTCACATCTGCGCCGAGACACAAACACACACACAGATACAAACACACACATAACCACAACACAAACCGAGGGGATTTACGCATGCCTTTACAGCATACCTATTCATTCACCCCAACGCGACAGACATGACAGCACATCAGGGACCTAACCCCCGAGTCTCTTTGCGGCGGCCCTCCTCTCCCCTCCCCACCCCATCCCTGCCGGTGAATCAGAAACGCCTTACGCCCTAATGTGCACTTAAAACCATAAGTAGAGCCAGATGGCCGAGTGGAATTCTCCACTGATGTTATTTGGATGCACTTTGAACCACGGGGTCTGGAGTGCCTTTAATTGGGAGGGCTTGCTCACTCACTCACTCGCTTGCTCGCTCACCGCCTGCTTGGCTTTGGCTCATTGTGGCAGCGGCTGTGGCTCTCTCTCTCTCTCTCTCTCTCTTTCTTTCTCTCCTGGTGGGTCTGGCACTGCCACAGGGTTTGGCCTGGTCGCTGCAGGGCGTCCAAGCCTGGATCACACACTCACCACACTGTTCCATCTTGAACCCCAGAGGGGGGGTGAAGGGGAGATGGGAGGTGTGTATGTGTGTGTGTGTGTGTGTTTGTGAGATGAGGGCTGCTGGGTGGAGCGGAGCAGAGCAGCAGGCCCCTGGTCGCCTTGCAGAGGACACACACACACCACACAAAGACACACAGGAAACAGATGTGTCGAGTGGGTAATGACACTACAGTCTCCAGGTGGTGCGAAACTGATGTGTGCCTACATTCAATAACGCTCCTGCCGAGTGCCCATTCAGAGCACAATGTGTTTTCATCCGCCAAGCACCTTTTCAATTTTCTCCGCTCCTCTCTCCCTCCCTAACCTCTGTCTGTCTAGATCCATTTTGGTACTCTCTCTTTCTCTCTCTCTCTCCTACTGCCTCTCAGTCACACAGTCCGTCACGCACAAACTCGGAGCAGCGCTGGAACAGGGGTGCCCAAGACCGGGGCAATGACAGTGTATCAAAGAGGACTACTCCATTCTAACTAGGCTTGCAGACATTATGCAGCTGATGCCCAATGGCCCATAAATAAGAAAGAGCGCATATCACTATATATCTAAATGATACCGGCACATCACACCTGCACAAGAGGGTACAAACACACAGCGTGACAAAATATGCCGTAGAATAATGTGACGTCCCCCAGTTACCAGTCAACCCATGACGACCGAATGAACACACACACAGCTGCACAATCTGACCAATCAGAAAGGAGGTAATTCCATGGTGGATCTTTTGTCACATTTGTAATGGCAGAAAATGGCATGTGGTTTGGTTGTATGATCTAGATGATTCTATGAAATCTGAGTGTTTGTTTCAGTTGTAAAAGTTACATGTAAGTATGCTTGCACATGTTCTGAGGCATTTTGTTTATCAAATGTCACATCCACAATGCTGGGAAAAGTATCATCTCTCCCTCTCTTACCCAGAAAGCTTTGCCTCATCTCCCTCTTACCTAGAAGGCTTTGCCTCTCCTGCTTCTTCTTGGCCTTGTCCTTGGCCTCCAGCTGGATGAGGGACAGGGGGGTACTGACCACCGGACTTGGGATGGCGCTGGCAGCGAAGCGGGCCAGGAGCCCAAGCCCACTCTCCTCGAAAGAGGAAGAGCAAAGCCCGTCGCTCTCGTCCAGTTCATACTCGTAGTCCTCTTCCTCATAGTCTTCCTCGTCATACTCATCCTTATCTGTGTGATACTCTGAGTGTGTGTGAGAGAGAGAAGAGAGATCTGTTATCTTTTTAAAAAGAGATGAAAATGCAACCATGTGAGTTTGAGTTTTCACAGATACGAGTGCTGTTGGCAGCAGCACCCTTGGGTATTAGTGCTTTGCCAGTGGTTGTAGTTAGGAAATGACGTACTGTAACTCATCATACTAAATACATTCTCAAGCTGAACAAAATTCATGCTTCATTTTATAAAAAAACAAAAACACACGGTGAATGCATTCCTTTGGCACTTCTTTTTATAGGATCACCCCACCCCCCACCTCCACCCCACCCCCAAAAATGGACTGGGTGGCTTAGGGTGAAAAACTAAAATCTAGCTTCGCTGCCATCGTTGTGAATACCAAAACCAGTCTGTCATTCATCATTCTGACAACGCGCGGAGAGGTGGGCGTGCGGCTCTGCCGCTTCCCGTCAGACAGGCTGCTCTAATCTAGCGGCACAGGGGCCAAGACTGCCTGGATTAAGGAGGGTTCCAGTGCAAATACGTGGGCGCCCACCCACAGCTACACAAGATTACTGGAATGGGGGACAAAGCTGGGCTTCATTCAGCAGTGATACAGCAAGCAGGGTGGGCAGAAGCTCATCAATACAGCTTTTTGAATTTAAGGAGCTTGTTTTTTTCTAGGGGGCTTGGATGGACAAGACGGGTGGCGGTGGAGGTGTTTGAGAGAGAGCTTGATTTAATTCAATATGTCCTTTTGCGTTTTTCCCTTCCCTCGCGAAGAGGGAGGATGGGGGTTCGGGGAAAGGGGTTGTAAACGATTTCCCCTTTAAGCCAGACTAAATACGAGTGGCTCAGGAGAGAGCTGCCCAATTCTGCTGAATGAGCAGGACGGTGGTGGTGAAAAGGGGTGGGCTTTAAAAAAAAAAAAAAAAAAAGATATGGAAATAAGAAAAGCCCACAGCACCACTGAAAAAGCCTGACTGGCATGCAGAAATGGGCGTGAATCCCTGACTAAGACCATCTTTAATTATTAACGCATCATTCAGCAAAGAGCTTGTCCAGACTTACACCACTGATAAAACCGAACAGTGGACTCTCAAGGACTAAATGTAAGACAGTAGGTACCCATGTGAAAAATAAATGTAAAGATAACTATAAAGGAAAAAACACTCCTCTTTTTGTTTGCTTTCATTAACAAAAAAGCTAAGGGACACAGTAAACAGACAAGGACAGAAGGACAAAGACAAGATGTTAGCAGTGCAGTTAGGGTTTGAGGAAGCCGTGGTGAGCTGGTTAACACATATGACGTTGTGATGCGTTAAAGCAGACAAGTTATATAGAGGAGCTCGGCTTGAGCCAGAATGTGTGCGAGCGCTCAAGTAATTAGGCATTCCCATTTGGGATTGGACTTCACATTCCCAAGTCATAATGATGACTAGGGAAAAGAAAAAACAAACAAACAAAAATCACAATAAATCAACCACAGGCAGGTGTTGGGGTGCAAGCAAGCGAGGGGTGGCACACAAAGCGGGCTCAGTAGGACACTTTCCGAGACCCCATGGTGCATGGCACAATTGGACGCCTGGCACACTGACTTAGGGTCAAGCTTGGTCTCTGCAGCCATGGTTATATCAGCAGCCTCCCTGCACCTCTCAGCTCACCTGTGCTCACCTGGCAACCCATTATACCTGACCCAATACTATTGACCTATACCACCATTACTATCAATGCTATATTTTATCAGATCCAATGGTTGAATCCCAATGCCCCTTTCAAGCCCTAGTTTCTGAACCCTAAAAGACTTGACTGGCAGAAATTGACTTCACAATTGGCCGATTCACGCCAGCTAAGTCTTTAAGGGTTCAGGAATAGTGTTGGAGGAAGGTACACTGGGATGTAGCCAATACTGTAGACAACCATTACCTTCATGTTAAAGTGCTCTATCAGACTGATAACCATTCCAAAATGAATGTCACAAGCATGTACTATATCTTCACTGAATAAAATTCTCATCACCACAAGATAGATAGCACCCACATATGTCAGTGGGATTTGCAATCTTCTGTCACCTTTATGGGAATAGACTAGTCAATGTTAAATAACCATGTGTCTAACACTAGGGGTACATCTGCATCTGCTTCAGTGTGATTACCCATTAAATGCCATCTTCCAGACTTTAACTGTCAGTTACACAAAATATGTTCCCTTCTACAAAATCTTCCAAAGACTGGAAATGCCATTTACACGTATATGGATGACAAAGAATCTCAACAAGCGGAACCATCAGGAAATGGGTACTGTCCACACAAAACCATGCATTACAATTCCCCATTTAAGTATGATCATAAAGAAATACAACTAGACTCTTCACTTCACTTTGTAAACATGCCAAGCAAAGACATAACCATGGCTTTTCTGGGCATTCCTTTGCCTCAAAATAGAGTTCAATTTGTAAGATCCAACCAAAACAGAATTAATAACAAAAAAAACATAACATTCCAAAATGTATTTGTTGTTATTAAAGTTTAGTCTCTGTAGCAGAAATTCTGAACAAATTGGGCTTCAAAATATTTGTAGACAAACAGGAAGCAGCAGATTAATTCAGAGGTCACAACAAAATAAAACAAACAATTTTTTTTAAAAAAAAGGGACGGTGATGTCCTACTTACAGAACAATGCCCATGGCTCAGGTGACATGGGGGAGCCTGAGCTCACGTTGTGTGGATGGCAGGCTGGCTGGCTGCAAGAGTCCCAGCCAAAGCCAAGCTTAGGCGTCTGTTTGAAAGGTTGCAGCAGGACAAGCAAATGCACAGACCCGAGACACATTCAAAAGCATCATGGAGAGGAGAGGAGAGGGTGGGTGGGTGGTGGGACGTGGGGGTCGGGGGTGGTGGGGGCGGATAGGTCAAAGGGCAGAGGCGAAGACGTAGCCAAGCAGCTGCGGGAGGGGGGGGGGGGCGGGGGGAAGCGAGCAGTCTAGAGAAGCTAGGTTATTCATTGTTGGTGTGGTTCATTTAGTAAGCAGCCCCATTTTCCAAATATCCCAGCAGGCCTCCTGAAATATGGCTCATTTTTCAAAGACCGTATATTCCAAATCACCTGGACTCCTGTGATATAGGACTGAGAAAGAATGAAAGTCTAGCCACTGCAACTCCTTTCACAGATTTTTCATTACCTAGTAGATACTAAAGGAGCTGTATACATTACTAGACCCATTGAGAGGCCCATTGCTGAGATGTAGTTGGTTGTTTTCCCATAAAGCCAAGAGTAAATAACTGGTTTGGAGATGCATCTAGGCTTGCCTTGTCTCTTAATGTTGTCCTTGAATTACAGAAATGTGAAATCTTTGTGCCCATTTTGGAGCATAATAAATCACAAAAAATATTTATTTCAAATTATAAATAGGCAGACCAGCTTTTGCTATGGGGATATTTGAATAACAGAGCAAGTGTGTAGCAATGTGTAAAATGCTGCAGCCTAAAAAATCTAGATAGAGATGTAAGCAAGAGAGACAAAGACCACAGATATTTTTCTCTTTCAATAAAAAAGAAAATCAGCATGTTTAATAAAGCTTGGGTACCAAACTGCAATACAACTGATCAAACAAATTTCCACAAAGCCACACATTTTTTTCCAGTCACAATGCCAATTATGTCTTAGAAAGAAGCCAGACATAATTATTTAGAAAAATGATTTAAAAAGAACGCAAGCTTTAAAAATAGCAAGGACTCCAAAAAGAGCCAATAATATTATATACAAGCATAAAACAGGGCTTTTGGATGACTGTACTGCCTGAATCTAAAGAAGCCTTCTCTAGACACACATTAGCAGAGCCAGCAGTGATGGCTGCGGAAAACAAAAACAAAAACAAAAAAAAGCAACAACAAAAAATATATAGCAATGAAAAATGAGAGTTACGAGGATAGCTGCCACCTCTCTAATTCTGTGCATAGTGTAGGGTTTTCATTTTGCTTTTATTTGTTTGTTTCATTTTAGTGTTTTCGTTCAGTAACCTTGATCGAACGAGTCCTCTGAGGAGCTGACGCCTGCCTCCTGCAGCAGCATTGCAAAGTGCTTGTGTTTCCGGTCTTTGGCCGCCTGCTTAGCTTTGAGGGTGGCCGGGGAGGCGCAGGCCCTTTTTGACGCCGGACGCTTCTTCTTGGACAGAGTGCTGGACATGCCTGGCACGGGCTGGCGCGAACTGCTGGGTCGGCCCAGCAAGGAGCGTGGGGGCCAGCCATCCTTAAGGGAGTCGTCCTCCTCCGAGTCAGTGTCTGCATCGAGAAGTAACAACGGAAACAAAATTAGAACACCGCAAACCCAGAAAACTCAGAGTCAATAGCAATATTCGGAGACAGTCAACCATACATGAGGATCTCCATCAAAATAAATAATTAAAAAAAAATGCAGTATTAATTACTAGAATTCTCCAGTCAAATTTCCACCGAAGACTTGTATTCGGTGGAATAAGCCTCCTGACCCAATCATAATTATAATTTATATCCATCCAGCCAGGCTAAACCCATGCCTCACTTTCATTATCTCCCCACATTCAGGAGTCCAATTAGCATGGCTGATATGGTAATCAATGCCATCTCCCCAGAATCAGCCACTCTATTTACTGCACTAATGTCTCCACATAAAACTGTAAATGACTTACACATGATGCCATTTCAATGCAAAGCACTTGCTGCAAAGACTACAACAGGACCTATATGCATGGTGGCTGATTTGAAGCTAGTCACTGCTGGCTAAGATCTGGACATGAAGTCTCATCTCCAAGAAGTGGCCAGACACATGGTGTACAACGTGTTGTAACAATCATCGTTGCTGTGACTTACTGTTGGAGAAGCTGCTGAGTTCCGACCTCGCCGGGGAGTATGACACCTTCCGCTGAGATCTTCCTTTGAGGCTCGCATCGGGCGTTTTCGTTTTGCCGGCCGTTTTGCTTTTACCTCCTTTGGACGAGGACTTGTGCGCGTAGGTTGAGCTGAGGTCTTTGGACAGGCCCGACCTGCTGGGCCGGCCCGTCCGGGCATCCGCGTCCGACAGAGCTGGCCGCTTGCTACCGCCGCCGCCGCCACTGCCCCCGCTGCCCCCGCTAGCCCTAGACTTCCCTGAGGAGGAGGTGTCTGTAAACCTACAGGAGGACTTGCTGAATTTACCCAGTTTAGTGAGTGACAGGGCCTTGTCCAGCTTGGTCGCCAGCTGTTCCTGCTCGCTTACTCGACCTTTTTTATGAGTCTTTTTAGGCACCTGTTTGCAGAAGGAAAAAAATTGAATACACACATTATTTTTCACACAAACCAAACCAGATGATCATTCTGATAAGAACAGAATGGAAGGAAAGTGAGGAAGGGATTGACAAAAAAAAGAAAGAGTCAGAAAGATGGATAAATGAGAGGGTGAGAAGAAGCGCTTGTCTTGTTCTCCTTCATGTCCTAGGCTGGAAATAATGGCTACCTAAACAAGTTCAAGGTTTTCCCCATCCTCGTACTGACCTCATGGGAGTAACTAGACGAGGCTTCTTGATCATTCCAGCTCTTGTGCTTCTTCTTGCCCCTCATAGCTCCGCCGTCCAGCTCCTCGTCTTCATCCCGACTGGACGCACGAAACCGCTTCCTCAGGACTTCACCGCTTTCAGAGTCCTCAGAGTAAAGCAACCCTCTGCCAATCCTAAAAAAGCAAAATAAAGTTTAGCATTTGTACATTTGTACCGCACATCACCAAAGCACTTATAGTGTGTGTATACTGTATCTGTACAGTTCTCACAAATCCCAACCCAGACACAGCCTTTTCAGACATATTTTGATGTGAATGTTTCTCAGAGATCGTTTTAGATTTATAGATTGACCTTTGAAGTTAAAAACCTCTAAAAAGCTCTAAATGTGGTCTCAAGATGCTCCTTAACAAGCAGAGCAGAGCAAAAGTTCACTGGGTTTTAACCTGGCACTAGCTGTAGCACTCATTTCTTTGGTATTAGTATGTATGCATTGGTATGCATGCTGGCCATCTGTGAGTACTAAAGGCATGACCTTGGATGTTTCCTCCCCTGCTTTAACAGTGGAGAGGGGAGGGGGCGCAAAAGATATGAATAGATGACATAAATGCCAGAGGCAATGCAAAGGGGACACACTCACTTTGCGCACTTGTTGTCCGGCTTGCTGGTAGACCTCTGGGGAGAGAGAGCGCAGAGGCCGTGTTTGCGCTTGCGTGGCCTGCCTGGCCCACGCCTGCCCATGTTCCTGCTCCCATCCTCCTGCTGCTGCTGTTGCTGGAGCAGCTGCTGATGCTGCTGCTGTTGTTGTTGTTGTTGCTGTTGTTGCTGCTGCTGCTTCTCCCTATAAACCCCATGACACAGAGAACCCAGATCAGTTTACACGCATCACAGACACAGGGGTGTTCGATGGGTGTTCAGTGTCTCTCCTGCTTCAGTTTATTTGAGTCATCTGATGGGAAATGTCATTTGTAAGTATTCTACTTGGCTTGTTATTTTTCAGGGAGACTTCATATGTAATTCATTTATTAAGAGGGGCAAACATCTTGGAGACTGCTTGGTTACCCCAATATTAGTTACAGGGGAAGAAGAGGTAGGGTTCTTCACTGAGTCTGGGATGCACTGTGTAATGTGGCCAAACAGGTAGCGCTTCACTCAAAAAAGATGCCTTGGGATATGATGGTTCATATGAGAGTAAATGTGAAATCCAGATGGCCCAAAGACAGCTGGATGATGCCTAGAGGGCAGTGGTCACTCACTGGCTGTCCTTCCACCTCTGCAGCTTGACCAGCTCCCGCTGCTTGTCCTTGTACCTCCTCTGTAGCTCAGCCAGCCGGATACGGTACTCCACCTCCACAGCATCAATCGCCTCCAGAGATGCTTTGGAGAACATCTACAGGAGAGAGGAATAGAGACAGAGAGAGAGAGAGAGAGAGAGAGAGAGAGAGAGATACACAGTTAGGCGTCTTGTTCATTCTTTAGCGCAGGCAAGCGCTATTTTCTCAGCATTTTCATCCGTGGGCCAAAGCAGGGATGACAAGCCATTTTCTCACTAACAAGAGGCAAGGAATGTGTCAGATTTGAGATCCGACTGTTAGATCTGTGAGGCACCATTCTAGCTTTCTGGAAAAAGAAAGAAAACATCTTTTCAGGCGCTCATGAGAGCAGTCAACAGGAGCGCTCGAAAGAGCCTCAAATTGCCCGTTCTAGCCATTTTCACAAATGTGCGCTATGACTCAAGTTCGACAGGGGTCACCCGTCCCCTCTTGCGAGTGCCCTTTTTAAGATACAAACCCACACACATGCACAGACATGTGCTTAGTCACACTTGCAGTGATAACCAAACCCTCCCATGCATTTTAAAAAGGAGTCTACGGCCTCCCTTTTGCAAGGAAGAAAAACAGCTTCAAAGGGATAACATTTAGAACACATCAACAAACATTACAATAACAATAACAATTACAGAAGATTTACAGATGGGTGTGTTGGGTAGGGAATGTAAAGAAAGAGAGAATGAAAGAAAAAGATAGATAGAAAGAAAGAAAGAAAGAAAGAAAGAAAAGAATAAAGGACAAAATAAGGACGAGAAAGAGAGAGAGCGAAAAAAAGAATGAAAGAACGTCATTACAGGCTCATCCTTTTTTTGCCTCCAGCTGTAGTGCTTGTTTGGGTCGAGTTCTCGGGGTAGCTGGATGTGGGACTGGCTCTCAATGGCCTCCAGAAGAATCTGCCTGCTGGCCTCAAGGAGTGTGTCCAGGGCACACAGGTCCAGGCCTGCTGCTGCTGCTGCAACACAAAGAAACCCCCACAATCAATAAGCAACACTAATTGCAGTCAGCCAAAGATGCGATGGCCGTAGGCAGACCTAAAGGCTCTCCTGCGGTGTGACACGGCCATAAATACAGGACTATGCTGTGCCTCAGACACTTAAATAGATTACCAAAATAGAGGAGGAAAGGGGAAAGAGAGGGAGGGAGTGTGTGTGTGTGTGTGTGTGCGTGGGAGGGAGATGTGTGGCAGCACAGTTGCCTTCTCTTTAAATCTCCTTATTCCTCTAAAAGCTACATGAAGGGTGCTGCACGCACAATGAGGGCGCGTCACCCGCATGCTGTTCATCACTGTGTAGAGGAATGCTGAAGCGCCCTCTCTCTCTCTTCTTCTCTTACCCTTTTCCCCACTCTCGCCCTCTCAAACAGGAACCATCCACTCCACGGCCCCCCACCCCCACCCCACCCCACCCCCTCCTCGAGCGTGAATCATCATCTACACTGTAAGGTTCACATTTCACTACACGCGGTGCAGAGTGAGTAACGCCTCAGCATGACAACACCCAATTTCTGCATCTCTATATTTTTCTTTTCAACAAGCCATACACGTCAAACGCTATGGGAGCCCAAGTGCTCTGTATTCTGTGTACTATAAAGAGAGTCCTTAATCTGACTGCAAATATACCACCCCTTACACAACAAACTGCTGTAAGGAAACTTCACACAGAGCAATACATACATAGAGAACATATAGTCTGATCACATAAACCACTATGGACTGACTATTTATTTTCCATATGGCTTTTATTGTAATGTCTATCTCTGAATGTATGTATTATGTACAGTCAATCCCACACAAACATTACACATCCAGGACTCCTTAATCAACCGTATTTATTCAGCCCTATTTAGATGAGAGATGAAAAGTAAATTGTATGTGAGCAATCAGAGAAGCCATTGAGGTCATGGCCAATAGAGATAAGACTGACTTACCCTGTGATGGGTCGTCCTGACGGCGCACCATCTCCAGCTCTGCCAGCTGGCTGAGTAGGGCCATGCCCTCCAGAGCCGTCGACTCCAGGGGTGACACGGCAGCGGGGACAGACAGGGAGCCGGCCTGCGGCAGCTCGCTGGCGGCCACCAGGGCGATCATGCCCGCCATGGGGTCCTCGGGTAGGATGGCGAGGTCAGGGGCGCTGGCTGGGAGCGGGAGGACAGAGTGAGGGGGCACTGGGGAGGGGTGAGTGGGGCACAGATTGTCAGATTGCTGGGGCTCGTCATCTGGACACACAGCTGCGGAGGATGCAGATGCAGATGTTGGCATGGGTTCCCGCAGCTCGTGGGCCACGCTGATCTGCTCCTCTGCAGGGGCGGCCTCTTCAGATGGACGGATTGGTTCAGACTCTGGAGTACGGGCCTCTGGTGGGACTACAGAGGGCTGGAAGGACGAGTCCGCCAGGCTGATGTATCCCTCCGGAACCTCCACCTTGGGTCTGCCATCTGGGACTGGGGCCTTGGGGATGGGATATATCTGGGCACAGTCATACAATGAGGACTGTGCCGTTTCCACTTTGATATTCCCACAGTCCTTCCCGGTCTCCACGTGTTCTTCTATTCTGGGCATGCCCACCATGGTAGAAGCTTGGTCGTGGCCCTCCAGGCCTACAGTGTTGCTGGAGAAGTGCTCCTCCGCGCAGACGGCAACCGGCACTGCTGCTGTTCCTGCGTGGCGTAGCGCGCCCAGTCCCTTCTGGCTAAAGCCCTCCTTGCAGTCCTCCAGCTTGGGCTCCTGCTTAGGGGAAGCACCACGGCTCTTCTTCTCCGCCAACTCTGTCTGCTCTCGGGAGGCCTGGAGCGGTTCCACCACCACTGGAGAACACAGGTGCCGAGGTTTGACGTCGACAGAGATGGCGACCACAGAGGAGGAAGAAGAAGAGGAGGAGGAAGATGAAGAGACGGCCAGGTGCTCGGAGGTCTCGGCTGGGAGAGGCACGTCTGGGGCCAGGCCATCAGCGTCTGCTGCGGCTGCAGGCTGGAGGAGGTAGGGGTAGTGGCTGGCGAACGGGGTTGCTAGGGCCTGGTACGGGTACCCAGGAGGAATTTCTGGCAGGAGGGAAGGGAGGTAAAGAGAGGCTTCAATAAAAGACAGAGAGAGAGAGAGAGAGAGAGAGAGAGAGAGAGAGAGAGAGAGACAGGCATAGAGTACTAATGCAGAGTGGCAGACGGCAGAGGGTTTAGTTCCCTGTGACAGAGGGACAAAGTGATTAATCGTCCATGTGCACTTCAGGACTGAGGCTTTATGAAAGTTTCATGAGCCAAGTGGCCCTCGGTGAAGGCATCCCAAAAGCCCAAGAACCCCCCCCCCCCAACACACACACACACACATACTTTTTTTGCATATTCACTCAGGAGTTCTCTCAAAAACACAGATCCTCAAAGAAGAAAGATAAACAAGATCACAGATAGGAACATCATTCATCTCTATTCGGGCAGCACCATCCATTTTTTTTGCTATTTACAAAATCACACACTCTCTCTCTCACACACACAGACAGTGTGTGCAGAAAGGAGAGCAGGGTACAGGGAGAGAGGGAAAGAGACAGCAAGAGAGTAAGAGAAAGAGAATGACAGAATGAGAGAGAGGCTAGAAATCTGTCAGGGGACCAGTGGCAAAAACTGCTGCTTTGGTAAGAAGTCTCTATCGCCGGCAAAGTGGCAGCTGGTAATCCCAGATGTGCGGGTCTATTTGCAGCCTACTCATTAAGGCAGCAGCACAGCACAGCACAGCGCAGCAGAGCACAACACAGCACAGCCTAGCCTAGCCAAGCCCTGTACGCTCTGACATGAAGAATGGGCATCTAAGCTGCTGCGCCTGCTGTCCTGTACCAATCCCCAGGTCCCTGCCCAACATGCTCTTTAGATTTGTTACCCAGAAGATCAATAGCCAGAGCAGGAACAATGAAGCTTTTGATGTGCTGTGCAGTTTTTAATTACAAGCTATATGCAGATTTATACCATTGTTAATTAAAAAGCTGAATGCATGCAAAGCATATGCATCAATCATAGACTTTGATGTATAATAATAACAACATTCAAGTACAGCAGCACCAGCCTGCTTTACCCAACCACTGACAACAAAACATGACCGGGTCACCAGTGTTTACGTTACACTACCAACTATAATAGCACACTGATTATACTATATCTCTTTTTTTCCCTTCAAAGAAAGTGCCTGGAATTTCATTCAACAATTTGATTGGGAGGCTTGTTCTCTCTTCTCCTAAAATCGGTGACAACACACAACATATCAACAACAACATATCAACAGCTGTTTTGGCTCTCTACAAACTGGACCCCTCATCTTGGATTTTCCACACATTTGGTGGCTCTGTGACTTTAATAAGATAACTATTAGCTGACGCAAACTGAAGCAACAGCTTGGGGTCCATGCAAAATATCAACACATGTTAACAAATAAAGACATCTACAGACAAAACACAACCTACCTACCTAAAGTAAGTACATACCTAGTATTTCATTATGTACCATTTCTCTCCTAGGCCTGCACATTACACATACACAATACACACACTCAGACACCCCTGCTGACATGAGATTCTGCTAGTATGATAACCGTATGCAAGAACATCACCATTTCACGGCATGGCAACTACAGTTTTAAAATGTGTTATATTGAAATGTGTAAGCGCAGCTTGAGAGACCATCACAGGTTTGGCAGACAGTGATGGAAAGGGGGATGAGAGATGAGAGGGAAAGAGAGGAGAGCGAGAGAGAGAGAGGGAGAGCGAGTGAGTGAGAGTGAGAGAGAGAGGGGGAGAGAGGGGATAGAGAGGTAGTGAATTACCTGGATACATGGACTGGAAAGAGACCGAGGCCTGTTTTTGCAGCTCCAGTCCCTCCTTCTCAGTCCCTTCCACTGTCTCTTCTTTGGGACGGATGGGTGAGGGGGGCGGCGGGGAGGCTGAAGCCGGACTCAGGGGGTGCGGGGCCGGGGTGGACGGGTGCGAATAGGACTGTGGCGGGAATGGCTTCTCAGCCTTGGGGCGCTGCTGCTCCTCGGACTTGAGCGCCGTGACGGAGGGAGACGGAAGCGGGGCGACGGGCAGCGGCGTGAGTGCCTTGCTGTAAGAGGAAGTGGAGGGAGTTGGGGAGCGCTGCGGCGGCTTGCGGGGGTGCAGCGGCGGGGCCGAGACAGCAGATAGACCCGTCTTGTGGGTCCCCTCGCCCCCTCTCTTCTCTGCTTTGTCCTCCATGTCAGCTCTCTGTTCACTGGCCTTTAGCCTCTCCTGTGGGCAGCCACAAAGCTTCAGTCAACATAGACTTCATGGCTAAGAGAGCCACTACTAGCACTCTGGTGTATCTGGGAGGCAGACACCCCCTGGAGATGCTCCTGAACACTGCCAGCAACTAGCCAGAGGAACTAGCAAGAACCGTCAACAAAAAATTAGGCATATAACAACAAACGCACAGTTCGTCCTCGCTGCTTCTTAAAAGGTCTGGATATTCACTCCAAAAGGCAAAAGCCCATCAAAAGACACAGCCAGCAGCAGGGTGCCACCTTAGCATCTCTATGAACCCCAACAGAGAGCATTTGAGCAGAAGTCTGGCACAGGGTACAGGGAGTAGTGTGTGTGTGTGTGTGTGTGTCTACACGTGCACATGCGCGCTCGTGTGTGTTATAAGACCAGAACAGAAGATGACTGAGCCATACAGGCTCAGCATGAATGCAATCTTTGCATTCTTCTTCTTCCTGTTTTCCACATTTCAATATCTAGTAGTTGGAGAATACTCTGTGTAAAGTGACAGGAGGAACCCAGATACTCAGCAGAAACTGCGGCTGTCTGCCACCAGCCAAAATACGTGTATGCATCTAACAGTGTTATGAATGCATACAGGGACATGCCAAATATCTAATGACTATGCATAAGCCAAATACCCTACACTCCAATCATTGGTCAGTGTATGAGCGGCCACACAATGACCAACAAGGAAGCATGCCTCTTCATTTTGATCATCACACTGATATCTAAATTCTGATTGGCTGCCAGCTTCTTCTTATTATTCTCAAAATGGCACTGAAATTGATCTCCAACGATATTGTCCCTGATATCATTGTACTAGACAGCATGGACGTCGTCATTCATGTTTTGATATGATTATATTACTATTGTATTATTTTGTTATTACAATTAAATAAAGTTATTATAGATATTCTTCTTGGTCCAAGTTGCCCTTCATGCTTCAAATGTATTGCAGTGTGTCCTCACCACGAGCTGTGCATTCCTCTGCATCTCCATGACCTGGGCGGCCTGCTGCTGGATCATATAGAGCTCCTGCTGGCGGACGAGCTGCTGGTGGGACAGCAGCTGGAGCTGGTGGGCGTGCTGGAGGGAGCTGCCCGTCGAAGGGTACAGTGCCGGCCACAGAGGGGGCGCCCGCTCCATCAGTTCAGCAGCAGCTATGGAAGGAGGGGTGGGGGAGGAGAGGAGAGGGGAGGGGAGAGGAGGGGTGTTGGTGATGGTGAGGAAGAACAGGAGGATGAGGTAAGGGTAAAGCATGTACAGCGGTGTAGTGCTTAGATTATATCAGTTGAAATAACAAGTGTCTCTCTGGCTAGCTTTTGTATTGTCATAAAATAAAACATAATATGGAATTTCCACAGTAGTTGGAACACCACATGGATATGAAGAACACAAATACCGGCCCCTATATGGAGCTAAAGGAAGTATGCGTATTGTGATGAGCCTTTCATTTGAGGACATGCAGACATAAAAATGTACTACATGCACCCCCCCCCCCCAAGAGAACGCATTTTTCAGCCTTTACCCACATGCTGGCAGAAAGAAAATACCAGACATCTCTAAAAATCTCTTGAAGCATGAGGGGGAACGTACCATAATGGGACAGATGCTCGGCTGGAATGACAATCAGCTGGCCGGACTGGGGATCACGAGCAAACTGGTATGGGGCTGGGATGGAGCCTGGCATTGCAGGAGGGTAGCCAGGGGACAATCCCTGGTGCAAGGAGGGAGGTGGCAGACCTATTTGGGTAAAACAAAAATAAAGAAAGGAAAAAACACAGAGAACTACAGTTAGGTGATGGTCCATTTGCATCGCGACTGAAGCAGTTCTGGTAGCAGCTCCCTCCTCCCTCTGTAATGTTGTAATGCTACCTCCGTACTTAAGTGGAACAGCTTTTTCATCCTCTGTGCCAGGAAAGGAAGCCCTTTTGAACTTGTGTGCTAGGCTAGGGCATTCTTGTTTTGGGAGTGCTGTCTAGACTGCAATCTCAGTGTCAGGGAATCACGAAGGGACCGCATTGGTTTTGCTGTTATTTTTGGATGAGGAACATGTGCAGACCATGACTTTTTTTTTCTCTTTTTTTTGCTGTCTAGGGCAGGCAGTTGGGAAATTCTTAGAAGCAGAGTTGGAACAAAACTGGCAGACCAGCACACATTAGACAGGCCTGCAGAGACGAATCAGAGGAAATGAAGCCGCCGCTTAACACAGCAAATACAGCGAACACATTTCAGCGCCGATCCCAGACTCAAGGAGAGACGAATTATAGGACAGTAAAAACAGTGAGGAAAACCAGCCGAGCAAAACAAAAACAAGCAAACAAACAAACCATCACATCACACCACAACATTCTATGTGGGAAAAAAAAATAATAACTTTGGTGTCCCAGAGAGCACAAAAAAATACTAAACTTAAAATCACAATTTCACAGGCGCTCTGAGAAGTCTTCCACTCCTTCTTACCGTATGGGGAGCCGGGCAGCCAGACGGACGGAGCGCCAGAGCGGGGCAGCCAGGGGTGTGAGGCCAGGTGGGAGGCCGGGTCTCCAGGCCAGCGCCCCGTTCCAGCCAGGGCCGGCCCACCGGTCACCACCAGGTTGGGGTTGAGCCCACTGGCCGATACCATTGGGGGGTGCATCTGCGTGTACTCAGCCAGCTCCTTGCTCTCTCTGCCAATGGAGTAATGGGGGTGGGGGGAGGGTCATTAGGAAAACAGTTAGACAGAATAATGAGACCCTCTCCTGTCACTTTTTTTTTGTCAGGACAAATTAGACGCAGACACAGCAGCTTGAGAATCAAAGTCTCAAAAACAAAAAGTAAATAGATTTTTTTCCCCCCACCTTTTCTCTTTTTTGCATATTTTTTTTGCATAATGCTAGTGCCTGGGAATGAGGCCAAAGTTCACAGTACCATGTAGCAGTCGGTGTAATTGCTACTCAAGCAATGTGAAAAATCCTGTGCTCCCTTTTGCCAGCTGACCACCGCTAATTACGCAGGTCCTTCATTAACGATCACACTGGCGATTTGTTTTATATTTTTCAAGAGCGGTAGCATCTGGACCCTCGCTGTAATGGCATTGCTTTCTAAGTGACTTGTGGCTTATAAAGGCATGACTAAGACAACAGGCACTAACTCTCGTTCACCCGGCCATCCATCCAGTGTTATGCAGTGGGAGCAAACACTGAGCCCAAGCTCCAGCTGCGAGAGCCAGTCTCTTTTATAAGCAGCAATTTCCACAGTGGGGAAGGCAAAGCTTTTTCTGCCACTCTAAATGAGTGCAACACTTTGAAAATAGACTCCCATGAGCATGAGGAAAGTACCCATAAATCCATCTGGTCCTTAAAGAAACCCACGCTGCGAGAGAGACTAATAAAAAGCATGCCCTGTTAAGCCAATGACGGGCCAGAAGAAGGGAGTTGAGCCGCTTTTCTGAAGCGGGAGCGGAAGTGCTTGTAGCCCTCGGCAGTAAACTTAAAAACATTTTCATAACGAGGTGCAATTAATTACACACACTCTCCATCATTTTTGGTTACCTCTGAAGGCAAGAGGACCCATTCAAATCCATTTTGGGGATGGGGGGTGGGATAATCTCTAGTTTTTTTGGCAAGCACTGCTGCTGCTGCTCCTTGGATGCAGGCCTGGTGAGGCACCGTATATCTCATTCGGATCCATGAGTGCCTTTGCTGGTAGCTCATGAGAACTGTGAGTTACTTTAATGAGTAACCTTCAAAGGACAAACATCCTATCCTTTAACGGCTCTTATCGCCAGTTTCCACAGAACTGCAGGGGGAGAAAAATCAATCTTAGCCACGGAGCTGTGGCGCCCTGCTCCTCCCCATGTCTCCATGAGAACATTGGGTATGGACTCTGCTCTATTTTAACCAATTTTCACCCAAAAACAGGACAAAATAAATGAATGGATAAATAAAATGCAACACCAGCCACCAAAGACTTCAAAGGGTTTAGATACGGGAGAATAACAATGACCGTAAAAATGCAGAAAGTCACACTGTATTAAGTCTTCTTACGGCCTTCATCTGGCTCTAAGTTAATGGTTGTGATGTGAAAAAAGGACACTGTCAGTTAAGTGGTAGAACTACATAAAAATTACATGCAATCTAATCACTTACACTACAAAGCAGCATTAACCCCTTTGGGCTGTAATACAAAATGCAATGATCAACAGCATGCAATGACATACAATATGATTCATGAAATCCTGTTTGAATAGCCATCAAAAATATATATATCTGCACATAAGATGTTCATATGCTGTAGCTATAGTGTATGTTGTTATTGTGGCATTAGCTGAGCATGTCTCACCTCAAAACCTTCTCCTGGTCTCGTTCGAGACGACCAGTCAGGATGCGATCCTCACGGTGACGTGTGCGCTCATCCCCTCGCTCGTCCTCAGCATGACCTGAGCCGGGGGGGGGGGGGGGGGAAAGAGATAGAGAAGGTGAGGGGTCAGGTTTCAGGGGTGTGTGTGTCTGTGTGTGTGTTTGCATACTGGAAAAGCACAGGTGGTTTGCATGAAGCCGCTATTGTGAACTCTGGAATTCTGGCCTATAAATCACATTCCTTTGGGAGAGCCATTCAAAGGAATGTGGCTTTGGCTGACCCAACCTTACATTTTAAGCTCCATAACCTCAGACAACAAGACAGCAGTGTGTATATCACACATGACAACCATGTTTCGGCATGGCGGCATACATTTAACAGGCCTCAGTAGCGAGTCATTCCATTTCTGGTGCCTTCTGTGTCCTGTGTTCACTCTGTTCCCAACAAGACTTCAAAAGGGTCTGGACTGTGCCCGGGTGTCAGAATGTGTTTGCATTTCTCTGTGGGTGCAGGCACAGTCTAAAGATAGCCACTGCTCTTAGTGACAGAGCTTATCAGCCAATAGACTGATTCAGTTTGCACAAGTCAAGTGGGATGAGTTAACACAACACAGACATTAGCAACCCCCCACTGCCCTGCAACAAAGACCGATGACAGACGCATCAAATTGACTGTAAGGTTTTGTTGCTGGAGGGCTTTGGTTGGTGTTAAGCTAAATCTAGTAAAATAAGAAACAGCATTTTGCAATACCACCACCTCAATATCTGACTCTAATCCACATTAAATCAAATATACATCCAACAGCTGTTTGTCAATACGACAGGGAAACGGAAAAAAAGCAATATAAAGTGACATATACAACAATAGTCAATATTCTGTTTAAATCCTGGAGGGGGTCCTCATGAAAACAGCCAGGAATAAATGTCACAGTGAGGAGGGCACAGTCTGGGTTCGCATGAGAGATGCAACCAGGTCCTCTCAGTAATTTTTACGAGTGTATTGAACCTTTCAGTATTGACAGCGGGCAGTGGCTGGCTGGAGGAAGGGGAGGAGGAGGAATGTGCTCCTGGCAACCCTCAGAGGGCCACGCGAGGAGCACACCGATCTCAGCCACGCTCCAGAGGCAGAGGTTTTTCACACTCGTTTCCAAGGTTACTGAAATCTAGTCCTGCAGAACGCTATCTATCAGCCATCAGTGGAAGAGTAAAGGATGTGTGTGCGTGTGCGAGGGGGGCATTAGAAGGAAAACACCCAAAACTACCATGAGAAGAACAGTCCACTGGGGGAATTTTTTTTTAAAGCTCTGCTCCGTATTTATTTATTTTTTTCCCCCACTTTGGACACATTTATGATTTTGGAACGTGCCCGTGGTTCAAAAAGGGGGCTGGTGTTATTACTACAATCCCTGCGCACACAGAAGGAAATAAATTAATGCCTCGCCCCTCGCTCCGTCAAGGCTGTTTCTATTGCTTAGCAACAAACCTAAAGTCCTATTAGAATTCCACTCTTGTTTGGAGCTTTTAGTTCTGCTCTGTAAATTACATTTATAATGCAGGCAGGCAGCAATCGTCTTAGTCAGAGAAAAGGCTTACTGCACACACACACACACACACACACACACACACACACACACACACACACACACACACACACACACACCCCTAGACTGGCAGGCCCTACTGTAGGAAAAGCTGCCTGACGAGACCTTGGCCACCTCTTTTAAATAGAGTCCCTGCAGCTGCTCAACAGTAAAACTGAGGGGAAGCTCCGCTGCTAAGCCGACACAATCAAGGTGGTAAAAAAAAAAAAAAAAAAGTTTCATTAATAAAACACTGAAACCTAAACACCAGTCAAACTGACTTTTGAAAAGCACAATTAAACCTGCAAAATGTTATGTAATAAACCAATTTCTGTATCGAGGGATTTAAATAACATCCTTTATTCTTGGTGAAAATTGAAAATGAAATTGAAATGTTACACAAGGTTCTCAGCGAAGAAAAAGTGAAGCAAGCTTGACTTACTTTTAAGGCCTCCGCCTGGGATAGGCCTCTCACGGTCTCCTTGTCCTGAGCTGGGCTTGCTGCTGCTGTTGTCCCGCTGCCGCGCTACGGCCACAGCGATCCCCACGGGCGGGTGCCGCACCTCCACCTCCCCCTGAGCACTGCCACCCGCTACTCCTGCACCCATGTCTCTGGCGAAGGACTTTGCGCTGTCGGGCCTCTCCGGGTCCCTCTTCAGCTGCTTGCCTGGCTGTGGAGGAGGAGGAGGAGGCAGGTGTTGCACCTTGGGGTTGTGGCCGGCCTCCAGCTTCATGCTCCCAAGACCCCCGAATGGGCTCCTTCCTCCAACAGAGGATGATGAGGAAGAGGAGGAGGAGGAGGAAGAAGGGTGCCTGGAGCCAGGCTCACCAGGAAAGTTTCCACTGTACTTGATGAGGCTCTGCATGGCCGACACCTCGACCCTGGGGTGAGCGTCCGGCTGGAGGCCCTCAGGGCTGTTTCCGTTGCCTGAGGGCCTGTGGTGGAGGCTGGAGGGGTCGAGGTACATTCGCTTGCCCCCCTCCTCGTCCCCCCCACGGCCCGCGTGTCCGTGATGGGCAGCCAGAGCAGTCATGTGGCTGGTGGCATAGTTGCCCATGTCAAAATGGTTCCATTTGGGCTCGCTGGCAGCAAAGCCCTTCAGGGGATGTGGATCTGTGTGCAGTGCAGCTGGGTCCATCCCTGAGAAGGTGTGAGCGGGCCGGGTGGTCCGATCCCGTTCCCTCTCGTGGGTCCGGCTCTCTGCCTCCAGGCCCATTTTGATGGGCTGTCTGGGATAGTCCCGGGTGTCGGGGCTGTGCCTGGATTTGCTTGTGCACATATCGGAGGGCGGGGGGCGTTTTATGGCTAAACCGTTTGACCTTATGACCGAGCCTTCCTCCCTCAAGAGGTCTCTCTTGTAGTCCGAGTGAGGTGGTGACTCGTTTCTGACCAAGGGCCGACCATGGTCAATATGCGTCCTGTCAACCAGTGGCACTGATCTGTAGACGTCCCTTTCCCGTTCCCGCTCTCTTTCACGCTCTCTTTCTCTGTCTTTCTCTCTTTCTCTTTCTCGCTCCCTCTCCCTGTCTCTCTCCCTTTCCCTCTCCCTGCTTTTGTCATTTTTATTGTCTCGGGCTTGCGAGGCAATCTGGATGGGTCCTTTCCTCTCGTCGTAAACCTCGACAGAAGGCACATACGTGGGAGCGATCACTCTGTGTTCCTTTCCTGGCTCCTTGGCCGTTGAGTAGAAGGGGTACAGGCCGGGCGGCATGTGGTGAGGGGGAGGGTAGGTGCCAGAAGACACCAGCCGGGGAGGCAGGTGGGACAGGGGGCTCTGTAGGGATGAGGGGACAGCATAAGACACGTGCAAGGGGCCTCCCGGAGCCCCCGACGTCGAGTCGCACCGCTTCTGTCGGTCCGCCTGGCTGCTGGCAGCAGGCCGAGCATTCTCGTCATCACGGAGACCCCGGTCTCGGTCGGGTTCTCCACTCGGACACCGGGCCGAGGAACCACCCTGGCCACTCCCACTGCCGCTCCTGCAGTTGCTGAGCGACGATGTTTGCAGCGGGTGCTTGGGCTTGGTGTCAGGGGTGCTCGGTGCAAACGGATGCTGGTGGAAGGCCGTCCATATCTGCTCCATGCCGCCCTTTCCGAGCCGCTCTGACCCAGACAGAGGTCGCCGCTCCCGCTCGTCCTCGGTCTTAACGTCCTGCGTCAGGTCCACTACGCTGCGGGGACGCGACTCCTCTCTGGACCGCTCACGCTCCCGTTCTCGTTCCCGTTCTCTCTCCCTCTCCCGCTCCCTTTCCCGTCTCTGCAGTGGGGTGCCCAGCTCGATCTTGAAGGCCTTCTCCTTTCCCGTGTCCCTCTCCCGCTCCCTCACTGGGTCCCTCAGGGTTTTGTGGGCAGGCAAGGGCTCCTTCTCCCTGGATAGGGAGCTGGATATGTGGGCACCCGGGCTGCGGGAGAGGCTGACCTGGGAGTGCAAAGAGGGCTGGCCCAAGTGACCAGGCAGGTAGAAGCCTTCTGCGAGAGAGAGAGACAGAGAGAGAGATTAAAAGCCAGGTTATTGGGCAATAGCTCGGCAATTTGCACTTAACACAGAAAGAAAACATGCACACTCAAACAGTACATTTCCTCATTTATTCCAAAGAAATCACAGAGTTTGAACCTCAATGTTGGCTTTATGCCCTAAGCCAATAACCCTCAAAGACTTGATTGAATGGACTTCATGATTGGCTGATTGATGCCTGTTAAATCTTTGACGTTTCAGGCCCTGGGGCTAGGGAGGACACCGTCATTTACGGTTGAGAAACTACCCAGTAAATTGGCCAAAAAATACGAAGTCATTTTTTTGTCTTTAAAGCCGCTAGATGTTGTTCTAGCAGTTAGTCGACACAGAGGGAACAACAACATTGACCGGCAGTCAACTATGTCTGTGTCTACTGTGTAGGTGGTAACGCAAGGGCCTTTTATATTCAGTTAACAGAAAAATAAATCCAACTAGAAATACCTCATTTATCAAACAAAATAGGACAAAAAAAAACAACTCCCACACACATGCGCAGAAACCAAGCCAACTGCCCACACATGCTCTTCACATGGGCTGTTAAACACAAAGTGCTGGTTTTGTCTCTAAGCACTCAGTATAAACACAAGCTTAGCGTTACACATTGGTGTGGGTTGCTACCTGCATGGATTGGCAGATCAAGCAGTCAGTTGTAATCAATACAAGTTCCTGACCTTTATGGAAATCATAGTGCACAAGAATGCTTCTGAGGAAGAGGGAAAAAAAGATTGAAGATTTGATTGAGAAAGATGGCAAACCTTTTTGTGAGTCAAAGAGTGCGTGCTGGCCCAGCTGTGGGTGTTCCATATGGCCAATGGGAATGTAGGGGCTGGAGAGCAAACTGCCAGGCAGATGTGGATAACCTGGGGGGAAAACACCACAACGTTTTGTCAGCCATTTAAATTTTTTTGGTCACTGCTGACAGTAATTTTTCAGTTCCATGATGAACTGTGTGTTCTTTTTTTTCTCAAGTGTGATCATTTCTGCTATTTTTGGTCCTTTTTTATGTAACACTACATGCACACGCACTCATCTAAACAACACAAGTCCACAAAAATGTAATCTGGTATCAGCTCATGAATTGCCTTGGGCCCGGAGGCTGCGTGGCATGCTGCTGGAATCGTAAAACTGAATTATGGAGTAGCAACTCAGGAAGGGGGGGAATATTTTTCTCTCGTATGACAGCCGGTCACCAGGGAGTGTCCATCCTCACGTACACAAAGTCATGAATTTGATCAAAGATTTCACCACGGCTGGAGCACACATGCATGCGCACACTCACTCGGTCAGAAACATTCCTAACTCAGAACTATTCATTTTAATGGGCACTACAAATCAACGGAGGCACTTAAGAGTTTCCGAGCTTCTCCTACTCAGTCCCCAAAAAAAACACAGATATAATTGACATCCACTTTCATCTGTTTCTTCTCTCTCAAGTGTGTGTGTGTGTGTGTTTCACTGGAATCCGCCACCGTGTAGGTGACCTGTGCTCTCCCTGGCATGACCTCCAGGCTCTTAATTGGGTAGAAGGTTCCGCACCCATCCAGTTGAAGACAAGCCTGAGCAACATGGGTGGGGCTCTCTGGTTGTTTTTAGGGTGAGATACAAGAGGGAACTGGCTGAGGGAGGGAGTGGGAGTGAAAAAACAAAAACAAAAACGACAGCACAGAGAGCAAGATAGAAATCAAAAAGATAGAAAAGGAAAAAAAATGGGAAAGACAAAAAGGAGAGAGAGAGAGAGAGAATGAGGCAGAAGAGAAGAGGGAGCCAATCTGACCTGTTGGTGTATGAATTGAGAAACTTTGTCAAAGGGGAGGGAAAGAAAGAGGGGAAACAGTCAGTCACTCAGGCCTGAGGCGATGGCTGAACCCCCCGTGACTTAGCCCTCCGAGCAAGCCAACGACTGACAAATGAAATGTTTGTTTTCAAAGCCACCGCCATCTCAAGCATGCAATTATTCAGTACACTCGCAGGCGTGTCAGACGAGTTTAGCGGTTTTAGCGAAAAGGTCACAGGATGACGGTCACGACTCAGCCAACGAATCCACCCCTTTTAAAGAGACACACGAGCATTTCACAACTACATGCACCTTCTGCAAAAAATAACTAACAAATTTACAGCTACAACACACTACTGATAAAGACGGACAGGTGTGCCTGGGCTGCCTTTGTTTGTTCAGATGAAGGACCATAGCAGGCTTACAAAATGCATTTAATGAGTCAGGAGTCTGGGTAGCGATTCAGCCCCAGGGCCGGGGGCATAATGAATGGGAAAGGTCAAACAGCCATCGCATCCCTCTAACTGTCATGGTAATGGGCCGCTCCTTAAGGCTTCCATTCAACCCCCGCCGTTGCCAGATCAGCCCAGGACGGAGGTTAATTTCAGATTTTACTGCTTGTAGCAAATGAATAATTCACATCTACACTAGGCATAAAAGTGGACAAAAAAAACACTATAATAAAATTCCATGGGTAAAAATTTTAACATAAATATTTTAACAGCAAGTAATCTTTATTTATTTTATTTTTTTGATGTGAAAATTCAGTGCATGAAAAGTGAGCTGATATTTATGCGCAGAGAGAGAGAGAGAGAGAGAGAGAGTCTCAAAACAACATGAGAGATTAACGTCTGACAGCGTGGGCAATTAAAATTGGAGCCGCATCAGCCAATATAGATTAGAGCAGGAGTCACGGGGCTGTCAATGAAAGGGCAACACAACGGTGTTTAGAAAGATAATACAGCCTAGGTGCTGCAGGGAGCAAAGGTCAAGGGTCAAGGGTCACATGATTTTAATGACTGCTGCCTGCCGCGTGAGCCCTGAAAAGGGATTTGCCCATGGGTGATTTCAGGAGCAGAGCAGGAGACCATAGAGTCGGCAGCCATATCATTTTTAAAAAAGGAGAGAGAAAGTAAGAGGAAAAGAGAGAAAAAGATAGTTCTCTAGAATCTTCTGTTGCTTCACAGCAACCATTATATTCCCAAGGTTGCGTTTCTTACACTTACAGAGCATGTCCTGAGAGAGGAGCAGAGAGAATGAGAGAGGGAGATGGAAAGACCTTGGCCTCTACTAAAAGCATACAAAGTACATGAGTGGAGAGCAGTCACATTACTTTACCATGCTATTCCCAGAATGCCATTCTTGGGGATTAACTTGTGAGCGGTCGTGTCAGTGACCCTCCCTTGCACTGATGAAAATGCAAAGCTTGGTGGTGTGGCAATAGCAGGAACTTGGTGGAACACAGTGGTTTGCCCACAGATGGGCTTTCACAAGCTCACTTATGCTAGCTAGCTGGAAATCTATAAGCCAGGGGAGTCGAACCAGGTAGTCGACAGGGGCTGTTGGCAGCACACATCAAAACAGCTGTTTTCGGCACACAACCTTCCACCCAGATAGTTATGTCGACCATTGCCGTGGGCTTTTTTTTGAAATATAGTACTCTGCTGATAAAAGATACGGTTAGGGAAAGCTACACCTAGTTGCTAAGCAAGTTTTGGTCGAGCCACTAATAGAAGCCGGGAGACATCACTGGCGGTTCACTGGGGGGAGGTCTTAATATAGAACATTTAAGGTGATACGATCACGCTACACAGTTGATGGCATTCTGACACCATTCCGACAGAGATCTGAGGACATCCTGCCAGTGTTTATGGCAAGCAGACAAAAGTGCAAGGCCATTTCAGCTTCTTTTAGGGCGGACAAAGATAGACATGGGTGGAAGAAAAGGTTGCAGCAGTGCGCACCCAATGCAAAGACAGACGGACTAAGGCTTATTTTCCTCTCATCACTATCTCCACTGCCATCCACACACACGATAGCCGTTTCTCTGATGTCCACATCAGCCACATATTCTCTTTCGGCCTTAGTTTCGGTCATTGTGCATCTTTCTGCATCCACCGCAGACACAGACCCATGTGTCTGAGTCCATCCAGAGTCATAAGAAAAAAAACTCTGGGCTGAACCGTGGAAGGAGAGAAAGAGCATAATCCAAAGAACAGATTAAGGGGCTTAAACCCGGTGTGATTGTGAAAAGAAGGGCAGATATACAGCGTCTCTTGAAGCATAAGAATGATTTAACTTGGCCGTTTCTCAGGGGATCTATTACCGAGGACGGAAGAAGGTTACGCTTAAGTGGGGCATGGTAGTGTAGAATTTTTTTGCTCAAAGTGGAACAATCCAGGGGAAAAAAAAGTAAGGAGACGACGCCATTAGCATTCAATAGGGGAGGGGTGGGGGCGCTGTATCTGGGAATTCAACACACCATCCCCTGCCTGGATATTACCAAGGACTTCAAAGGCTCCTCTACAAACTCTACTTTGCCCAGGGAAAAAAAGTGGTGGGAAGAGAAGAAAAAAAGGAAACGAAAAACTAAAGGGCGAGCAGAGGAGGGGGGGGGGGGGGGCGAGGGAATTCAGAGGTGCATGCTCACGACATGATAAAGGTCAAGGGGTCACGTGGTGGGAGAATAGCTAGGGGTGGGTTGGGAGGTGGGCAAAGGGCTGGGGCTGAACTCTGACACGTCACACTTCATCAGTCAGACCTCACCTTCACCCAGCAGCAGCGGGACACCGAGATGGGCTGCGCACACAGAGAGAAAGGCCATGTCCCAAACACACACACACACACACGCCTGCTTTCAACCTGGAAAACCAAAGCCTCTTGTCCCGCTCATTTTTTCTCATATACAGACAGACACACACAAACACACACACTAACAGAGCTTTTTTTTTCCCCAGACACAAACACACACTAGCCTAGTCTATTCTTTTCCAGACATACATACACATACACACACACACACACATTCCCCCTCCTCCCTCATTCACAGCCAGTATGTGAAACCAGAGCTAGGCATCCACTTCAGTATCAACAGTCCATCTGAATCAACGCATCCATTAGGACCATCCAGCCAGTGTGCTAGCCTTTCATTGGGGTCCAAAGCGTGTCGGGAGTGAGCGACAGGCAGCAACAGCAGCCAATCAATCACAGGCCAGACACACAAGCCGCAGGACTCATGCCATTGGCTGACGGCACGGTCCAAAGGTGAATGCTTAGGGCCATCAGTAGATCTGCTTACAGTCATTTAATAGCCAACAACTGACTCAGGGTGTAAGATTACCAGCCCGAAGAAGGGGGAAAAACCAACACTGTGGTTGCCATATAAAAATCATTGGGACCATACAGTCACACACCAAGTGCAAAAAAAAACTAATAATCTGTGCGCGACTGCTATGAACGTTTGGCACTGACGTTGAATACAAAACAATCAAAAACAGTCCAATAAGATATCCTGGAGTGAGGGCTAAGACTCTGGGCTTCGTCTGCTTGATCTGCGACCATGCTAGCATGTGAACGCTTTGCAGCACAAAAGCATTATCGCCAAACACTTGAAGATTGGCTCTTTTTAAAGTCAAATGCATCTTCTGGGGTTATCAATGCACACAGAGGCACTACACAAGAGAGGGACCGCAAGCGCAGACAAACTCAATCATGCACCGGGTGCAACAATTCATGTTTATTAATTAATCTTTCAAAAGATAAATCTTTCGAGGTTGCATCCTCTTATATTCTCACATACTCAAAAACACACACACACACACACACACACACACACACACACACACACGGGTATGCAATGAAGGACATATTGGAATAGTTTCTCTTCTCCTGCAAAAACAGCAGAATTCCACAGCTGCCACATTTCCTTCCCTGTTGTTAATAGGGGGCAGGTGCACCCTTTAGAATAAACACGCACGTTCAAATATTTTTGCAGGCTGCAGAGACAGAGTACACTTCAATGTCAGCTATTCATCACATTTCTATGTAGGCAGAGAGGCACAGACGCCACGTGAGCCTTGCCAAGGCTTTAGACACAATTCATCGGCACTTTCTCCTCTGCGGAGACGCAAGACAAAGCGCCGTGGGTACAAGGCCCTTCAGAAAGCCTAGTTAATAATCCACCCACAGCCGTGCCACAGCTCCCCTGCTCCCTTCTTCTCACTCTTCTTTTCCCTGGGTTCCTTTTTTTCCCCCGCTCCTCCTCCTTGTTCTCTTGCTATCTTGCGCACAAACCCGTTTGGTTGCGCGCAGAATCAGAGGCAGAGGCGGCTCCGGCTCAAAATGGCAGTGCACTCTCTTCAAGACTTAGGGGCATTATTCTGAGTTTGAACACGTATGAAAAAATCCATTAAAAAAAAAACAGAAAAAAAAAGAACAGAAAAGAAAACTGGCCACTCATACAATAGTAGACAAAGACACTTGATGTTGAATGGAGCCCCAGAAGGTAAATTTTGGTGGAAAGGGCACACTGCAGAACTACTTCATTGGTATGGATGTAAGTGCGGCTATGGACAGAGGGAGATTATAAAAAATCACAAGCATTAGGCTAAGTGATGACAGATCATCTGAATCAGTGATCAGCTCTTATGCCAACACTTTCCTCCCGTCATGAGAATTAGTCTTCTGACTGAAAGCGAGCCTTTGGAAATTTGGCCTGACGCAGTGAGCCACACTTTCAGAATGACAGAGATGGAAAACAAAACAAAAAGAGTCAACACAACCCCATGTAATTACAAGACATGCAGTAAGCACTACGGATTCACATTCTTTTCCTTTACATTATAAACTAAGGGCATTTTTTTGGATGCAAAACCCCACCATAAAGTATTTTAAAAACTGGTTAAAACTTCACATTCAACTTCACTACTGGCTGTGCTGAGTGTACAATGCAAACATATTTTAAAAATCTGCTTTGCAGAAAGACACATTTACAGTAGCTAATGCTAGAACCATTTGAGTGCTCCCCCTACGAGCCTACATGGTACACCATGTTAATGAATAAGTTACAACCATTAAAAAGCAATAGCTCTCACATAGTTAAGAACAGCATCTTAGAACAGCTAATTGCTATTTAAAAATCAGAGCAGAGCACTACACTATGAGGGCAAAGTAAGGCTTTTAAAAACAGTGGCCTTCAAATCAAACTAAAATGCCCCTTGTCAATTGTGCCCTTAAACAGGGGCACCGCCAGGGGGGGAGTTAGGATGATTCCAAGGGCCTGGCACTGATAGGGGGCCCTAGAGAACATTTAATATTATAATCAATGTTTGGGAGGCCCAAAATAATTTTCTGTCATGGGGCCCCAAATTTGTAGCAGCGCCACTGCCCTTAAAATGCAAAGTTTGGTTTGTCTTTGAACACACCATTGTTAACTTCTAACTTGTGTCATGTAGCCTTTTTGGTGCAAATGTATACATGTCAAGCTATGTTAGCCTGTTATCTGTAGCTTCTTGAGAAAATGCATGTCAGACAAGCTTTCATTTTACCATCCCAACACTGTTGTGACATGTGGCTACAACTTCAGCTCTCTGTCTAATAATGAACACAGGCAATTTCTGAGAGCAAAATTTATTACAAATGGCCTGGTTGACAGATGTGGTCTGTCTGGCAATGAAATTGCTGGGCTAAAATTGACCATTTTTATTGCTCTCTGAACAGCCCTGACAGAAGGCTCATACAAATTTAGCTTATTGACTTCAAAATGGCAGAGAGAGAGACAGGTGTGTGTTTGTAATGTGTATGTGTGAGAGATGCAAGAGGGAGAGAGGCGGAGAGAGAGAGTGATCAAGCAGGAGTGCTGGACATGAAGTGATATTACACATTGCTAGGCCCTTAGCGACAGATTCAGATGGGCACTTATCAAACCCACAAACCCCTGCCTTTATCTCCTCAAGCAAATCCTGCACAATATTCTAACACTCCCCCAATTCCCAAGTCAATTCCTATTAACTCCCCACACAGAAAGGAGCTAGAAATCCCTTGACTATTTTGACAGAGCGTGTCAGACTGCACGTTTTTGTTTCCCAGTTTTTGCCTTCTCTCCCCACCCCCCAGCATCCTCCCAAATCAATTCCATCATCCCATTGCATTCTTTCTTCACAGCTCAAGCATGTATGCATGTGGCCTTTGTTTCAGCCCACTGAAGCATCAACAAACCTGATCGTTAAATTCAATACATTCAACCTTTCCCTCCATCCAGCCAAGGCCCTGCTCCACCCACAGACCGTGGCCCACAAGAACCCCCTAAGGCCATTGTCCACAGAGTCTGTACTTTTCATCCACAACAGTCACAAGACTGAGGACGAATACAACCTCGAGTTGTGGGTTGTGAACCTCATCAGTGAAACTTTTGCTCAGTCGTCAAAAGTTTTTCACAGCTTGTTTGATTTGCATGCATTTTCAGACACGTACAGTGTCATGAAATGAGGTTTTCGACTCCCTCTGGATTTCACAGAACGAAATAAGAACACATAACATCACAGATTTTAGCATGTCAAGGCCTTTACTTTGAGCTGCCTGACCAACCAAGTGTAGATGAACTAGGACAGCATAAAAACTTATGATAGAATGATAAATGATAGAAGTGTGTGTGTGTGTGTGTGTGTTGGGGGGGGGGGGGCTTACCTTCATGGGATGCCCACAGCTGGGCCATGGGAATGGCGGAGGGGTTGGTGGGCCTGAAGGAGGGCTCAGAGGAGAGGCCACTGGGGGCCGTGTGAGGGTTGGAACCACTCACATAGCTGCTGAGGAATCCACTGGAGGCACCTGGGAAGGCATCACCTGAGGAGAGGAGGGAAGGAAAAAAAATGGAGTCAGTTGAGACACTGAGTCAATGCACAGCAGATGAAATACAACAGAGTAACAAGAGGCCCTTTACAGTGTTCTCTGTCCACTGATGCCATATCACAAAGACAACTGCACAACAGGTATTTTTGTTTTCTTTCCTATCTCAACATTGCCTGAAAGTCAAAAACAGGTTTGTTGTTGTAGAGCCAACATGACTATCAGTGGGTTGTTTATCTGGCAGAAACCAGCCAGCAGGCCTAAGAGCAAAGAGACAGAACAAGAAAACAGACACAGACACACGCAGAGACAACAAATGCCAAATTGCTTTCGCTTGTAAACAAATGTCATGAATAATTATGAGCAATGTCAAATTGTTATGGTAGCCATCAGTACAATAGCCACCGCATACGCCACACCAGAAACAGGAATGTCGAACTAACAACAACCAAACTGCTCTGCCCTTCTTACTGGCCATGACTGGAACGTTATAATACAAAAAAAAAATCACTATTTAGTTCATTGTGATTACCCAGTCACCCTCTCCATCATAACAACTGAAGCTTTTGAGGTAGCTGGACTACTCCACAGAGATCTGCTGAACCATTTAAAATGGCGGATGCCAAAAAAAAAAAAAAGAAAAAGGTACAAATGCCTTGGGCTTGGAAAGCACATGCTTTGATGATGAGAAAGCACACTCTCTCACTCTCCTATTGGAGAAATATCAGAAACAAGACCAGTCATGGCAATGCGATGAAGTCTGCATTGTGAGGAAGTTCTTTGCATTTAAATTAGCGAATTAAAAAACCCCACAGAGTGGGCAAAGCAAACCAGTCAGTCATGCGTGACGTATGGACACAGGCCACGTCCATCAGCGATGTGGCCCGCCTCCTCACGGCTGGGCCCAAGCAGTCTCTGTCCTTTCCCACACATCCTCTCCAGCTAGGCAGCATGGGTGGAACTCCTCACACCCATTATACAAACTAAAGATGGATTTCGATACACTCGTTGACTTTCCCTTGCTCTCTCAATCATTCACTCTTTCATTTTCATCCTCGTCTCTCCTTTTCCCGATTGCTTCTCTCACAACACACACACACACACACACACACACACACACACACACACACACACACACACACACACACACACACACACACACACAGTGTGTGTCATACACTCACTTCTTCAACCGTGGCACAATGGGCTTTCTTTGCATGTGTAAACAGTGAATTAGCATGACAACCACAAAGGGAACAACAAGGCATAAACAGCAACATGGAGCCTTTGTAGCAAAGGTCAGCATACAATTAACCTGGGGCAGGGAGAGGCAAGGCAGGGCACAGACTGACTCCCCTACACTGTGAGGCAGACTAAGGTTATTTATTTGCCACCAGATGCGAACCTTTACATTGCACGTAAACATTAACCAGAAGGCATTACAAGAGAGGGGGTGAATGGGGGATGGGCCAAGGCTAGGCGTTAGGTTGAGAAACCACAGACCAAAACAACAGAACAACCACTTCAAGGGTTAACGGCTGATTTTAAATCTATTCCCTTCATGTTTTATTACTGGAGAAACAAAAGGCTAATCAGCAAGGGTGGAGTGACATAAGCTCTTACGATCTCTTAGCCAAGTAGCCATAGAATGCTCATTGCATAAGACAATAACTTAGGTTATCTGAGTAACACTGGTGAGGTATTAACCAAAGGCACTACACAACCCAAAGGCAATGACCGCACTGATCAGCAGCAGTAGTCACAGCAGAAGGCATTGTTTTGGCAGCGGAACAGCGATCGCTCTAGGGTTAAGGACCATTCACACCAGAAACGATAACATTAACGATAACAGCAAAACACTACATTTAAGTAACAATCTAGCTAATACGGATGACAAAGTCCACACTGCGTACTATAATGATAATATAAAAAGATTTATATTGCTGGATATCACTTTCAGAATGACTAAAAACAATAAATGCTGACAACCAATCAGAATTACATTTATAGCCATGAGTAGAGACCTTATCGCTGATCAGAGTGGATACTCGTATCTGTAGGGTTGTCTTTATAGTTGTAATACTTGCCGTGAATAGAAAAGATGATTCACGCTGAACCTGGTTACTGTAATACAACATAATCCTGGTAACATTTTGGATATTACCTATTTGGCCGTCAATTAGATTAGCTTACCCAAGATGCATTAATTAGGAACCAGATGAAACAGCTCCATGATTCTCCTTAAACAAAAGTGGTCATGTTTTTGTGTGGTTTTGTTTGTCTTACAGCAAAAATACTGTCTGTCAATACTGTCAAAAATAAAGTCTGAATTTCATGAAACTTCAAAGGGTGTAGTATAGACCCAGGGAAATCCCAGTAAATTTTAGAACAGATCCTATTCACAGGGCCAATCCACAAACTTAGCTTTGTTTACCAGCACTTTGAGATATAGCATTCAACACTGGGTAGAGATCTGAGTGTGCCTCTTTTTCTGTGTGACCACCACCTAACTGGTCGCATTTAAACAACTCTCTTGCCCTACATGACACTAAACACCACCCACACACACACATACCTGATGTTCAGACCCCCTCACCCACACCCAATGTCCCATAATATTAAATGAGCAAAAGTGAGGCTCCCTTAGTTCTCACTTCTCAACCATAAGAAACAGCACCCTGACCCCTTACAATTTCCTAGCTCGCTTACTCTGCCTCTCACCCTACCTCTCTCCCTCTCACACATACGCCCTACATCTTTTCCAAGGGCCTCCTTCAGCAAACGCCGTGCTGAATCCAATACCTGTGTGTGTGTGTGCGCGCGCCACCACTCCTTGTGGTGCTGTTTTGACGGCGGGATCCTTTAGTGCGGTGCTTTAGGGCGAGTTGTACGCTCAAAGGCACGCGCTGCGCTGTCCGCTCCACCGGCTACGATGTAAATGGTAGCACCTGTCTAATAAATAAAACAAAGGCTCCAAGCAGACACTTCGCTGCTGCTGGCAGTGCCCTGTGCTCAGCAAGAGATAGATAGAAGAAAAAAAGCGATGAGTGTGTGTGTGAGTGAGAGAGAGACAGAGAGAGAGAAAGTGCAGACAGCATGAGTCAACTAACTACCAACAGGAACAGTAAGCTGCTCGTTCGATTCAATCAGGCAGGGCACGTAACCAAAAGAGGTATAGCCTGGAGGGGTCTGTTCAAGGAATTGGACAAAAGTAATTTGTTTCACGTTATGGTTTTAAATATTCATGTGGTCCATCCACAAAAGTCTCTCTTACTGCTGGAAATGGTGGTGATTCGTCACCCAAGCTAGAGTCCGTGTCACTCAGAAACGCTCCTCTTTTCAAACAGAAGTGAAGCCACGGCAAGCATTAAGCCTCCCTGCCTGTGAGCATGAGAAAGCTAGCTAGTTCAGCAGGTCAGGAGCAGTTCAGCTTCCTCAAACGCCAGAGTGCTTTTCTTCAAGGGGTCTGACAAGGTTTTCTTCCCATCCATGTTCCCTACTGCAACACCCCTCCCCCTCCCAATCACCCTTACTGGAGGCCACGGCTGAAGACAGTCTGAATAGGACAGAGGAATTTCCTAATTGCTCACACCACTAGTCACCCCTACAGCAATCCACAGGCAGTGCACAACACTTCTGCAATAGACCCCCCCAACCAATACTCCCTGCAATTACCACAGGCCCTTAAAGACAATCAGCCATGAAAAAGCTGTAAATTGCAGAAAAAGGGACATTAATTAGGATTCAAGACCTTAAACCAAGGCAAACAAAGAGAATAGGTGGTGGGAGAGGTGTGTGTGTGTGTGTGTGTGTCCCTTCTTAAGTGGTTGCACTTGCTCCTCCTAACAGCTGATTGGGGGCTCTCTCAGGAGTACAGAGATGTGTGTCCAACAGATGCAAGGGAATTACAATGCCAAGGAAGACACAGGGATGGAAGCCCAACCCGTGTTCATAAAATCAACACAAGGTAGTTACCTGTAATGGCAGCGGAAATAAAGAGCAAAGGCACTGAGACTGAGATGCCTTGCCATGTGTGCACTGTAGAACATCAGGGATATTAGTTGTAGCTAAGCCCCAACACCTCATACTTATTAACTGGATGCAGATGCCAAATGTGAATCTGGACAACACCCATTTAATTAAAATCTTGCCAAACAGCAAATCTACTAAAGCTCTTTGATAATGTCTATCCACAGAGGCAAGGAGATCTGGATGTGATCATCTGCATCGGAAGAACGTTGAGGCAAAACCCGTCAATGCAGCACATCAAGCCAAAAAGACATTCAGCAAACAGAATGTGGTCCACAAGAACATTCTGCACCCCCCCCCCCACCATTTCTCCTCTGTCTCTTTGTAAAAACAAACAGCAGCACAAGGCAGAACCATTTATAAACGCCTGCTGTCCTCGCTCCCACTCTGCCTGACCTGAAAAGGGGAAGTGCTTTCACTGTGACTCAGACCTGACACACAACCGGGGTATGATACCCCCATGATTTTTAGCTCAGCCCTGGCCTGACCACATGACAATAGCAGGAAATGACTGAGGCGCAAACAGCACCGTAATTGAGGTTATGCCACAAAACACCTTCCCCATCATCGCTGCACTCTAACCGAATTATTTCAAAATAGCATATGCACCCGCACACACACACACACACACACAAAATCATAGAAGAGCTGCTGCTTTTGCTGCTTTAACGTTTTCCAGCCTAATTTTCCTCAATGTTCAGAAAAGGTCAATAACCTTCCAACAAAACAAATCACCTGGAATGTTTTCTGTGGATCAAACATAGCAACTACGATCGGCAAAACCCCAGTCAGGAGGATCTGCTCGTCCTGACACGTCCACCTTGATGTTATGTAATCAGCTGAATTCCTACACTTATTTGGGCCCTCAGTTGAACCCGCCCATTTCCAGTGGCCTTGTCAGAAAAAATGACAAAATGATCTCAGGCTACATCAGCTGCTCCTTCCAACAGCTGAGGTAATCTCAGACTGACAGATGTGCACCTATGCTTCAAGTTTGATTGAGTACTCTTATTTAGCAAGAAACTGCATTGAAGAAATTGCATTGAACTAATTTTCCAGAACAGCAAACTTCAGACGCAGGAGTTTGACTGTTGGATCAAGCAGACATCAATATAAGGGGGAAATAACTCACTAAGTTGCAAGCAAGTAATTTAGATAGATCGGCGTAGATACTATCTAGATACAATCTATCATCATAGGCAATGAAAGAGGACTTTAACAATATTGAGACTTTTGTCTGTGAACAATGCAGCATAAATACATTCTTACTTCAGAAAACAAGCAAGTTACTCCAGATATCAAGTCTGAATTCTTTTATTACAACAAAATGCAAATGGAAAAATGTTTAGTGTGCTGACAGAGCTTACTGAAGATCATAAGACAAAGCTAGATGTGTTCATGTGGTAGGTGCGTGTGTGTGGGCATGTATGAGAAAGACTGTGTGTGTGCGTGTGTGTGTGCGCGTGAGGACTCTATGCCGGGACTCTTGGAGAGAGAGAGAGAGCACAAGAGTGCAGTAGGGAGCTTTAGAAAAGGTCAAACACATCTGCAGTCATCAGCATACCGCTTCCCTTTGAGGGTCCAGAATGCTGCCGTGGACATTAAACACATAACATTTGTTAGCTGCTGGATTTGTGCTGGGTGTGGTGTTTTATAAGCCACAGGGCTGTGCTTAAATAATACCAGTGATCCGCAGTCTGTTGTGGGGGTGGCCGCACTGAATTTTTCTGCACTGGATTGCAATTATGTGACCAAGCTTAACGATGCACAGGGGAGCAACACACACATACACAAACGAGCGAGTGCGAGAACAAGAGTATGCACAGGCGTGCAGTGTATATTTACACTACAGCCTGATCGTTTCGTCACACAAATATTTCATGAGGCAGCTGTGCTTACCATACCTTCCTCCCACTCCCTAACCCTCCTGCCCCGAAAGTCATTTCTACAAGTGCAGATGAGCTCTGTGATTTCATTAGAAAACACATAAGCATTTGTGGTGCATCGCATGGTCAGAAATAGTCTGTGTGGGAGGGGTTGTAGAGGGGGACTTTCCCACGCCTAATGCTCTGAGTTTCATATGAGCGCTGGCCTCACTTGATTTCTGTTAATCCACACACACACACACACACACACACACACACACACACACACACACACACACACACACACACACACACACACACACACACACACACACACAAATTTGCTGGGCATGTGCGGCATCATGCGCCCTTCGCACACCCAGGCCAGAGTGAAGCCCCACTGCCCCATGGAGCAACGACAACAGAGCTCCAGCAGAGTGAAAAGCTCTGGCCTGGAAGCGACGGCTGGCCTTGACTCTATCAAACGTATTGAAACAGACTTCAAGCCAGATGGCGGGAGTGGGGGAGGGGGGATATAACATAATGCCTAACGCATGTGACTGCGAGCTCCACATAAATGGTTCTTCTTTCACTTTCGCATGTGTGGGAAATGCACCTGGGAGAAGAACTGAGGGGGAGATTTGGTAACTGTACTCCACCTTCCAAAGTCTTGTGTGGGCTTTTAAAACACTCATTTCACACATTCTGCAATAAGGAGTCTTTTACATCCTCTGTCAATCTTTTTTTTTTTTTTTTTTTAATAGGGGGGAAACCAAAAGTAACCACTGGTTTAAAATAGCATTACTTATTTGATAAAAAAAAATTACAATAAATACAATATGGTTTTGGTTCCACATTCAGGGTCAAGCTCAAACATGCACAAAGCAGAAGAGATAGGTGGGTGGTTGGAGATGATGAAACTAAAACGAAAGTGCTCACATTAACACTATTGCTTGGAAAAGGTGCCTTCATCTGCCAAAAAACATGGCTGGACATCATCCAAAATTATCACTCAAATCATAACACCCTTCTGCTTCTTTTCCAAAGCAACCTGCTCCTATAAAATTCCACTCTGTAGAAAGACATCTTACTATTTAATCCATACTAATGCATTATTAAGAAAACTAATGATAGGAGTGTGTAATTTCTGTAATAAGACATCTTTTTGTGAATGTTGAACTTCTGCTGCTATAATGAAAGTGGCAGAAATAACACTCAATTTGAGCCTCATCACATGGATAATTTATAAACACATACTTGTTGTACAGTGATGCTTGACTAATAGTTCCTTTAAACAGAATAAGAAAATCCATTAAAAACTGATTACCACTCCGGGGCATTCTCTTTCTGCTCCCTTTTTTTCCCAAGCGCTGCTCTTGAAAAACATATCAGGCCCACATATATTGAGCATAACCTATTGCATTAAAAATTAACCAGTAATAACAGCACTAGCGTTGATGCACAGTCTAAACTCTAGGATTGCCAAAGTGGTGCAGAATTTTCTGGCAAATCAGTAAGGACGAGTCCTTGCGCACTGAATCAGCAGTGACATGTAAAATTTCGCTCCCTGGTCAACCAAACCAAACAGGGCACAAAAAATGTCTCAGAGCGCAGGCAGCATGGCGGCTCTTCTTTGCCACAACTGAGGGTGTAAAAATAGTTTGGGCCTGTTCAGCACTTGGGCTGGAAAAGGAGGCCGCGGCTGAGATATGAGAGCTGGGCTTCATCCCTCATCCTTTGTTGGCTTTTCAGCGACACCACTTAATCCAGGCCACAGTGCTGCCCTGGTGTGTGTGCGTGTGTGTGCGTGTGTGTGTGCAAATGAGAATTTCCTGTGTAGGTGCTCCATACCCCCCCACCTTTTTTTCTGCCTATATCCATGATACTGTCTATATCCAAGTGGGTTTCTGTGTTTACCACAGTGAGGCAGGTGGTGTAATGTCACACACACACACACACACACACACGCACGCACGCACGCACGCAAAGGACTGCAGTGAGGATTGGGAAAGATCTGGTCGGGCCTTATCTGAAAGATCAGCCCTGTATATATAAGGGGTGATCACCATTACAAGAACCAAATAAACGAGACAGAGAGGACGAAGAGGCAGCCAAAAACCCACTACAAGAAATACATCACTCCACAACTGTAATCCAACGCAAGCACGTGAGTTTTAACAATGTGGACGATAGAAGAAAAAAAAAAAGTGTTGCTGAACTATAAGGAATGCAAGCATTGACGTGGAGCCCGGGAGCATAACATGGAGGATTTTCTGATGTGCACATAAGAATGTACAGCTATGTATGGGTGCGCACGCACACACACACTAGAAACTAGACCACTGACTTGAAATTAAACTGCATTGACATGGGTGTAGGCTTTCTAGGCCACAGGGCTACGCAGCACAGAAACCTGATCTCATCGGCCTTCAAATCACTAACCGTCAAATTACAATTTAATAAGCCTTTTCTCCCGCCATCTCTGGCAGATGTTAAATGAGGGATTTATCAAAGCAAAGCATCTCATTTACCATTTGCTTTGCTCCTCCTGTAGGAGACGAACGCTTTAGAATGCACTGAGCATTATTTTTATGGTATCACTTCCTGATTCCTGAGGATGTAATACTCACAGAAAAAAAAACTGTGATGAAATACATTTGGAGATTAGCAAAGTGAGCCCCTCCATTCCACAAAGCAAATTTGAGACAAACACAAAGCGCTTGGACCATTCTCTCTTGTCTGTCTGACTCTCTCTGTCTTCCCTCCAGTAATAACTGGAAAACCCCAGTCATGCGGTGGAAAAAAAAAAAAAAAAAAAAGTAGAAGGAAAAAATAACATAGCATTGCACATGCCTCGCAGAGATAGCATCAGAGAAGCTATGAAGCGCATTGACATGAGCATGCCAAACAGCCTAAGCATTTTATTCCAGGCCCAGAGTGCCTATCCCACAGAGAGAGAGGGGGGTAGGCTGTGCACCAGGACACTAAACACTTTATGTTTAATTCAGAGGGAAGTCAAGGCTGTGGGGAAAGTGTTCATTCCCTCCTTCCCCCACCCTCTTTTTTTCATCCACTAACTCCCACATCCCCCTCTCCTCCACCTCCTCCTTCTTCTTTCCGACTACTTCTACTTGTCCTTCATCCATGTGTGCGCTCGTTCTCTCGCTCCCTCTCTTCTTCTTCTGAGATGGCTGAGATCACTGCTCAACCCCCCGCCCTCCTCCCCCTTTCAGCTGAAGGGCTTCAGCCACTGTTCGTATGTGAGGAGAGAGGGGGGGGGGGCGGCGCGGGATGGATAACACAATGAGAGACATGCTTCATATGGCCTCTGCTTGGCACAGGACCAAGGGGAGAGAGTCACAGGACGAGAATCTCTGGAGTAGCGGCACCACCGACAATTAATTCAGCTCTCGCCACTTTCCCCCTGCCACTAAATAAACACCAACAAATCATCGGTGAGGCCACGGCACACAGTGCAGTACCGCGCCGAGGCAAGCTGACATGTACCATGCCAAGAAGGGCCAACCAGCTAAACATCCACCACGCCTCTCTTGCAGCCCCTGTGTTCATTTCACCTTGAAAGCATGGCGCAACATGGCACGCCATAGTATAGAGCAGGGAGAGAATGCCAACACCTGGACTATCAAGGCCCTGTCTGCCTTCAGAAGTGATCCACCCCAAACTCTTACAACCCTTCCGGGGCCTTCAGACTCAAGAGATGCTGTTCCACTGCTGTAAAAAGAGAAACAGGTTCGGGCAACATGGCTCTGCTTGTACCTGCCTTCAAATGACAGAATGAATAAATCATAAATCATAAAAAGGACTTGGTGTGTGTGTGTGTGTGTGGAAGGGGTATGGGGCAGGGATGTAGATCAAATAACAGGGCTGTGCCTTAAACCAAGTGCTGCCTTTAATGTGTGCCCTCAGTAACACTTGCAGCCACTTGGTGCTCCCGATCTTTTGGGTAATAACACGCTGCAGACAAGCTGCAAACTTATGATCTATGCCAGCACGCATGCGACGGAGAGTGAGGTCCGCGAATCCGCCACAATCTGGATGGCAGTAAAAAATTAAAACAGGGCAATGCCAATCTGTTCAAAGTGCCCTTGGGTGAGAACGTCCCTTGTGCCAGTGGAGGTTACACAACCTATGTGAAGAACATCACAGCAACGACGGCAAGTAAAAATAACCCTGTTCCGTAGGTCCATCTGAAAACAAGAAGCGTACATGGATCTCGAGGTGGGCTGGGAGTCGGCAATGGATTCACAAGCATTTACAAGAGAGAGATGGAGAGAGAACCTCAAAAATCAATAAGGGTGGAAGGTCTGAGGGCCAAATATATATATAAAAACAAAACAAAAAAGGACATTCATGAAAGAGGAAAAACAATGAGAGCTAATACAATTGCAATCTACTCCCATTCCCTGGCCAACAGGGCCTGTGTGTTCCAATCATCCCACCAGAGCCAGGCCTGGAATGCCTGATGCTTCCTATGTGCGTTGATCAATCACACACTCCCAGGGACACCTCACTTCAAACTCGCTTCGCATCAAAGCACCATTTACATTTTCCCATAGTCCTTTGCACACTCCACATTTTCCACTTAAAAGAATGTATGGGATCTGGTGGGGCCAAGAGGCATACTTTTAAGCATCATTCCTTTCCTTGTTTAACTAGTGTGTATTCAATTGCCACTCGAGCCTGGCACTGCACAACAATGGTCTGAGAACTTCATTAACTAGTGGTTTGCAGAGGGTATGGGCAATTCGTTTCTAGGGCTCAGAGAGCCATATAATCTTAGAGTAGATTAATGTAGATGGATTGAATTTGAGCACATAAGCCATTGGTGAGGCACAACGCCACACAACTCAAAAACACTGCTTAACTTCTCTAATCACATTTACCTACTCTCCCTTATGAAACAGCCACCTGACAGCCAATTCATCAATACAAGACAGACCCTTACAAAATCCATGTACAAAAGTGGATCAGAGACATTACAAAAATATCTACTACTTTTGTAGATCTGCGTCCCCCCCCCCCTTTTCAAAAGTGTGTTACAGCACAGTAAAGACATACGCAGAACCAACTCTACTGAAAAAGCCAGGCTACCAACACATCCCACCTAACAGCAGTGTACGGCGACACCTCCTGTGTTTGACTGCTTCTTCTAACAAACACAACAACAATCAATCAGTGGACTGTTGTACATGCCAAAGCATTTTAAAAATCCCCTCAGTTTCCCAGAAGGGGTTAGTTGCGCAAACGCACTGCAGGCATTCAAAAAGATAAACCCCTTCTGCAGGAAACACAGGCTGGCTTGAGAGAGAGAGAGAGAGAGAGAGAGAGAGAGAGAGAGAACGAGGGTACCAAGCAGCCATTAACGACTAGGAGAGCAGGAAAAGAATGTTTGCGTTTCCAAATCCAAGAATAACATCCATCTGTCCATGTTGCTCCATTCGCGGAGAGCTTTCCCTCAAAAATTCAGGTTTGAGTCTTTGGTTCCATGCACATACACACAAACACATTTTACATGTATAACAGGCTCAAACTTCACAACAATTACAAAAAAGCTACACTGAGGTGTGCTTTAAAGAAGGCAAAAAAGAGAGCAAGAAAGACTATTAAACAAGATTCTGCATCACTAGCTCCAGTGTATATCCAATTATGAGGGTTGCCAAATGAAATAACTGCAGCATATTTCATGTTTTGGGTGCCCACTGTGACTCATTCCAATCATGCCCAGACCCCATAACACACTGTAAATCTACTGTTCATGACAAAAAAACAATGCAAGAATTCAGTGAAGTAATTTCATGGATATTGGGCTGTTACACTGTACATGTTTCAGCGCACAAACACTGATTTTACTCCAGAGACTAGAAGGCACCATGAACTGTCAAACATTTCTCATCATTACAGATTTCATACCCCACCTCCCAAAAAGCAACATATTTTGTCAAACTCCACTATTCTACTACAGAGACAAATACTTTATTGGTCTCAAAGGAAATTAAGACACTAGGTAGTTTAATGATAAAAAAATAATAATGATGTAATGGCCCTATGCAAGTCACCAAAAACCTACAATACTACTAGGTCTGTATGTATGGTGGTTATTGAAGATAAAAAAGGTGGAAAAATTCCAAAGTGCAAAAAGGATGCAGGATGAAACATTTAGGAAGAGTATACATGTACATGAGAGATTTATTTATTTATTTATTTAGAGTGCCTTGGAAGTCTGCATACAGACCTTTTTAGGCCAAAAAGATAACACTACTTCCAACCTGACAAAAATGTAGGGAAACAGATTGAAGTACACACTTATGAACAAATGTGGTTCCCCAATTCTTCACCTTGGGAAACATGGAATATCCAGTGCACTCTGCTGGGTATAAAAATCATTTTCCCCTACAGATGACCTGAGACAGACAGACAGATAAGTGACAGGCTAAATTACATCAATTTTTAAAAATAAGCAGGCCTTCAAAAGACAGTCATAAAGGATAAGAACCCATTTGCTTCTGCCAAACCCAGTGATTACACTATACATTTCATAAAATCAACAACACATGTCTTACAGCAAAGAGAACAGCAAAACGAACGAAGCCTCCTCTCTTTTTCAGGTGTGGGAACAAGGAGGGCTTGGCTATTCGATAGTTATTATTGGAGCACCCGTAATGTTTGTGCAGTCAGGAAACTGACTCATTCCATAAACACATGATGCGCTTTCAGCTGACTGACTGCCTGCATGGAGACCATTTTACTTGAATTTGAAGTTCATTTGTTACAGACAGAACCGTGAAGGACGAGCTGCATGTCCCTTGTAATGGAGATTGTGATCAGCTTACTCACTCATTGAAGCGCAACCATGGAGCAAAGTAGCCATTTCATGGGGAGTAAATATGGCACACATAAATATGACCCAAAAGGGTAAAGGGGGTGGCACCAACTACTTGAGGTAATTCCAGAACAGGATAATGCTTAATAAGAGAAGCCGTAATTGTGCAAACACATATTTCTTTTTGCGGCTGAGTGATCAACCTGTGGACATTTCAAAACCTTCAGCCATAGCTGTCAAACAGGATTTTGAATGTTTCTCCTCCAGAGTGCATGTCACGGCATGTTAAAATATTCCGAGTCTATCCCTGTAACCAAATGTCACGGATATCCAACTTCTAGCCTTGCACAAACAGCAACAGCAACAGCAACAATCTACATCTATGAGGAGCCATGTGAAGGTCAGATAATTCGACACTGCATTTGTTTTCAGCAGTTCCCACACCTGGTGCTCCCATATATGCTGACACAAACTAACTGGACACTTGCAAGCTTGAAAGATTATGGCAATTACCGCAGCCCTGAATGAAATACACAATATGAATGAAAATTCATCACAGATTCAACACAGACATCTTGCCTTGGCAAGAAAAGATGGCATATGGTGAAACCTCCAGTTTGCACCATGTACAAAACAAGCAGACATTTCATCAAGCAGGTACATGCATACACAATATAAACCCACTGAAAACCCACATATGACAATAACAACAAGGACATAACAATCTCTCTTAAAATTAGCAAAGATCTCCCACAACCTACCCTGCTGTAGTCCCTGGTAACTATTCAGTCCCTGGTAACAACTCAATTTTCCCCTTCACCTTAATACACCATTCAGAAATAGGCTAATGCACTTTTCTTGCACTTCATCTGATCAGTGAAGTCACATATCAGAGGCCTTTTCAAAAACCCCTGGAAATAATATGGGCTCTTTATCATTGTTGCACACAGAAATCAGAGGGATACATCAAAGGGACATTGCATCATTCCCCTGCTAAGTTAATCATCTAGCTAGTAATGGGTGTGGGGGCAGGTATGCAGCATTAAGGCACATGCCATTTGTTCTTCTGCTAAGTGACTGATCATTAAAAATATCAATCAATAATGTCTGTCTAAATCCTGAAGGTAGTCAAGCTTTTCAACCCTTCAACACACGACAAGAAACTGACTAATGTGTGCTACATGCCTGACATTGTTTGCGGTGGGAGTTTTTCATAGATTTATACTCCTGCTGCCTGTTTTTGGTGAGGATTTTAGGAGACAAGCAAGGCTCTAAGAAAACAATGTTTAGGAAAAAAACTATTTTTCATTGCTTCAGTAGGCCATACTGAACGTGAAAGTGAAGAACTGGGGTCTGGTGTGATTTCTCCCTCTTGGGATGGTTAAAATTGCAGTTTTCTAGCCATACATGTTTTTTACAATGGGCTAGTTTACCTCTCAGTTCTGTTTGCATCAGCACAATCCAGTTCAAAAATGCCTGGTAAAGCATAGGGAATGAAAATTGTACACAAGCAAAAAACTGAAGTTCCTCTCCAAAATGCACCTTTGAACATCTAATTACATACTTTGTGTGTGCAGAAAGTGGAATTTAGAAGATGATTCCAGGCTTCTGAAATAATTCAACAATCTTGAACACTCAAGCCAAGCAAAAACCTAGGCACTCTTCATCTTTCTGTTTTCTCCTGTGTACAATAGGTTTACAGAATAGTCAGAAACAATGATCTTATATTTCACCACTGAACATATGTACAGCAATGTAAACTAAACCCAGTGAACATATACAGGAGTATAATTGGCAGCCAAGCTGCAATTAAAGTAAGTGGCACTAAGAATGTCTTTTATTGAGACATTAAGAAATATGTACAGATCATAAGACCTACTATAAGAATGCACCTCCTCTTCTATGACTTAATTAAATTAAAAGTCAAACGTCGGCTCTAGCTATGCTTTCAAGGGCACGAGAAATCCACAGAGGGAAAAGACTGCATATGTCTCTTTACTTTGCATCAAGACAACAGTACATCTTTGCAATGTCGAACGGATTGGCCTAGAAAGCCCCGAGTACCAATTGCGGCTACATTTATTTATGCTACAGAGTCAAGTACGCTCTGAGCTCTCTGATCTCTGGTCGTTGTCGTCGTCAGGACCATTTTAACTGAGCTAGCTCACCTGCACAGAGGCCAATCTGTCACTGATGGTGCGGTCCAGCACACCACAGGGGACATATGGCGATGGAAACAGAGCATAAAGGCCAAACGCTGCATTTCAGATTAACATGGCTTGAACAACAACAAAAATTAATAAATAAAGATTTTTTTCTCTCTATTAACTGGTTACGCAGTAGAGGCATTTCATCATAAAAACAGACTCTTGGTCTGTCAATGCTGTTATTATTCACCATGTCCAATCAAAATTAGAAGGTTTCATCCTCTAATATTATGTTTTTCATTACAGATGGCTTACAGGGACATCAGGTGTTGTTAAGATTCACATGCCAGTATTGATCATTCTCACCACACAGTCGGGGTGCGAGGGTGAATAAAAATGTTTTGCGACCACAATTTAATTAGTTGAGGCATCAACATTATAGGGTTGAAATCAATCGCAGATACAAACAAATATATTCCATCCTTACTATACTAGCCCACTGTTCATACTTAACAATCTAAAGCTTATCGTTGGCAGAACCAGTTAATACACATTAAAATTATTTCCTTCCTAATCAGACTGTTGTAACTGTTTCAGCCAAAAATATTATCAGTGATGTCAGAAACACCAACACAGCTCATCTCAACACATCACGTTTTGTCACAGCAACACACTGTCCAACATGATGTTGCACAAGAATCTATTTTGAGTTTGTGGGTCCCCCCCCCCTTCAATAAGTTTATCCTCTTTGTCCCTCTGTGAATATTTTAATCTGCTTTTAAATGTATTTCCCAAAGTAATACCTCACCAGTCACAACTAAACAATACAATAGCAGTAGGCAGCTGTGCATCCATTTCCTTTACAATAACCTGTAAGCAAGTACAGCCATTCTATGCAAGGAAAAAAATGTAAATGATAAATAAAATATAAGCATGTGATGTTAAATAATGTTAAAATACATTTGTACTTGTAGTTGCTGAGTAGCTGGGACCTAGTAAAGTGCTAAACTACAACGGCAACCCTTTTATCACATGGATGTGCATTTAGGTTCATTTTGAATTTTGAACATTTCCAAAATGAACCATAGGGAAACTGACCAAGCAACTTTGCTCACTGTGAAGGTGCACTGATTTAAAGCCAGATCTACTCCTTTACTAGATTTGTTATAGATGATTGTAGCATTTCAACAGAATTACATTACAGTGCATCTGTAAGGTCGTTTGGTTTCTTGATACTAATCTGTTACCCATAATCACGCACATTCTCAACTAAAGGCCCACAAGGGTCGGTAAACACTATCCCAGCTCTTTAGTTGCCACCACCTCCTTTAAGCGACCAAGTGAACTAGTCTTGAAGACTACCGTGATCTTTGTGAAACTGCCAATAAATGGTAAAAGTGTAATCTATCGCGCTGAAGTTGTATAGGGCCTACAAAGCAAAACACTTAATGTCCACGCCTAAAGGAGCTTGCTTGTTTTTAGAAGAATTTTACACTGATTGTTATATCGTCGTGGTTGTTTTTGTTTTGGACAGGACTAACCAACAAATCCGTAAGACTAAATTATGTCAGATTTGAGGACGGGCCAAACATTACTTTCTCATCAGTGTACAAAGCCAGTAGCCTACTGTTGGCTACTGGAAAATAGTGCTTTTAGGCCAGACATGGCGAATACACATATGCTACTGTACGTGTGAATAGTTTACCACAAAATGCCTTTTGTGGTTGCCGCCTTCTAGTCTTAATTTATTTTAAAACTAAGAGTCTGTCAGTGTTTTACGCACAAATTCCAGTTCAGAAAAATAAACCGCTCGCAGTGCGTCCGGCGAGACAACTTACAACATTAAATTCCTGATTCAGTGCGATACCCTACGTAAGTTTATACATTAATCTAGTTTTAATCTAGTTGTAAATTGAACCTTTACAATAGAAAAATACACAAATATTTCCAGACTGATGTAACATAGATACTCACTGTGATGAGAATGCAGGTTAATGGCAGAAGATAAGAATTTTCCAGAGTGAATTGACGCCGGGTGCCCCGCGCCCAAGTGACCGGGGGACGGGGGCATTCTGCCGGCTGCAGCGGCTGCTCCAAGTCGGTGTGGCTCCATTGCCAATCCCGACAGCAAAGGAGGGGGGACGTGAACAGATCTGTGGTGTCCAAAATCACGGCCATCCATCATCCACAATCGGTAAACTTGATAAAAGAAATTGTTCGATCGGAAATTCCGAATAAGCCAGTCCTGGCTATACTGTCCTTAGGTTTCCAGGCATATCCGTGTCCTTATCCGGCATTCTGCCGACCTAAAAATCATAAGGGAAAATTCAGCTGGACACACCACAATTAACAATGTTTTATTGGATTTAAAGGAAATCCGAATTCGAGGGCAAGATGCGGCCCGTGTAATAGAATGACGCAGTTTTATATTAAAATGTATCAACTATATAGAATAGCTCAACTGTTTCCACACACAAACAAAGCATTGTAAGTGTTTTTTAAAGAAGACAAGATGCAAGTTATACCAACAGTCTAGGTTTCAAACACCAGTTCAAACATCAGTTCTTGACTTGCCGTTTTTGTGGAGATTCGCTTGCGAGTGGAAGTCGTAAGTTGCCGTTCTAGTGCTATGCTCTGCCCACAATATAAATAGTATCCTCCGTTTGCAGCTATGTTAGAACTTCGCCTTATTCATCCAAATGATACACACCCAAGTGGGAGGCTTTACTGACAAATATATCCGTCTTAAACGGGTAAATGCGTTTTCAATTTAGATTGTACGAGTAATGCACTTAAAAATACGATTACTTCGCAGTTAACGTCGTAATCCAAAGATGCGTCCGATCAAAGTGCGTAAGCGACGTCTACTACTAGGCTAGTAGGCTTTGTGGTTTTAAAGGAAAATTAACATAGCCTACACGAGCAAAGCTTTTGCTTGTTTTGAAACATCTGTGTTCAATTTAAGATTTTTTTGCTGGCATATCCAAACATTTAAGCTCGGTTGCACGGCAATGGAAAATAAAGTGTTCAATGCGAGGCATCTGACTGAGGCAAAGCAATGAAACGGGTAAATGCGAGCCAAACGCAAAAGCATTTTCGGAACCGATGTGTAAACGAACATTTTATTATATGCTGCTATAATAGGCTACGAGTAGTGCTTAGAAGCGCAAAGGAGGGCATTGCGAAGCGCACGAAACATAACTTTACGAGTTGTTTGTATGTGTGGTTGTTTATACATCTTGGTCTTTCAGAACGGGTTGTCGGTACAGTTTGAGTAGCAGAAAGCCTGTAAAAAGCAAGTAACGTTACACAGATAAACAAATTACTTTGTTTTTCATTGTCATTCCTCGTCAAGCGTTATTAAAGTGATCACTACAATAATGCATCAGGGTAAAACCAGGCCCATTGAAACTAAGTCTTTGAACAGTCTGCTGTCTTATGTCGGACATAAGGATATTGGTAAGTAAAATGTAGCCCAATGTTAGCTTTGTATCCGACATCGTTGTGCGTACAGTAAAGGACTTCACTCTTCATGCCATCTTGGTGTTTTTTTCCTAAAAGAAGCTAAAATTACTCAAGCACGTTGGAAAAAATATGCCGCTCAAATGCACTTGTGTTTTCACTCTGATCCCCAAAGCCCGTTTCCATCCATGATCAGTCCAACTGTTTTCATGCCACCACCATTTGTTTAATTACGAGAAAAATACAAATTTACAGTCATAAAAATTAAGCTCGACTAACTTGTGGCCGCAAACTAAGCTGATTTACGTGGCCTATGTAACGTTAACTCGTGTCGTCGGCCACGTTTCGACATTATCCTACCCAAATTGATCAGAACAAGAGTTGCAAAACTTTCCGCGATACTGTATGAAAGTGAATATCTGCGTAACACTACTCGAAAAAATACTGCAGCGAAAATATTTCGCATGAAATGTAGCCTAGAAGACCAGTTACGCGCCTTTTCACAATTTGCAAATAACACCAGCATATTGTTTGTTCTTATCAAACACTTTTACCTAACTCTTTTTAAAATCGCAAACATTTTGCAACGACTTCTTACTTGAAATGACGAATCTTAAAGTTAAAAATCCAAGTCTTCCACAAGATCCGACCGATAAAAGAAAGATTGGGCTAACTCCATTCAGAAACTATCCAAAGGTGCTATACGGGACAACATTTGGGGAGGAAGGCCCCTTACAACAACCTGGGTAAGTCTCGATAAACTCTTCAGCAATGAAACAATCATTGTTTTACAAGACCCGCCTACAGTAGACCAAAACCCTGACAAATTCTACAGAAACGCCTACTATTGGCGGACATATGTGTCCATCATGCCGATGTAAACAGCTGGCTACTCGCCATCTCTATAAAACCAATTATGGACCAAGGAGGTTGGACTGTTTCAAGTCCCCCCTTTCTTCAATGCCGAATGATCAAAACAAGCAGTGAGAATTTTCTGAAGGCAGTTTCAAGGCTGCTCAAGCTTCGTAGATTTAAAATGGGCGAAAACGGCATTCAGTTAGGGACACAGCGTCCTGCCAATTTTAGCTAAATAGAGAGGTTTCTTAAAAGGCTTATTCGAGCAGAGGAGTTCTGATACCACATGGATTGTGTTTTTTTTCTTCGATCCAGTTTATGGTGACGTTAACGTTAGCAATCCGTGCGCTCTCGTCCTTGTGATTCCCGTTATTTCAACGAGATAATGCGCATTTTTCGATTTAACTGACTGCACTTTACCGATGTTTTAGCTGGATGAGTGACTGAATACGGCTCCGTTACCAATCGGGTTACCGTAACGTTACATTGTCTACTTTTGAACACCGGACTACTCACTTTCAGTTATCGAGCCGAAGAGACTGAATTGGCGGATAACTCCTTAGCAAGTCGTAAGCATGCCTAGATGTAATTCTATACAGTGGATAAGTGCCGATGGACTAATTTGGAGGAGAGACATTTCGCATAATTCATGGTATGGTCGACGCTGTTGTAAGCTAGTACTCAAGTCTGTTTTGTACCTAACTTCTTGCTGGTAAAATGTTTGACGTAGAAACAGATGAGTTGGGTTTTAGGTTACATTGTGTCTTTCAAAATGCTACAACGTAGCTTGGTTTGGTTTGCAAAACTAGTTTGAAACCCCTGTCTGCATACCACTAGAGCTTTGGCGGCTATAACTTTGTAAAACGAGTCGTAAAATGAATTGGACGTTTAGCCTAGGTACATTTCTTTCACAGCTTATGTAGTTGAATTTCGAGAGCCTTATGCGTTTTATAGGTTGCAACCATTTTTGTTTGGGGGGGGGGGGCGAGACATATACTGTATAAAAGTCTTGAGCGGTTTCAAAATACCCTCGTCGCACCCCAATGAGGCGGTTTCAAGGTATCCTTTAAAGGGGAGAGACTGAAATAGCAACGAGACGAAGGGAAAGGCTATCTTTGAGTATTCTTGTTCAAGGTAGCCTTTTTAGAATTGACAGAGGCTAAGTTACTTGGGTAGGTTGCAATAAGAACAGTCTCTGGAAAATATTACCTCTGGATTATCTCAATTTTGATGATTTGCTGGGAAAATAACACATTTGCCGCGGACATCTGGCATTAACGCGAAGGTATAGGAAGGTTCGTGACTGGAGCGGCAATTGTGGCCAGGGAGACGATTAACGTTAGTGTCCAGTGGAGTAGCAGTGAATGGCGCGTCTCTCAGACTTCTTTGTTTACGTTGCCTTTGTTTCGCCGAAACCTTATAAATGCGCTATCTGAGACGTTTCGCTGGACGTTTCCATCAGGAATAGCGTAGCATTTCCTTGTTATGGATTATATATTTTCAGCATTATGTCGACTGTTGTCTAGAGGTGGGTTTGTGTAATATTCTTATGAATAAATTTCAAGTGCAAACATTACGCGCCTGTTTGTTTTTTGTTTAATGTTACATTTTGCCACGTTATAGTTTTTGCTGTGATTTTGTATATGGTATTAGTACAAGTGCGGTTGCCTAATGGACTGTAATTTTGGAACTGAGCATACCAGTCTTCACCGTTTAGTAGTTCACTGTTCATTTTAACATGTTAAGCTAATGTCTTGGTATGCCCACGTTTACCTTAAACCACAGTTGGCTTGAAAAGACTATAGCCTGTAATGTGTAGCTGTTTACCAATTCACAGTGTAGGTTAAAGTTGATATATTGGATTAGTTATCAGTTTCCCCTTTATTATTGCTTTAAATAGGGTATGTATGTGCGTCATTAATTGGGCCCTTGTTTCTGCCGTTTTCAGGTCTGTTAGTAAGCCTTTGTTTTTCTATTAAAAATAATGAGAATTATGAAAGGATGGGTTTGGAATTTTTGATTAAGACCATTTGGTATTAAAGCCAGGCAATACATAAACATCAAAAGGTCGGCATGGTCACCCAGCGCTTGAGTGAAATTATATAATGACGATATAATGCAGAATGTTATGACAAAATTAAATATGTGAAGGGCTTTGTTTAAGTTTTAGTAAAAGCTTTGCGAAATTTGCCCATCAGATGACTGCCTTTGGCTAGACATTTATCGAGCATAGCCTATCGTAAGCAATAGCAATTTGAAGAATTATGTCAACTCCAAATGTAGGGTACAATTCCCAACTAGGCCTATTTAGGATAAGGCGATATAATTGAAAGGAAGGGTATTTGTCTCCCATTTCGAACGTTTGTTAGAAATCCTCTGTTCCAGGGTCACATGAAAGCATGCCACCGTGTTATCTCAACGTTGATCTCTGTAATTCCCCATTCATAATTACTTTAGGAACAAAAAGCACATAACCTCCCTGTTCTTAAAGTATTGTTTAATGTATGTCCATGACGGCGAACAACGCCATTGTGCTTTAATAAACTGTAATATGGTAGCCTGCCAGCAGTATATTATTGTCAACCTGTCTTATAAGAATGCACATGTAGGCCTCGGGCATTTGAAGTAGCCCATGCTTGGGCTAAATACAGAGACGGTACATGAAAACGGGTGTAATGGTTTTCTCCTAGGCCTGCCAGTGTAAGGTTATTTTTCTAATCATCAGGGCGGACTATACACAGCATCGACGTCCACAAAGCCGGTCTTGTCCACAAATCCATGCATTAATCAACCATATTCTTTGTTAAAATAAATGCCTCCATTCAAGGATATTTTTGGGAGGGGGTCGGATGGAATCATCAACTGGTTATGGCCACGGCATGGCTCTTCCGAATATAAGCCGTTCAAAAATTAAAATGAACAACGACTCCGACACAGTGTTACCTTTTATTATGCGAATAGAGGCTAGTTAAAGACGTGGACTTCGTGTAGACAAAAGAGTTAATTTGATCCGTTTGGTTTTTATTCCTTACAATCGTGCCATGTTTTCATGGAAGTTAATTTAAAATTAACTCACCCATTTACTTTAGCGTGTCGTACCTCAGTAGATAATGGTTAAGAATAAGAAAGTTTTTTCCATTATGATGTTCCAAATATCTATAGACAAAGTCTATCATAAATAGAAGTGACAGCTGTTTTCATCCTCAAATCTAGCATCTGATAGTAAGGTTAAGGCAATATGGCAGGAAATTAAAAACGTGTGTCACAAATGTAAGAGTTGTGGGCAAATTCAACTGAAGACACAACAGACACAACTGGGATATTTTGGTAGGTATACATTCTCATCTGGATCATAAAAGGGCGTCTTAGCTGAATACAGTGTTGTGTTCCAGTAGTCTTATTTGGAGTGGTTGGCTTAGGAACAATAGTAACCCAAGCACAGATACCCAATGACATATAGCCACGTGAACAAATGCTGTGGTGACCACATTATATCCCATGTGCCTTTGTCACTTTTTTGGGGTGTATAAAGCGCTGTATATTTTAAGCTACTTTGTGCCCTACCATTTCAGACCAGCATGTCACAGTTGTCCTTGTTTTGTTATAGCTGTCTCTGACATGTTAACCATCCCTAATGACATGTTAAGACCTAGAGAGGCTGCTTTAAATTGAAATGAGACTAAACCAGTTTCTATTTAGTCATCTTTACCAGTAGGCAGGGAGAAGTGGCAGATCTGTTGCAAAGGTGGCTAAAGTTGTAAAAGTGGACAACTGTAAATAGGTGTGGTATTTGTCACTTCATTCAAACATGCCACCAACCACCCCTCAAAACTAGCTCCTGCTGAGCTAATATAGGCCCGAATATGGACAAACCGTATTTTCATTCAAACTTAAATAAGGGTGGCTAATATGTGGCTATCATTCAATGTATGTATTCAATGTAAGTTGAAGTTGTTTTGTCAAGCCACATCACCTGATTGATACACATTGTTGAATAGGCTATTAGAAATGTGTAGTTCAAATGTGTAGATCTATCTATCTGTCTATCTATCTCAGCACTTAACAGTCTGGATGCAGTTGCCACTGCATTCAGTCAAACAAACAATAACCTATAGTTCTGTGTAAAAGCATCAGCGCCTTTTAAGTTACCTAGTTGTCTGCATCATTTGGTCATTAATCACGGGTTGAACCTCCTTTGGAGGGTGCATCATTAATGCACCCATTCTATGCTGAGCGAGGCCCATCGGCACTGGACAACTTGCCCTCACTGCAAGCAAAAAAGTCCTTCCAACCTTCAACCTTCCAACCAGTCCCAGCAGTCACTGACAGAGATACGTAGAACACTATTCACTCCAGACATCCTAAGACTATGAATGGGTTAACATACACCTGAACGTCCAGCTAGGGTTGTGCAGATCTGATTCACGATTATCAGGTACCATGGCCTGAGTTTAGTGCGGCCAAAGGAGGTTCAACCAATGATTAATCCAAAAGGTTCCCTTACTTTCACAGTTTCAGGGATTGAATTCAGTTCAATTTATGCAGCACCATTTACAATAGAATTATCTAGTGGTGTGTTACAGACACCCAAGAGGAACAAGGGCAAGGAAAAACTCCCATGTGGTTATTGTGGAAGTTATATATGTTTTCATGAAATGTAACAATTTATTTTGTGCTGTTCAGCTTCAGCATACTGTGTTTTGACTACACTTGTGACTTGGAAATCACATCACATTTTACAAGCAAATAATGCAGAAAACTAGGTCTTACTCAACTAGGTAACTCAACTTTTGCACAGCAATGTATTTGAAAAGAAAACCATTAACCAAGTCTGTGTTTTCAGTTATTTGCAGGCACACTCATATATTTGCACTTGGTATTACAGTAAATACAGTTTAACTAAATGAGATATAAACACCTGTGGTAGTTTTCTTCTTTCATTCCTTCATTCCTCATCTAGTCCATGTAATGCATATGCAAAAACCTGGTTTGAAGTTCAATATATAAGCATGTGTTATTTGAGATGTCTTCAGCTGAAAGTTGTTGTCATGCCAACATCATTTCCAATTCTTCTCCCTTGAGGCAAGGATGTACAGAGAGAGATCAAGGTGCCTGCCTCCTACATACAGCTCAAGTACTGAATGCAATGTGGGTCTACGTTTGAGAAACCAGATTCTTACATGCGTCTGTATGCTCCTACTGTTGCTGTTTTACCTGTCTATACTTTGCAGAAAGAGACATTTATTTGCCAGGACAGCCCCACTATGACAACACTACACACCTCATCATCCATCGGACAATACAGGTAAAACCTTGATCTGGCAATTTCACTCCTGAATGCCTGGCAGGGCCATAGACCAAAGTGCCATACAGAGCTTCCAACCCTGGGAACACGCTTCAGTTTGAGCCATAGTAGACACAAAATACAACAGGTGAAGCAACAATCCTCTGGAGCTCAGACCAAAATCATCACCAGGATCATTATTTAATGTTCTTAAATCAGAGAAAAGAGAGAGAAGTGGATCCAGTCACATCAGGTAGTCTTACTCTATGAAGCATGGCTCATCATGTTAATCTTTCAACTCACAAACACCTTTATTTCTGAAAGCCCTCTGATCAACATTATGGTTTATCCCTCTTAGGTGATGATTCTTGTCCATAGACTATTTAACATAATAACATATTTATAACAGGAAGGATAAGTCAAACATGTACTACATGATACAGTTTCCCGTCCAAGAAAAGTTTGACTGTAAACTGATTTGTACTAATCCTTTTCAATTACGGTGACGAATGGCACAAGCATATATAACCCTTAATGAGAGGAAATGACTTGCGCTCCTCCACCAAACCAAACAGACCACTCATGGTTCAGAGTGAGCCAAAGAGGAGTGTTCAAAAGAGCAAGCCACACAGCTGACGCACAGATAATCCTACCATGTTGAAATAGGGCAGAGGACACATGCTCTCTGTTCTCATTAGGACAGCGATCAGTCTGTGAAAATGGCAACCTGCTTGGGAATTCCTGAACAGATCTCTTTGGCAGGAGAACATTTAGCTGATCTAAGGGTCTGTCTTCAGAACCCTATTCTGGGTGGGAAAAAATGGGTTTGGAAACGTTCCATTTGAAATAGTAGCTTGTAGGATGGTACACGAAAGGCATTCTACACTGAAACTACACTTTATTTACCTACTGCAAGATGTCCCTGGGAACAGAAACTTGATAGCTGAGTATAATAGCATATAGAGACAGTGTTGCACCGATAAGAAGTAAATTACCACACTGTTTGGATTGCAGCAAACAACAACTTGTAACTGAGCACTAGTTCACAAGCTCCTGGGAGTGAAGAAACCAACTGCTATAATGGCATGATAACATCTTGGCCATTAAATCGGCGATAACAATGCAACAATACAAGTTCACACATTGCAGAATTTTTCAAAATCAGCCCTCCAGACCATCACCTCTTCAAGGGTGCAGTGTTTGGCTAGAGACTTATCTGGAGGAAACCAAGCTGCCTTGCAGGGTAGAGGCACTTTGCTGCGGTTTTGCATATAAAAGAAGGCAGGAAGGAAGTGCTGTGATGTAATGGATTTCTGAGAAACTTAGAACTGCTTGTGGCGTAGAGTAGAGGATGTCAGAATCAGGGGGAGGGAATGAGGGGGGGTTGGGGGGTGGCATGCTCCAGAGTCTGACAAACCACACATAAGCAGCAGACAGGAGAAAAGGAACCAGGTTTTTCACATTTCACTCTGTCTGTCTAGTTTAGACATCAGATAGGATCTTTTCGTAGAACGGATTTGGCTCAGATCTGGCCCAGATACTCTAGACCAACACCAGACAAGGGTCACACCAATGTCAGAGACAAATGTGGTCTATCTTTGCAGCCTTCCCACAAATGGACCTGTGAGTTACACTAGCAAGTTTGTTATAATTAGATTCTTCATAATGAAGGCCTTGTAGTAATGTCAATAAACGGTACACAGTAATGTTGAAAAATGAATGCACCTGCTATTACAGTTCACTTGGCTGGAGAAGAATGTTCACAGTTCAGTGTTATTTTACAGTTCTGCATGGCACACAGTGTGGTATGGCAACAGTGTTGAAAGCAACTAGGGAAGAGGTGAACTCTGCTGTGGTGTCATGCCCTTCAGTAATGCAGACCTAAGATTCATTATTGCAGTAATATTAACATTGGAGGAAAATAGGCAGAATCTACAAAACTTAGTCCTTTATTGATGACATACAGGTGTATTGTATTGAAATCAGGAATGAGAGAAACAGTGGAGAACATGGTGAACATTGTGAACATGGAGAAAAACAGCACACCCTGCTGGAGGGAGGATTAACTCAGATATTTTATATTATATTTATATTATCAGATATTATATCTCATTAGAAAATAGATGATTATTTTATTTTTTTATATTTATTATTATTATTTATTTGAAATGGCCGAACTTGGTTCCATCACCAATTTTGTTTCTCCGTTTCTCCAATATACCGTGCTGCAATAGTTTTCAGGCCTGGCGGTTTGTGTTTTAAACCATCACATTGACACATCTCGCTAGTGCACAATGATCTGTGAGGTGATTTGTGAATACAAACAGTGCAAGCCAATAGAAAATGTTACAGAAAGGCAAGGATGGGAAAACCACAATGAATTAAAAATAGCTAGCAGATGTCAATGGTAAGTATGTGGATTTGTGTGCACCAGTTAAAATGCCTCAAGGAGATCAGTGATGTTTATCTAGCTCTTTCCCACTTTTCTGTGGCTATAGTTATGTACTGAGTCGTGGCTAAATGTCGTGGCTCCACATTCAAAGCCTACCCACCCACCTATACTTAGCTTGGAAGTTTTCTTGACTGTTCTCTAAATCCATTGTAAAAGAACCTCCTTATATAGCAACAACCAGAATACAAAAGGCTGTGAAATTCTCTGTTATAAATTATATATTATAAATGGTCATTACCTAATGCTCTGAGCAGACAAGCTCACCAATGACAGACATGGCCTTAGTCATTTGACATTGCACTGTGCATAATGTCCTAGAGGCAGATTTTTAACTATAGAAAACTGACCTTAACTGATGGTCATCAATGTCAATTTATGCAAATAAAAAAATATATATATTCAGTGACTCTCGAATTCACATGGGTCACATAAGTTGGAAGCCTATTTAGATATGTGATGGTGAACTTTTGTCATTTCTTCTATTTTTTGCTGCTATTGTAATCACACCAGAGTTTTACATCATTCCCATAGGCTGAATAGAATCAAGATAACCATGTCTCTCTCTGACAGCAATACCTGTCAGAAAAATCTTTTTGTATATTTAAGCCAAGATCACATGCCAGGAGAGCTTCCTTTGAAGTAGAGAGCTGGCCCCTCTTCTCTGTTTTCCAAATGGTGACACAAATCATCCTGGGCCTGCCTAACGCCAAATTCAGTCCACCTTTTTTTTAATTTCAGGCACTTAAGTGAAGTAGCAGCAGTGAGATGCAAAATTTATGGAACTCTGTGCCTCCCCTCACCCTAACATTCCACCCCCTACCCCCAGGCCCCTTCCACCCTCTCGTAAGGGTCTTTGGTCTCCTGGGAGTGTGATGTCCCCCCCTCGCCCCTCCAACCACCCCACACCATATGAATTCAGTTATGCTGCAGCAGCTGACAGCCTCCCCACACTTGACAGGCAGGCCAGGACAAGTTGCCATCAGCCCTTCTGTGGCACTGTAGCCCCACCCTGGAAGATGTGGCCTGCTGAGAGTTTAATCTCCGAGAGAGGAGGAGGAAGAGGTGGAGGGGGGGGTGTGGTGGAGGAGGCCAGGTCTCATGACAGACTTTATTTCTCTCAGGGCGCAATTCATCATGCACTGTCTGTCACGGGCCTTTAATCAAATGTGTTGTGGGACATGTCCAGTATCGTGGCCAGATCGTTCCAGCCCATGTAGCTCAACGCCACCGCGTTTATTCATGGCTTTTTCATTCATGAGTTTGTTTGCCTTTTGTTGTGCTCCAATCGTTTCATCACCCCTTTATAACCAAGCCTCTCGGCAAATTATTTTCAGCCTTTAGGCAGCTGTCCTGCAGTATTTGTGAATAGGACAGTGCAGAGCACTGAACACCGCACCTAATTATGTGTGCTTGTATAATGCATAGACTTAAAGACACAGAGAAGAATATGGATAGATGGATAGATCTTCACACTTAGTTACACCAAGTAAATTCATGAGCTGTAGAAACTAAATATGGCTCAAAATAATAAATGGCTCTGAATACATATTATATCACATTCACACACATGTTTATTATTTACAGACTTTACAAGGGCATCTGTCGGAAACGTTTGTGCTACAATTCCTGACAGTGTACTATAAAATATTCATTAACATTTGAGAATATACTCTGATGTAATATAACCAGTTTCTTTTCCCCATTTCTTTCAGTTAATCCAGTTTTTAATAGAAGGACAATGCTAAATCGGTCAGTAAAATCCCTAAGCCGTCTCTGGTCTGGAATCGAATGAATAAGAATGTTGTTTTGGCTTAAACGTTTTCCAGTGGAACTCAATCACAGGGGGAACACAAAGCAGACAAAAAAGAAAAGGCCACGCAAAGGAGAGCGTCGACAGGAAATGAAACCGATTTCAATGAAAAAAAATTAATCATAGGCTAAACTGAGAGAGCTATTGAGAGAGCTGCCAATGAGTAGTACTGATTGTGGTATGTGTGTGTGTGTGTGTGTGTGTGGAGTGGGGGTGGGGTACGTTTGACATTTTTAATTAACTCCGGCTTTGTGGCAACCTCTAGCTCTCCTCTCTGAGGTGAGGAGCCAGGGCTCTTGATTGTTAAAGGACAGTGCCTCAGTCAGTGTGTGAGTTTGAATCCATAGCTGCAAGTCCTTTTCTTCAGTAGAAAAACATCACACTTCTGCTTTCTGGGTTCCTTGACCATCTCCTGGGTTCCCTCACATGAAAGCAAAAGAAGTTGTTTAGTTTGGAGACATTTACCCAGACACTGATTACAGTCTATGGCAGTATTTGGTAAAATGTGATTGATTGTGCACATGAAACTTGAAATTCAGTGAAATTCACTGTGCTCTGAAGAGGTAGTTTGTTTTAGAGCAGTACATCACCGTGCAAAGGTTCGCTCATGAAAACCACAGTCTGATCAGTCTCCCATTTACAGAGTTCAGAGGTCAGGAACAAAAATGCTCTCATCAAAATATGTAATGGGAAGCATAACTGCCTTTTGATGCTTCCTTCATTTAATGTCCCCAGTTCCCAAATATCTTTTAATATATTATTTATTATTTAATATATCTTTAAATATATTTAAGTACAACGGGAAAAAAAGACTTTTTCATAAGTATCCATTAATAAGGATTCTTCATCCTTCCCAAGCTCTTAAATTCACCATGTCAGCTCTTTAAAAGAGAAGGGCTATGCTATTGTACTGCTTCAATCATCAGAGTATTTCGGTCGTAGCCCCACCACAGTACCGCACCACATAAACAGACCTCAGGGCTTGGCTTCCTCCTCCACAGTGCGGCCATTTAAGCTGCCCTCCCATGTTGAAGGTCCGTCTGGCTGACCTCCAGCGGCGTGCCTGCGTGCTCATCAGACTCCTGGTGGCAGGAATATATTTCAGAGAAAGGGAAAAGAGACAGAGAGAGAGAGCACAAGCACAGCAGAATTCAAGTCCACATCCTCTCCCCGAGTCATTGAAGAGCCACCGGGGGGAAAAGGGCTCCATGGGCATCCAGCAGAGCCATTTGAGAAGGTGTTAAGCAGCCATATCCACCTCTACAGCCACCAGCCTGCCTACCCTCCCCCTGCCCGGTCAGGGTGCGAGACCTCGCCTCACACGGCTACATTTATTCCTGGTAGATGGACCACTGACTTCATTAAGTGGCCCCACGCTGGTGCGGATATTAAAACATATACGTACATACATGGCCTTATCATAGAAAGAAACAGAACAAGGACAGGATAGCTTAAAAGTCACAAAAGATGTGAGCTTTTCTTTCACATCGTAAACGTGTCTAACATTATCTGGCTAACACTGGATATATCAAAGACAAAAAAAAAGAGCTGTGATTTTTTTTTCTTTTAAACAGAGTCAATAGCCTTACATGCTTTGTCTGCGTCTGATATGTTCTGCAGGGACAAAAGCACAACATGTGGAGGACTACACAGTCCAATGCACTAGGCCCCTTCCCACCGAAAAATCTTCAACATCTTCAAAAGAATCACAAGCTGTTGAGCTGGAAAGCGGGACAGACATCACTTTGTGCACACCGCGCACAAAGGGATTTGATAATTAGGCCACCACTGATGTGAACTGAGAGATGTGAAGTTTTTTGGCGTGGCTGTGACCTAGAGAAATCTCGGAGTACAATTTGGTGGGGTTTGATGTGTTCGGCTGGAATAATGAGAGGTTTTCTCAATGCATGGTGACAGTACTTCTGTATCTAAGGGACAGGGTCACCCTCACTCCTGGGAGGCCAGACAGGCTCTGAGAAAAAAAACGTTAATTGAGATTCAGTTCCTCGAATGGCATTTGTACAGAGCAGAGCCAAAGCAAAGTGGGGAGAAAAATTATTTCAAATGCTAAATGCCACTGGGTTCCTGAACTAAACAATTTATCTAGTGGGAAAGTTAATTATACACTCCCATTTTAACCACTGGGAAAAGGGATTTCTGGGCCCATTTCATTTGTTTTAATGCATTTGTAATAGAAAGGAAAGATTTTTCTCTTAATGGGCCACATGAAATTCCAAGTTGCTAAAACTGTTGAAAAGTCTCAATTTAATTTGCTGTTGTTCTCCCATTCTGTCTGGCCCCTCTCCCCCAACACATACATACACACACACAAAAAAAAGTCTAAATATTTTTAATTAAGAGATTTTATGGTTTGTAATTGAATTCTAGGCGTCAAAAAGTTTGGTCAGCGGTGGCTGTGAGGGGAAAAGCGAAAGTGCGTGAGATCCTTGTACCGTGACACAAAATGAGTTTGAATGGGGTTATAGACAACTTCAGCACGACTGGGATTTACAGGAACACATCCGCAGATTAGCCCAGTCAATCGCCCTCTAGGTTGTATGTGAGTGTGTGTGTGTGTGTGTGTGTGTATGTGTGTGCGTGCGTTGAAGAGGTCAAGAAAAGGTTCAACGAAAGGCAGCCGCAAAGCTCATCAGTTCGGTGCCCGTCAATCAGCCTCCCCTCAGGACTACAGCCTAGCATCACCACAGCAGTTCTACTGTGTATATGCAGCACTACGGGTCTGACACACTACACTCAGGTTGCTAACTTGTAAGCTCAATCAGCTCTAGGGGTCTATTACATGTAGCTACCATTCAGGTAGGACACCTAAACACTAAATAAATCAGTAATTGGTTTTCAAGGTGTGTCTGAATGGGGTCCTACTCGACTAACCGTCCTGCTTCCAGTGGAAATGCTGAGGCACACAAGCATGGAAATAGACAGACGGATTGTATAATTTAATGTCCCCATTTGGCTGGGTGGCCACAAAAGCTTGCCACTATAACAAAAGTACCAACACTGACAACTGTGTGGGTAGGATCTCCTCTTTATATTTTCTACGTGCCAGGTTTTTTTTTTTTTGTTTGTTTTTTTTTTTTTTTGGGGGGGGGGGGTGGAGGGTAATATATACATAGATCATGGTGTCATGTTTAATTCATTAATTTGTAGTTATATTATTATGTCTGAAACCATGACATTTTGCAGGTTAATTCTAGTGTTGAGATGTAGATGTCTATTCACCTGACAGTGTGATGAAGTAAAGTGCACAAGAGTAGTGCAGAGTCGCTGTCAGCAAAATTCAATCCACACTATTGCTGGAATCTTTTTTGTAGTACCAAAATTTGATTGAGGTGTGATATGATTGAATCTAATTGCAGCTGTCTTCCAATCTTCACTTTGCGCCATGGTCAAACACCAGACATTTTTTGTGACTGAGACACTGATGACTGCCAACGTTTATACTGGAGACACAAAAAATGTTGTTTTCCAAAGAATCCCTTTTTCCTGCATGGTTTATAAAACATTTGAAATGTCATTCCCATGAAACAGTAATGCTTCTGTGTCAATTGTATCAGGATGTGCACTGTCAGCTTTGTGTTTACAGTTCTCTGTCAGCTTTGCACATACACATGAGAGCCTTGTTTTGTTTTGCAGCAGATTTATAACAGCATATTTTATAATGTCAACACCTTTTCTCTTTCAAATCAAGCTGAAGGTCACCAACCCTTTCTTTGCCTTTCTTTTTCCTCCCTCCCCAAAGTACAAAAGTGCTCTGTGACATTCTAGACAAAATAATTTAGTACTCAAAGCTCCATTTAGGAAAAGGACAAATGACAGTCATTGGAGTTTTATTGTTTGACGCCATCAATCTTGTCTCACTGTCTCTTTTGTCGTCCACTGTGCACAATGGGGGCGATTTTGTTTGATGTACTTGTTTCTTGACACAGGATCCATGCAAAAGCAGCGTGGGCAGAGACACCGTGGAGCCCAGGTAAAGTTTCTACCAGCCCCACACTGCCAGCGGGGAGAAAGATGAACCACGGCACTTTTGATCAGCAGCGGCCATGACCTGAATCACAGAGATGGTACCAAAGGAGAAAAAAAAGTCGTACTAAAATAGCCTTATGAAAGGCGTCTCTTTGTAATTCACAAACAAAACCGATCTTAAATTGAGCACATTTTTCTCCTAAGGGGGTATTAGGAGAAACAATTCAGAATTCCCAGTAAGATCCAGTCACTATCTCACACTACTATTACTGCTACCACTCTTACTCCTACTCTGACTATTACTACAACTCATTTAAACTCCGAACAATAGTATTATTTACACCCACACACCCACTTTAATTTAAGTTCAGCTTAAGATCTTAGAATAGTCTTCTGCTATTCTATTTCTTCTAAGGTCAAACATTTTTGTATAATTTTGTTTTATTTCCATGAGACAAAGGCAAGGCTGCAAGAAGATTTTCCCACTGGGTGTTTTTTTTGTGTGCCAAGTGCCAGACTTGCCTATGTACAAGCCTCAGTGCAGAGTCTCCATTTGCACACTACACACGTCTGGTTCAAAAAGTCAGAAATCACCCAGTGACGGTGTTCCATGTCACACATACAGGTGAGACAATTAGTGGCACTCTTGAGAGAGGAGAAAGCTGGGTTGGTGTAATGTGTTACATTAGCTGAACTCACTGCATGCAAGAGGAGGCGAAAGCACACGTCAGAATGGAAACTTGGCTGCGCGTGAACCCTCACATCTTTGAGAATCAGGTGGCTGTAAGGCATGAAAAATTATATGTAATTTTTAGATTGTTTATAAATTGACTGGGTGTGAAGCAAGTGTTGGAAATGATTACAAAAGTCCTCAACCTGCATGAGTGAAGCTGCTTATGGTAAAATGACAGGATGCATGATGTATTGACAAAATATACTGTACACCTCTGCGATTGATTGTTTTGTATAATAACATGTTCAGCAGGTAAACATAAATGCTATCCGGGCCAAAGCAAAGACTCCTCACTGCAGTGGAAAGACAGATCTGACAAGTCTCATTGCTCATTGCTTCCTGTTCATGTGTCATCTGTGTTGCGTGTCCTACTGAGATCAAACAGTCCTACTCACCAAACCAAAGGTGTGGGCTGACATAGAGAGGGTTAGTGAGCTGATCGCTATCACAGCCTTGGTGACCCACCGATTGCCTTTCATACACCTTATATTTGAATCATTAGATTACATATGATTTTCTTTTGTATAATAATGTCAAGCCCATAAGTGTGGAATCATTTATACATAAAATATGTTTTATATCCGTTTCAGAGTGTGACATGACATGTTTCCAATGGCTTTAGAGTACCACACTGACACAAATATGATCAGACATCCTTGTTATTGACCTCTTTGGTTTTATAAACCTGAGGATGAAGGTTATGGTGGAGAATGCAGATCAGCAATATCCATCAATATTTTCTAAAGGACCAAGTCAATTTAACATGGTGATGACATTGCTGTATTTAAAATGATAAATTGGTATCCACAGGTTTCCATTCTATTCTATTCTATACTATTCTATCCCTTTCCATTCTATTGATGTAGTGTGGTTTACTGTGCGGTGTTCTGTTATGCTACTGATGTGGATTGACGATTGCATACTCTGGATCCTCACATCCATTAACTTGCTGAAGAATAATCTCTCCTGAATGACTCTTTAACTCAGTCATACATCACCATGCCTGGGAGTTTCACAGGGCACTAATGCATTGGCTCTGTACTCTGACCGAACCACAACTCAAAGGAATGAATCAAGGATTCCCAGAATGCTCTGTTAAACCACTGGAGCTTACTGAGCGACTCAGCTGATTGCAGAAAACAAGTGTATGCATTTCAGCCTCATCAGCATTTATGGGTATGCATGTGTTTTCTGGTGTAATTTGATCTGTCATTTAATAGCGATGCATATTTGCCACGTGTGTAAAAACCAGTGGAATGTAAGCCACCAGATAGCTGTAGTCATCACATTTTCACAACAAATTGCTTCGTTGTCACTTGTGCTAAATAAAATGCCCGCTGTGTGGTTAGCTGGACGGTGCAAAATGGAGAAGTGAAAAAACAAAAAATCTAAGCTCTTGACATCTGCTATTCTGCTTCCTCTCTCCCTCCTGTGCAGAACAAAATGTGCAACAATTTTGAGAAGCAAACAGTGTTACACACTGTTACTTGACAGCAGTACACAGTTACTTCACCTGGTTTGAAACAATGGCTGATGCTACTCAAACAACTGGCATTGATCTCAGCAAACATGATGAGTTCCAGACAAATACACAGTCTGAATCATCTTGATCAACCCCCCGCCAATCTTTTGTGTCGTTTCAGACAGAAGAGCTTTCCCTTAAGCATCTGTAAATACAGGGAGGTTGTACTGAGATGTCGCAACATGCCTATTTTGCACAGCGTGACAACATCCACATTATCCCCCATCATCCCCTGACTCTTCTTCAGGCTTCATGTGTGAATTCTAATTTTCACAAAAGAAGACAGAGTATTGAATATCAATCAAAGATCAATCCCAAGGGAAGCCAAATGGAAAATAAGTCCTATGAATGCAGTATGTGTGCAGAAAGAGGAACAGATTGTTCTGGAACATCAAGACAATTTTGGGCAAGATGGTATGAGGAGACTGGCACTGAATTCTGGGAAATATGATGTGAGGTGTTTCAACTGCTGGCCATTAACTCCTTGTCACCTGCGCCCATAAAGGTCACCTGACCCCATGCGTGTTAGATAATGGTCTGATGCTTTGAATAAATTGGCAAGATGAAGAGAAGAATTGCTTCTGCACGGTGCAAATACAAGTGCATGGTGATAGCGTGACCCACGCCACAACAGATTTATTGGGCAGGTTTTTATTTAGTGATAAAAGCTGTGGTGGTGTAGAATGACAGATTATGCTGCAAAAATAAATCACACAGAAAATGGAGGGCTTTAGGTTTAAGGTCCAAATATCAAAAGTGTCATTTTGCATTATTGATCTTTCTCAAGGGGAGACAAAAGAGGGGGATGCTCAGAGCTGGGTAAATGCTTCAGGCTTTGGGGGTAAAATCTATGCACCCATATACAATACATCATAATTCAGGTGGCAGGTGCAATATTTTATTTTTGTTTACAATAATGTTGAGGCTGTTCTTCAGCTAATAAGATGGTTTACAACTAACATAATTCATCCCAAAGAGTGTCAATATACTGATAAATATGTATAGTATTATTCCCTCCATCAGACATTTTTTAAGGTTGTATAAAATGATAAAAATGTCTTATGCCACTGGCATTGTAATTTTATGCACAGCTTGAGTCACTGCATAATGCAGCATATTCAGTAAGCAATGGAAAGTGTGCAGACTTTAATTGAGAAGGAAATATAATTGAATTGAATCTAATAAAGCATAATTCAAATTGAGATGGCCCATGCAGCAGAACTGTTTTTTGTCATTTCAGTAGGTTTTTTTGATAATGATTTACTTTTTGTTGAGGCTTCTAATTCGATGATTGTCTGAATCAAATTACCATCATATCTCATATGAGCCTTTAATGATTGCATGATTGATGTACATACACTTAAACAATGCCCCAACCCCCCTCCACAAGAATGTCTCCATGAGAGTTCATCCAAAACAAAAGAAGAAACACTGTCAAGACAGTCCATTTTGATGTGAAGCCCTCTCTCTGTTTCTCTCCCTCTCCTCCTCCTTCCACCCTCTTTCTCTGTCTCTCTCTCTCTTTCTCTCTGTGCAAAGCTCACCACTAACTTCCATGCATGTGGTTTTGTTGCGCCCAAAGCCATATCTCTCGGAGGCCCACAGGGGAAGCTCTCACGCTGCTCCTCTCCTTTCATCCGTGACACACACATGCCATTTGTGGGCACCAAAACCACAACTCTCTGTGGGAAGTCATGGCCAACCAGGAATTAAATAATGCCCCCCTCTTTCCATGCAAGTAGCCTACATACACATTTTTTTCATCTCTCTCTTCTCCTCCTTGAGCTTTTGAATCGTTACATCACAGGGACTCAGATTTCCCACAAAATGAAGGCCAATACCCCCCCCCCCCCCAAAAAAAAAAAATGCAGCTGCCATTGTCAGTCTGAGAGGCAAATGTGCGAAAAGCCCCATGGACAACTGAAGCGAGGCTCAGCCAGACCTCACCTCCTCCTGCCTCTGAGGCATCCAGGCATCACAGGGATGCACATTTGCCAGAGAGAGAGGAAACAAAAGGGCCTCTGTTTACCCATCTGCCTTCTGACTCACATGTGGCCCAGAGTCGCGCTGATGATGAGCTCCCCCGCTCTCGTCATGTCACTGGTGCCACCTAGGCAGCGTATTTTTAGATCCTCCCCACAATCCCGGCTACCCCAGTGCCAGCTCCCATGTAATTACTCTCGCAGTTTCCCTCGGAAAAGGAAAAAAATACCTCATTAGGCCTGTTTCAACACAGTCTTACCACTTTGGTCTGGGTTGAGCTGAGAGCTCTGAACACCTCCTGATATACATATATTTTGGCCCTCTATTCCCTAGTCAAAATGTAAGTGCGATAATTAGTAACCAGAATCAGAGACAGGCTTCGATGGCCAGGGAAGACTGAACAGCCTCCATGTCTTCACTAATGTAATCCACATCCCCTGAACTCTGAGGCTATATGATAGGGCTGAGCTGTCACACACATGTCAACCCCTCCCCCCACAGAAACAAAGATCTTATAATGACCAAATGCTTCTTATGCAAATGTTATTGCTCTCTGTCACTTCCACACACAACCACTTCTCCTCTTCTTCTATTTGCATGTTTTGTAAATCAGTCTGTTGAGAGGCAGGCAAGTGAATGTAAACAGTAGTGTGTGACAATATATAAATAAGAGTAGTAGTACCATTCCTATTAATTATATACTTTTACAGTAGTCAGTATTAGGTGGTAGTAGTAGTAGTAATAGTAGTAGTAGTAGTAGTAGTAGTCGTAAGTACTAGGTATTACTAGTAAGTAGTAGCAGTAGTATACTGGCTAGAATAGAGGAGCAGCTACAACCATTTTTGTAACTTAACTTTCCCTGAACATAGACATGCTAAATGACACTAAGTCCCTTGCTGAGGTGTCTCTGGCCTGTGTCTGGTTGCTATTCAATTGTCCTTGATGAGTGTTAGAGGAGCTGAAGTGCTCTGCTGGTGGTGAGAGGCAGATGTTTTTCTACTCTCCAGCAGGGGCCAATTTTTCCCAAGGGTCACTCTGACAAACAACAGGACCAAAGCCATTAAAGGTCACACACACACACGCTCCGCTGACTGTCCAGCGCCTCTACTGCCTGTTTACCTGCACTGCACATTAGCACATGTTACACTTGGGCCTTGACCAGGGACAATCACCCCCTTTTCTGTTGTTTGAAATCCCATCACAGTTTATTTTAGTCTTTGCCTCTTTTGTGTGTAGTCCCAGGTGGCCAACTATTTTACAGTTTGGCTTTATCGGATGTGTCCCCCGTATCCTGAGCAGAAAAACAGCTGCCTGAAATCTGGGTCACACTGCCCTAGCCTGATATGCCTGGTTTTTCTGGACACAGAAAGTTAAAGAGAGAGAGAGAGAGAGAGAGAGAAAGAGAGAGAGAGAGAGAGAGAGAGAGAGAAAGAGAGAGAGATAGAGAGCAGGCAAAATCCCTCTTGCTCTTGGTAAGCCCTCATAAAAAATAAATACAGAGGAATCTCTGTCAGACATTTTCTTACAGATTAAATCAGTTTCTGTTTTCACCGTGGAAAAAAACTGCACCTGTGTCTGTCCTTGTTGCTAAACCATTTTCCAGATTTGTGATTGTTTGAGCTGTGCAACACCACATGTTATTTTTACGGGAATCTCAGACATCCTTGAGGCTGCTTTATAGTGACAGTAAATGGAGGTTGGATATTGGAGCCTAACCTCCACATCACTCAGAAAGGATTTCAGCCTTGTGAAATTGCTGCTTAAAGCTCTTTCTCACTCACAGGACGAATCCTGTAAAGCAGGCTCAGGGAAATATGACTCGGGTTGCACCAGGAGTTAAGGGCATTGTGTGCAAGGACCTCAGCCTTGAATTTCTCCCTGAGCAACAGGCTTGTTTTCCTGCTATAGACCTGTAAGGGTGTTTGTTTCACACACACACAAAACAGTACACAAATAAGATACAAAATCAACTGTGGAAAAATACACAATGATTTAAATGTTTGTTAACTCACTGCACTATGACTGGTGCTTAAAATATAGATTTGGCTATATATGTTTATTGTACGGCCTATTCACATTTACTAGTGCTGAAAACTGTTATTGCTGTGAGCTGTCCTTGTCCGCCTCAAATAAAAACAAATGAATAGTACAAAGAGTTGATTATGGAGCAGGGCAGGCTTCCAAGTCACATGACACTCACTAAGTCCTTTGTAATTTCAACCACAGCAGTTAAATGTTCATAACGATGCTTTGTAAAATGACTTTGGTTTACATGTGTCCTGGACAGTGGAGTCAAGATCAGTTCTGTTTAAGAGTCTCTGCAGCTCAGGCACTTGTGAAATGGCACATTTTTGCCCCTTTGTGGATAACATGAACACTAGCTTTATTTAAAAAAAAAAAAAAAACAACTCTCCTGCCGGTAAGTGTTTAGAGGACGCTCCATCTGTTTCATAAACAGCTTGCGCAAGCCTGCTATGGACAAACAACCCCCATCTAAGCATGTGGTTTAAATTTCTGCAAGAGCCATTGATGTCCATTTTAAGCCTAGTGTGAAAAAAATATGAAAGTCTGGATGCCTAAGGGATCCTGTTGACAGGGGACCGGCAGGTAATGGGCAGGCCAAAACAGGTTTATAGAATAATAAAATGCACATTAGCTCAACTGTGAAGCCTGACCCAGAGAAGAGTTACAGCCCCTCTTTGATTCATAAAAAAAAGACTTCCCTTGAATGGTTGGCTTACCAGAAGTGACGTCAACAGGTTTATGGTTTCAATAAAAACTGGCTGTCGTCCCTCTCTCCCAACACAATACCCGTCGGCCTCCCAGCAGCCTTTTTTAAACAGAGGAATGCTGACTGTTTGCCAGTAAAAGAACTCTTCAAGAGTACCACAGCCTGATGAGAAACTGGTCTCAACTTGGCCTGAGAGGCGCTAGTACGTGGAGGTCACAGGTTACGAAATACCCACAGACCAACTGCACTTGCTTATCATCATAACAAGCCACCCAGGAGACTTTGTTATTGTTCCTCTGTATGTCTGTTGCCAGTAACAGGAACCATATGGTGCTCATGTCAGGGAACGATTTGGGGAGATCAAAGGCTGGAGGCTTCTTGAGTGGGTTTATCTACATCTGGTTAATTGTGGTGATAAGGGTAGTGGGATGAGGGAGTGTATTTTTTTTGTCATCCACTGTGTTTATTTACACCACACAAACTCAAACAAACCCATGCACAGAAAGCACATTGTAACTAACACTCTGTAGCTCGCTTCCACAAGGTTGGAAAGGAGGAGGACAATTTCCAGTCTGGTGGTTGTTTAGGAAAACCTGATGTTTAGTAGGTCTGTGTGGTTCTCATGAATACATACACATACACACACTCATGAATAAGTACACCCTAGGCTGGGCCTCGTGGATGGATTTTTACATATATATCCAGTACAGAGGCCAAGGGTACACAAAGAAACCCCACCTCCAACAATCTGAATTGATTATGTGCCAATACCACATTTTCATGCATGACATTTATGACAGTCACATCCATTACCATACTCTATCTGAAGCTTAGAGACACCACTCCCTGTGGACCTGACAATAACCAGTCCTGCCTATATGCTTCTCCAGCTGTTTGGAAAATATTGTATTTCTGTGACTGTGTGACCCAGTCCTGCCACATTGTTAGGAGTGTAGGTTAACGCTGCTTACAATACAACTCCAGAAACACGAGACACGTCATAAAAAGACCCGATCCCAACACGACTATCTTTTTTTTTCTTTTTTAAAAGCTAAAAACCTTTTGCATCATTTTGGTCTAATTTACAGGAAAGGCTACAAGGCTCCTAAATGTCACCCTACCCCTACCTCTACAATCAGAAACCAAATCTGGCATTCCAGTCACGTTTCAAATTGAGGTCATATTAATCTGTCCCCCCTGTCTCTTTCAGTGCAATCATAATCCAATCCAAAACTAACCTTTTGAAACTTCATAAGCTTAATTCCTTACCAAAGCCTATAAACTCCAGAGGAGGCTGAAGCGCTACTATAAAGCACTAACCTAAATCAATGCAGTCTCACTGTTAGCATAAAGAGGCTTTTCTTCAGAAAGGGTTACGAACACCACCTGAATGATTATTTATTTAAAAAGGTTGATTTCCATTCCGGTTGGCTCAAACCCTAGAAATATAATCCTGATTACATTTTTGGATGAAAATGGAACTTTTTTCTAGTTTGTGTTTATCTCTTAATCCATTGGTGAGAAAGGATTTGACAGTGTTCATGAAACACAAGCGGCAGGAGTTCTTTTTTTTGTCTGTCGCTCACAACTCAAAATGCTTGCTGACAGGCAAATACTCCAAAAAATTTACATCTGTCACAACGGATTGAAATGGCATAAAAGCACTGCTTCAATCGTCCATTATTCTGCACACTCTTTTCACACTGTTCATTTGGATTTTTTGGATTACTTGCAGAGAAAGAACAATTGAAATGAACGTCTTCAATCACTCTGCCTCACATGATGAAATCAACAAGAGCAGAAAAGGAAACAAAGAGAGAAATAAATAACATGTTGTGAAATGTCCAATACAAGACAGGCCTCAAAAAGAAACAATAGATTTTCTGAGAACTGCAGCTGAGTCTTGCAGCTACTAACAATTTTTGTTTGGCGAGCGTTAGCCTATGCCCCCAGCATATACATACATACAAAAATACACACAAAAGGATTTAAAAAGGATTGGACATGTGTGGCATCATACTTGCCTCTGTGTGTCTGCATGTACTCTATGCATGCAGATTTGATATATATGTGTGTTTAAGTGTGTGTGTGTGTGTGCATGTGTGTATATACGTGTGTATATGTGTGTGTGTGTGTGTTATCCACCCTGTATGTGCACATTTCTGATATTGCTCATTCTTTCTTCTTCTCCTGTCCTCTTCTTCTCATGTATATGTGTGTGTGTGTGTGTGTGTTTGTGTGTGTGTGTGTGTGTGCACGCACGCATCAGGTTTTCGAGTGCCCAGGCCTTTAAGAGTCCTGCAGAGGAGATGTCAGTCCCATTAACACTCTCTCACTCATTACCTCCACTTAGCAGTGACTGGACCAGCTGTGTCCTCTTCCTCCTTGTCAGCCTGATTGTTGAAATGAGAATAAGCCGCCGTTCATTATGGTACTGGAACAAAAGCACAGACTTAGCGACTTAATGCCATATTCTGCTTAAATCAACTGTTTCTTCTTTTTTTAATAAACGGAGAAGAAGAAAGGTGTTGCCTTCACAGTAAGACTAGATTACCATGGACTAAATGTGACTAGACTCTTTATAAGGAAGAGGGAAGGGCCTTGATGTTGCATAGGGTGAGCTCCATGCCGAGGTGAAGAAGCTTGCTGCTGGTGAGGGTCGTGGGGTTTTTTTCCTGGTTGACAGAATGGGAAAATCAAACGCCATCATTTCAAGTCACTGAAGCAACAAGACTGCTATTACCCCCTGTTGGTGACTTCTGAGAATAGCAGATCTCCAGTAGATGGCTGAGTGTTCTGAAAAGATTTCACAGATACAAAAAAACTGCATTTCACACAGAATAAAGAAAAAAAACAAAACAATCATTTGTCTAAAAAGTGTAATAGCACAGTTACACGATTCTCATAGTCATAGTATATTTGGTTTCAGTGCAAACTCCCAGATGAAAATGAAGAGTAGGGATAGAAAATAATGATCATGATAAAATGGCAAAAGTATTTTCTAAAGGACCAGTAGAAGATCTTATTATAGTGTGATTATGATAAATACACAATGACTAATGACACAGGTGTGTCACTCAGATTGTGACATGAAGAAGAGTAACCAGAGGAAATATTGCCTACTACAACAGTTGTCTTTGTCTCACAGAAAGAAATACACTCTTTCTAAATTATGATGTCCTTCTCCTGATCTCTTTCCCTTTAGAGCAAAAGAATAACAGAGGAGTATTTTAATTTGAACTTTTTGAACTTAAATATCACTAATTATTTGGAGTTTAAATTCTAAAATATGAAACACTAGCAAAATCTTTCTGAATTCTAACTTATTTCCTCTAAAACCCCTTCAGGAGAGAAAGACTTGAGGTCAGTGTAAGCACTGATTTGTTCCTGTCGGACAAAGATAAGCCTGTTGTCAGAAGCCATTCTGTGTTGGCTGTGATATGAAGCAGACCCAGGGCAGTAGATATAGGACTCAAAAGCAATGAGTCATAATATTGGTGTGCCTGTGTCACGTGGCCAGTGAAATATTTAAGACCAATGTCAAGAGTGCTTACTTCTTTTAAGGGGGATAAGTGCCCAGTATCTAGTTACAAAAACAGTGAACACTTTTTGATTGTCCACTTCACAGTTAAAGTGCATTACAACTTTGATTAAACTAAAAAACAATGCATAGTCATTTTTGTAGTGATTGTATAGCTTTCCCTGTCATCAATCTTCATTACAAAATATTGCTTAGAGACTATTATTCCGTAGGAAATTAAGGCATCCTGTAGCATCCATGTCATGACATGCTTCTACCCATCAGAGCACTACTACGACGACTACTACTACTACTACTACTACTACTAATAATAATAATAATAATAAACAGTAATGTTATATCAGCACAAATCCTAGAAATGTTTCAACATGTATTGGTTTGCCTAAAGCAAGAGAGACAAAACATTTTAAAGCAGCACCAGGAAGTCTTTGTGTCAAACTAGTGAAGCTACCTAAAAGGCACAACATCTTTATCCACCCTTCATATGTATATGTATATATATATGGATATATATATATATATAACAGCAATTCACTACACAGGTGAAATAGGTGAATATCACGTAAGATAAGCTGGTCTCTAGTTGTTCCAGCGTGGTCGTAGTACCATCCTATTGGGCAGGACAAACATTCTGCCCGGAGACAATAATTAAAGAAAAGAAAGATGTAAAATTAAGAAAATATCCTTGCCAGATTATAGCAAACATTTCCAACAACATAGCCTTGGTATCTCCTAGGTAACTCCCATAGCCTATGTATTTCCAAGTAGCCTTTGTCTCTGCCACAATGACTTGTCAGAGCAATAACAAACAGACACATGGACACACAGACATGTTGTGATTTCAAACAGCACATGACTGCATGTATTCCTGGCCAGCCTGGGTCAACATTGAAACAGAACCAACTTTTAGTAACTGGCACATATGTGTGTGTCATTCTGTTTTTCAAAGCTAAAGCACACAGAATCTTATGCTGCTCGGTCGTGGGAGTTTTGGAAAGCATACGGTCTGTGCATTCAAATGCATGACAGCTTTGTCAACATGACACCCAAGTGACATATTGCTGTGGATGTGAGCAATGATGATTTGGGAACTGGTCCACACTCTCTGGCCTGTTCACAACTGATCTATCTCCTTGAGATGGTAAGGCAGAGAGTGTTTAGGTTTATCAGATCACAACTAGAGCACAGTGAAATATGACCGGCGTAAAAACCAAAAAGCACTGGAGACCCTCTTGCAGTGAGGGCCTAAATTAGAACAGCGACTCTCTCTAAGTTCAGTATTAAAACTGGTGTTGTCCTCTGTTTAATTAGGTCACCTTGCTGTCTTTGTATTCTCTCTCCCTCAAAAACTCATTTTTGCTCAGTTAATAAAGAACAGGTTGGTTAGCTGATATTTAGTTTTTTACTGCTTTTGGAATAATAATAGAAACAGATCCAGAAGGCTGTGTTGTTGATTTTAGGTTTTGGTGGAACCGTATGCATGAGTGATTGCACCATATGAGACCTATCAATCAAAGCAGCTAATTAAGTCTCATCTGGAGAAAAATATGGATGTCCACATGCCCTCCAATACTCGCTGGTGGAGCTCATTATGCGATGTGAATGATTAAATGTGTGCTGTTGAAGGCACAGATTTGCACCCTAACACAGCCTCTCATTACTGCAAATATAGGTATAACTAGGTTTTTAGCCCCTGAAAAATGACTCTCTGGAAGTTTCCGCAATGACTGTGGTTCATAGTCCTCACTGACACTAAAGCCTTGGCTGTACAGGCTGAGATAACATGTCAAGCTATACTGTGGTGCACCATAAAACCGTATCCTCCCTTGTCACCAAGTCTTTAATTTCCTCATGCATTTCTGTAATGTTTGAAAATGTGTTCCCTTGCAGTGTGGCTGTGTTCATTGGCCACTCCCTCAGCTAACTTTTCTATTTGCCCTTGAGTCATTCAGGCAGAAGTTCATCTTTGGCACTCCGTGAGAAATGAGATGATGTAAACAGTAAAAGGGGCTTTTTGGTAGTTGGTATGAAAAATTGCTCTTAACAGCTAGGTAGTCCATAAATTCATCTCAATAATGTTGGTTTCAATGCAAGCAGGCTATAGAGAGAATAACTCATTTGGACTGTAGCCACTGCCCTGCCCACAAGCTCTCATATGAATAAATTATCCGAGAATAAATTGAATGAATTAAGGGCAAATCAGCCTTAAACCTCCAAAGGACCCTAGGATTGATTCTTAAGTTTCAGAGTAACTGCCAAATCGACATTCTCTCATTACAGCTGTTTGCAATTCCTCCACATTAATGCATTTCATGAAAGGTTGATCTGTCTCGTTCATTTCATCTCTCTTGTTACACAGACTCTCCCCAACCCAACCCCACCCCATCCCACCTCACCCCCTCTCAACATTTGCCAGTGATGTGGGCTGCACAACGTTATGGATCACTCGCAAGCTCTGATCCTGGCTCAAATGCATCTCTGTGTCAACAGCGTGTCGATACACTCCTGGGCGTCTCCAGGGAGACAGCGGTGGTGGAATGCTCAGTCAGGGCTGCTGTCATCGGCATCTGTTCTCCACGTTATTAAAGGAGCCCTCGGAGGAGCAGGGCCGCTCGGCACATCTCGGAGCAGACAGGACAAATGCGGACTGTTCCCAGTTGTTCTTACATTTCCTTACAAATGAGATTTACTCACTCTGAGCATATGGTCACAAGCGTTTATGGAAATTAGGATCTTTCTAGATTTGTTTTGCCTCTGACTTTGGTATATCTTCATCCATGGTCATTTTAAAACCTGATAGGCTAGGCCTATACACAGAAATTTGTACCTCTGTACACATAGTATGAAATTTCACAGTTTGGCATAAAGGCCTACTGTAGTGGTATGTTTTTAAAGGTTTTAAGAATATGATACCGACATCTGATAGATAGACTTTGTAGTAGATTTTAGTGCTATAGTTCAACGCACCTACGTAACATTGTGTAGGTACAGTGAGCATTTTTGTTTAAAACTGTTTTAGGTGTAGAGACAGAAGGAGCAGCCACCATCTCTGTAATCTAACCACTGCAGGTGGCTTGCACCAAGTTTCATCACTCCAACTTGGTCCCTCTTCCGACACAAACCCACTTAATAGGCCCACATCTCTCGTCCTCCTGTAAAGCAAATTCTGCTTCGTATTCCTTTCATAAATTCAGTCATCCGTAATGACCATTAAACCAAATCCAATATCTTCACACACAATAAAATCTACATACATCATCCACATCCCTCATTATGGGGCAATCAAAGCTCAGGGTAACCCAAGCGGAAGGACATTATCACCGCTCATAAAGACCGGTCGGCTCCTCGTACAGCGCTTCCCTTATGTTCTCTGAGGAGCGGGCGTGTGGGCAAATTGAAATTCCCTCAGACACCCTCATACTTCCTTCGTCTCTCCGAGGAATAAAAACACTGCACGACCCGCCACTGAGTTTTACTGTCGGTGCGCTCGTATGGCAGCGGTGAGGTGATGGTGATTGTGACTGGTTCAACACAAGAATAGCCTAGTCTTGTTTAGAGATTCAGACTCAACCACCCCCACCGTGCGGCAAAGCAACCAAGGCCACAAAGGGCCACATTAAATCCTACACCTCATTCTATCCTTTACAAGATCCTCACTTTCGTGGCCTGCTTCAAACACTAAACTGTACAACAGCGCCATCTGTTGTTCATAATGTAGCACTTCATTCCGTCACAGAGAATTAGGATGTGATGACAAATACATCTTTGATATAAAGGGAGAGAGAGAAAGAGAAAAAAAATGCACACTTGCAAGTGAGCACAGTACCTGCCACAGAGGCTTCTCTATCAGATTATCTCAAAGAGCTTCTGTTTTGAGCACCTTTCTGTGTGTGTGATCACTCAGTGCGCTTTAATCAGGCACACCTGCATGGCATGGCGGGCACCACACATAAAAGGCATATTATCATAAATGTATGCAAGTCATTGCACCAGGGGTCATTTCTGGAGGCACTGCACTCATTCTCTTTTATTAATATTATTACATAAAAAAGAAAAGTGTGAGGATTACAACTAGATCCCCTAGGTTTCCATTTTCACTACTCTGTCTGACAATGTAATCTGAGTGTGTAATTTCAGACAGAGCAACTACAGTTTTCCTTTGAAGTATTAAGGTCAGAGAGCCGAGCATATGGGTTGGGGCAATATTAGCTCTCTGAATGCAGGGCTCTGTCAGAGTAAGGGCAGCAGTCTTATTTGACATGTTTTAGCACTGTGAGTGCTGACCTACAACCACCAGGCCGCTTCTCACCTTGACAAGGACATTATGCACCATGAGCCCTACATGGTGTTACTGTGTATTAATGGTACGGCAGAGCAGGTTAACCCTGAACTGCATTTGGCTGCCATATATTCTATCTTAAATACCAAAATGTTTAAAATCACATAGTTTCCTCTCACAAAGTGTTTTACAACATACTTTGTAGAGCGAATTCAATCACTACCTCTGTTGTTCAGTGATTCATGACAGATGTAATAATGAGAAAGTATGTGAAAAAGAACATTTAATGTCAGCTTTATATGACATATGTACAGTCCACACTCTCTAACAGTTTGCTGATGAGGCTATTTATTAGCTCAGAGATAATAGAAAGAAAAACTAAATATCCTCAAAAACGTCCTAATTTTAAGGGTCTGTGAATCTCATCAAAATGATTTTTCTATATTTCAAATGTTTCAAATTTCTTGTCTTTTTAAATACATTTTGTAGGCTTGATGTACATGAAATGCAAAATCTTTACAACAAGTACAGTTTACACAAATTCAGACACAACTAGAAATAAAAAAAGAAAATACTTTTATTCACAGTAATGAAATTTCACCTTGCATTAGCAAAGAGGTAAATCACTCAGGCTCCATCTAAAAGACACTTAAAATATTGTAAGTGAACAGTAAACATAATTTTCCCTTTGTGACTCACTGAAAAAAACAAAGCAAAATGCTGACAGAATCTCCATCAGACTCTAATATTTTTATAGATATATTCCATCTTTATGATCTGTCTTCTTTAATACAGCAGAATGATATTCTCAAATACAGCAGAATGATATCCTCAAATAACAACAACCAAAAAAACAAACAAAACAAACAAAAACAAAACAACTCACAGTTGAATCCTCAGAATGTAACATTAATCAGCAACATAGGAAATTCACCCGTTTTGACACAAGGGGGCGCACATATGCCATGTAGATTGATAGCAAAACCAAAACACAGTGAGAGGCAACACAATGCAGCATATACGCCTATTTTTTTTAACAAGTCTGTGGCCTGTTCCACTTCACTGACTACATTCCTTATGAATCTGAGTGATTTAGCGTGGCACAAAATCTTCATGTGCGCATAGCTGTGTGTGACGTGTTACTTAGCAGAGATCTTGCAACATTTGAGGCATACATACAGCCACCGTGAGAAGTGTTTCATGGAATGGAATGGATGCAGTAGACGTTGTCTGGCAGAGAGGTTGCAGTGACCCTCGGAGAGTCAGTAGCCAGTCAGTAAAGTGTAGTTATAGTGTGCGTCTGGGTGGGGCAAAGACCCTTGAGCAGTGAAACTGTAGGCAGCATAGGCCACTACAGACCCCAGCATCAGGCCAGCCATGTAGGACACTGTCATCGTATTACCTGTGAGGAGGACAAATAAACACTGAGATGGAGAATCTATTACTTTGCATGTATATTTTTGTGTGCGTGTGTAAGTACACTGTGTGTATATGTGCGTGCATGTGTTTGTGTGTGTGATGAGTAGAATATAACAGTAGACCTCAATGCAAAACAAAAAAACTTTGAGGCACTCTTGTTTAAAGACAAAAAGTCTTAAAATGCAGGCTACATGCCTACAAGTTTCAACATTTTGTCTTCATCAGAGCAACAATACTGGCAGACCTATTCAAAGACATGGAGCTATATTAACTAAATCTTTTCTACCCATCACAGCTGATACTTTCACACAACCCTATTCTATTCAAAATGAACAGACACACACACACACACACACACACACACACACACACACACACACACGGCCATCCCACTGTAAAGTTCATCATGCGTCTTCGAAAGCGCAATGATTCCTACCTGCTAGCTCCCTCTGTTCGGGAGCCACTTTCCCCGCTGCCTGGATCATGGGCACGCTGCCAAAGTAGCCATTAGTAATGCCCATGAGCAGTGAGAAGACGCAGGGCCAGGCCGGGTGCCCAAGGATGGGCTGGCGAGACGGGTACACGCACATGATGAAGAGAGGGATGAAGACCACTCGCAGGCAGGAGAAAAACAGGAGGCGGCTACCTTGCCAGTCGTAGGGAAGAGCAGCCAGTATCTGCCAGAGCAAATATAAATTTGACTTACCCGATAAGCAAACCACTTTGTAGCAATACCAATAAACTACCAATACCAATTACCAATAAATTCACAAAAACACAGATGTGATTCTTCGGGCCAAACATGAATAAAAGCAGAAAAGGAAAGGTAAAGAAAGCAAAGTATATTACTTAGCTCTAGATAGACAGTAATTTCTGATGAGAGGCCACAGGTCCAAAGTCACATAGCTTAATATGATATGGTGATGTGATGTGGTTTGGTTATATTAAAGGAAACAATTGCAATATGCATACTATACACAGACAGAAAGGGCATATATAGAGCCTGTACATATATACAGACAGACAAACAAACCAATCTGACAGACAAATTGATCCACTGATGTATAAAGAAATAAATGACCAGACAGACAGATTGGTCGACAGAGAGACTCAGAGGCATAAATTAACAGCCAAGCGGGGGCTGCTCATCTGAAAGACAAGGCCATCTTTAACAATCCCCTGCAATGAGAGGCAGAAGCAACAGAGCATTTACCAATAGCCAGCGGCGCACTCCCTTAGACTCTTAGTCCGAGTTCGTCGACCATAAATAACTAAAGAGACTTGAGGGAGAACTGCAGCAAACTCCAAGAGACGGCAATTTATCTTCATTGCTGCACTGGCTCCACAATAGCACAGAGGTGGAGTCTGGTGGCACAATTTAGTTGATACCAATTGATGCGACCAATTAAGAGCGTGAGCGGGGGTGGAGGGAGAAATGGCAAAGAGATTACCATCATTTGTACAGGGCAAAGTCAAAGAGATAATGCAACGTAGGCTGTGAGTGACCAGAGCAAAATACCTTCCTTTGTCAATTTTAGACGTAAAGCAGATTAGACTCTTAATAACATCTCCAGGCTCTTGTATTGGTACGCACTATGCCACAGATTAAAGTGCTCAGCTGCATGCAAAACGACAGATGGGGATGGGCTCATATTGAATGCAGGAACTCAGGCATTATTCTGTTCTCTCATACTCTCTCTGTTGTGAGCGAATAAATACCCATAAACATAAACAGCCTTTACATTAAGCCTATAAGTAGATACAAACAAGTTTGATAAGTTTTCTTTTTGCAGTTGTCTTACTTTGCCAACAAAGTCAGACATGTTGAAGATAGCCATGATGAGGATCGGCAGCCATTCCCCTAATGTGGGATTGCGGATCTCGGACTCCAGACCAGGAAACAGGCACAAAGTGATGAAGTACGTGATGGCAATGGAGAGCATATAGGTCCAAATGACCCGGGCCACAACATATCGATGCAGGATCATATCTGCAAAACAGAGTTAAAATAATTTTATGATAACTAGTCATTGAGACCCATTTCACATAGAATTGTGAATATTACTTTTAAATAATTCTTTGTTTCCTCTTAAATCTCCAACAATATTCTCCCCTTTGTTTTGAGAGACATTTATTTCTAGAGTGCCATCAGTGACCACAAATCATTAGCCTACCATGATCACAGACTAATTTTGATGGGGAGAGGCAATTAGGATGCTGCTCATATTGATCCAGATAATTCTGAAATCATTCCATGTGCCATGTAATTACAGATACTCAGTCCTGGAATTTAAAGTGGTATCATTATGCTATGTCAAGGCACAGAGGTGGAATATTCTCTCTCAAAAGGAATTAACACATGGGTCATCACTGGTGAATGTCAATATGGCTGCTTCCTCCTTGCATTACACTACATTACCAAACCACATTGAACTACACATTAATTAGCCATACATACAATTTGCAAGGTTAATTTCATGTTAGCTGAGCTTTTCAAGACACTACAGTCCAGTTTAAAAAACATAGTTGAGAAGGTATTGCCTACCAGCCTCAGCTTAATGTGAGCAAGTGTGAGCTAACATGCCTGAATCAATAATATTTCATTTGTATGGACATATAGACTAATACTTACAAATGTGCCTTATTTACATGGCCCTACCATGTAAAGTTCTTTTATTAGCGTCATAGCTTTTCTCATGTGGTTTCCGTTTTAACATTCCAGAATGTTATCTTAATGTAGCGAAAATCCTAGTTTGGGAACACTTGACGAGAACACTGGAGTATTGTTTCTGTTTATTTTGTTGAAATAGTCTATAGAAATGTTCATGCAGTCTAACAGCCTTGAAAATTACTGCTGTGGCAAACTGTAGATTTTTCTTCTTTCTTACCCTTTACCCCTGGCCAGGTATTCTTGATTTTAGCTTTGGGGATGTCGAATCTAACATACGCATTTCCCCCTGCATACTCCCCCTCATGTTGCTCCTCAGGGGGTGAGCCACCCACTGCACCATTGCCCTTCAAGGAGGAGAGAGAGGGAGAGAGAGAAAGAGAGAGAGAGAGAGAGACAGATAGACACATTTCCTTGTAGTGAGAAGGAAGAATCACTCAGTCAGTTATCTTCTGATCAGATCAGCTTGATAAAAAAGAAAAATTCTCACTTGTGACACAGTGACAAAAAAATCACGTTGAAGCCAAGAATGAACAGGTCGAGGTAACCTTCTTTAAGAATGTATGCCAGGATTCAGCTATGATGATAGATATTCTGATGAGCTGGCACTTTTGGGGGGAACTGTGTGGCGGGATGGAGAGGGAAGGGGAAGGAGGGAGCATGCAGAGAGAGCCATTAGCTGATTAAGTGCCTGCCCATGCCAATAAAAGCACTCTCTTTAATTGGCTGACAAGAAAAAGGAGTGAGACCAGTTTGGATCAGGAGCAATGAAAAAAAACCTCTCAGGAAAAACTGACCACTCCCAGTAACAGTGTTCCATAATCAAAACGAAAGAAGAAAAATATATATTCATCTTTGGTATAATCCAAACCCTAACATATCACCACAAGATATCAGTGCAGAAAAAAAAACAAGCAGGTTTCTATTGGCGACCACATATAAGCGTATTCATTCATGTGGGCATTGATTGCTTTTTCTGTGCTAGGATCCCAAGGCCATCACCTGTATAGGATATAGCTGCTATAGGGACACATTTCCATCTGGCGTTTAGTATTCAGAATATCACCTTGACGGGGAAAAATATTATTTCATTCAGGAGAGCTTAAATAAATCTTTGCCGAACAGCCTCAGGCTAAATGGGCACTATATCACACTTACTTGGGGACCTTCACTGAAACAAATTGGAGTCATTCAAAACCACCAGTGAAGTGAGCCATCAAAAAGGGAATAAATTAACAGGCTTTCAAGATTTTCAAGGCAAACACCAAAGATTGGAACAAATTATCTCTTTTTCTCTTGTCTCATGTTCAGCATCATGACTGATTAAAAATTCACCTCGCAGACAAAAGAAGCTTGCAGCAGGGGTCTGCAAAATGGAAAAAGAGCCAAAAGAATTGCACTGTGCAGCCTCCTGATTCACCACATTTCTGATGTAGTTGCTTGTTTTATCTCTGAAAATGCAAACGCATAATTTTATAAAGTGATTCATTCTCTTTCAATGATGTGAAACTTTGTTCTGTATTTTAAAAAAAATGTAATTGCTCACATCTTTCTGGGATAAAAAAAAGATAAAAGGCTGCATAAACAAGGGAAAAGCTTACTTTCACAGCAGTGCTAAAATCATGGTGTAACCACTGAGCCGTATTCACTTCATTGCTGCATTAGGAATTTTCTTTTTTAACCCATGTTTTGTAAACATGTAGCAAAATAGTACAAATTTCTCCTTTGTGGGCTTCATAAGGCTTAGGGAGAGTTCTGATTTAATTTATTGTGGCTTATTGATGTCTGTTAGGCTGGAGATAACTGCTGCCAGCTGATAACCAACAAGCTGGCCATACAGAATGGATTTAATTATTCAGGGCCCTAAAGCAAAGATGAGAATGTGGATACTCCATTTTGGCTCAGTAAAAATGCAGTTTCAGGTGTTGCTGCTGAGTAGATGACCTTCTGCAGAGCGATCCAAACAATATCAGCCAACTGGCATGAAAGACTTGCTCTATGTCATTACCAAACAAAAATGATGAATTAAATGATATTGGCTGAGTGTAGACACAATTAATGGTGCTAGAAGTAAATAGGGCAATTTTTTTTTTCCAGATTGAGAGAAAACTCTCATGTTCCTCTACACTACTTCTCTTATTCTGTCCCTCTATTCAAAAGAAATTACACAGCAAGAGGAAATAAACTTACAAATCTTACTTCCTCTGTAATGACATCATGGTGGACCTGGTACTCTGAGCCCGGCTGGTGCCCATGGTCCTTGGGGTGGCAGAGGCCTTGGCGGGCAAGGCTGGTGTAGTAGCGGACGAAGTGTGTGCGTCGCACCAGCAGGTGCAGGACAAAGCACATAAGCTCCATGCAGATGGAGATGAGGAAAAAGATGATGGTGTTCTTCCTTTCGTCCTTGATCAGAAGCTTGGTGAAGATGCGACTCAGGGAGATGATGACCCCTGCAGTGCCTGAGAATAAGGAAGAAGTGTGTGCTTACTGGTGTGTGCTTAAGGCCTTTCTTTTTTCACAATTTGGCTTTCTTTGTAATGAAAATGTTAAGTCTAAACAGTAACTATACTCATCCTTTAGGAACGGTTCTAGGAAGGGCAAAGGGGTAATGACCCTGTATGTTTCCCACAAGTTTTATAAAAATGTTTCTTTCACTGGTATAAATTATTTTATTTACAAACATAAAAATAATAATTGTGTATTATACAGGGCATCATTATTTACACTCCCATAACTCATTACTCTCATTAAATCAGTGAGAAATATATATGATTGATTGCATCATCTTATGACACATTGTAAGCTGTCATCATAATCTGCCTTGTCATGCTGTTAGGGCTCCTTCATGAGAATGCTTTGAAATCCTTCATAGCTTTGGCAAAAAAGTTACATAAATAATGCATATCGGGTGAAGAGTGGGTGTTTAATCTATTTATAAAGTGGCAGTACTGTCAAATCACACTCCGTTTGGCTAGTAGTTCAGTTTTTTGCCCTTTCTCTAGTGATGTTTGCATGAAAGCCCATTTCTACATTATCTTTCAGCTGGATAAAAGAAAACAGGTAAAGCCAGATCCAAGTTGGGAGTGCTGGAGGCACGATTTTCCTCATGGGATCAAAAGAGTATAGATTATATATTGTTATGTGAGGGATTTTGCCTCACAGAGAGCTAGAGGAAGCTGTTTTGAGCACTGTAATATTAAAGCACTGCGGTATTTCTCCAAAAAACTACAACACTGTAACTCTTGAGTGAACGACAGAATCATAGACAAATTTGTTATAATAACTAATACTATACTATATAAATTATGTTATAGTTATGGTATTACATAATGTTGTTAATTTCATACAGAGTAATTACATACCTATAAATGTAGACTACTAGTAGTTCTTCAAATCATATAATACCTGAAAATCCATGCAGTGTGGTATAGCAACAGCACTTCCCTTACCAATGTAACACAACAGGGACAGTGGAAAATAATGCACATATGGTGCATGACAAAGGAAGACTTTACAATCTTGCAATCTTACTTTCTCCTGTCATAACACCTTGCGTATATCTCTTCGGAAGCATCCCCATGTAGCCATAGAAACTCGACTGCTGCACTGAGAAGGAAAGGAAGTGTGTAAGACATGTAGAGTGCCAAATAAAGGCATAAAAAAACCACTAGGTTTGAGACGTAGCACAAAAATCCACATAAGAGCACAGAGGCAGGTATTAAAACAGGCAGGCAGAGAAATGATACCTGTGCATCCAAACGCCACGACACCCACGGAGACTAAGTTGATGACATATGCCTGCTTTGTGGTGAACTGCTCCAGCCACACATCAAAGATGCTGACAAACAGCAGAGGGCCCAGAGCAAAGATGTAACCTGAAGAGATCACATTCAATTTGCATGCATCCATAAAACACACATTATTTTGACATGTGCTATGATTCACACACCAGGGGGATACAAGTCAGGCAGCAAACCAGAAAAAGAAGCACTCATGCTGAAATAGTATCCAAGCATTTTGGAGGACAATATCTTGGTGAGTAAGAAGTACCTAACCCCCCATAGTTTTCTGCATTGATGAATTCCCATATTTTACAGCATCTTAGGTCTTAACTCTTGTTATTTTTAGGTCTTGCTTTTTCAGGTGCCAGATTATTCTACCAACAACAAGATAAAAGTGCAGAATGCAGATGGTATTTATCCACCAATTATATATATATATATATTATATATCTGGCATTTCACATTAAACCATTGTGCAATGAATAAATGCGATTAATAATATAAAAACATTATTATCAAGGCATAACAGGTACAGCTGTGTTTGATCCATGACTAGGATTCACGCCCAACTGTGGCTTAGTTATGCTGAACACATGTGCAGAGCACAGCCTGGTAGGTACAGAGGAAAAGCCTGCATGTGGGTTGTCTTAAAATTATGCTAGTATTTGTGTGTGTGTATGTGTGTGTGGCATACACACAAAAAGTGCTTTGAATATGTGTTTGTCTCTCTGTATGTGCATAAGTGCAGTCTCTTAGTGAGTATAAGAACATATAAGAACAGTCTCTAATTAAGTGTGAATATTTGTGTGTGTGTGTGTATTTGGTTGTGTGTTTACATATATATTAATATTAGTATGTAGGTATTTTAGGTACTTTCATTTTGTGCATGTCCCTCTGTGTGTGCCTAAGTGCAGTCCCTGAGTGTAAGTCCATGAGTGGGTGTGTTTGTCCATTGCTGTCTTTCTGTTGAGTCCCTCTGTCTGTATGCATTTGCTCATGTGTGTAGTAGGCACAGGTAGGTACCTCTGCCCCCATCTGTGTGCATACATGGTGTGTGTGTGTGTGTGTATGTGTGTGAATGCGTGCGTGCATGTGTGTATCATACATCAGACACACTGCCAAATTCTCCAGGAGATCTTAACGGTAACCCACGATAAATGTGTCTTTTATATGCTAAACGTCTCTTTTGTTCATTTCCCAGGGTGTTCATTAATAGCAACACAAAACAACACAGGATGCACCACAGTCAGGAAGAACAGATGATTGATGATGCTTGTGTGCTGTGTTGCACACAGCCTCTCAAATCCCTGGAGGGCACTTCTCTCTCAGGTCAATCAGCCATAGCCAGCTCGCTGCTCCTGTCTCTGTGTTCACCCTGTCCATCACTGCAGGAGGGTGTGTGTGTGTGTGTGTATTGGGGGTGGGTTGTTTGTCTCTTTCTCTGTTTTTCTTTTTTTTGCTGTCTACCAGGCCTGGGAGTATATCAGTGTGTGTAGGTGTGTGTGTGTGTGTGTGTGTGCGCGCGCACGCTTATTGTTAGCATTTGCTTTTCTTTCCCTAACATTTGTTTCCTCTCCCGTTTGTGTGGGCTAGTGTGTGTATGTATGTGTGTGTGTGTGTGTGTGTGTGTGTGTGTGTGTGTGTGTGTGTGTGTGTGTGTGTGCATGTGTGTGTGTCTGTATGTGTGAATGCGCATGAGCAAACACCCTCACCCACTGTGATCCTTGTGTGCAGACTCAGCCTCTCTACCAAGACATTGTTCAATATCACAGCCACCAGGGCAATGAGGATGTACGTCAGACTCATGTCGAAGACAATGGATGTGCCTAAAAAGGACGACATAAAAGACGGATCTGACATGATGTGTCACTACATACAGCCATTTTCATGATTTGAAATGACACTGAATTGCACAGAATCAACAAAAACCAGAGAGAGTCCCAGCAGAGGACAGAAATTTAGAATTCAGTCAAAATTAGATTCAGAATTAGACTGAGAAGAAAGCTCATCTGTGTGCACAACAGATAGCAACACTACACAGGCATACCTTCAAATTTATGGTGTAGGTAGTCCACGTCTGTGATAAAACTGTTGTAAGGCAGTAAGAAGCCTACTCCAGCCAGCAGCATGGCAAAGTAAATTCCATGGTAACGATCATCTGGAATCGGCTCCTCAAAAGCTTAGATAACACAACAACACAAATGCAAAAGCATGTAAATACAGCATAAGTCAAAGATTTCAGTCAGTTTAGCAACTGGGCTAGCCTAACCATCTTGACACTTGACTCTTAGGATTTTTGGTGAAACCATAGCAAATGCTTCATTATGAGGGGTTGTCCATATTGCTTTTTTTCACTGACTAGCAAAGTTCCAAAAAATAAAAATCTACTACGAATGACTCAATTTGTCATTTCTAATACTGCCCTGAGGACCTATCACTACAACATTACCCTTGTAGTTTACCCACAGCGATCAAAACATCACATCAGCAATGTTATTTTAATGACAAAAATCTCATACGGGACGTGCTCAGAGTGGATATAGGGATCTGAAAGAGAAACGTCATGTTTGGTACGTGGAGATTTGATTAAAGTAACCTTTCGTGTCCATGGCAACGCACACAGAGACGAGTGCCTGTGTACAATAACACAATTAGGCTTTGGTGAGCTCTTGGAATCGCATCAGTGGCCATTATTACAACCGTGTTAGCTTCCCACAATCTCCCCACCCACAGGCAAAATGCAGATGACAGGCTGAAGTCACAGAGAATTATTATCTGTGTCTCTATTAAATGTTTTGGGCAGATACATCCTATATGCATCTGCATTTGCAAAAGAAATATCAAGATGGTTAAGACTGCTTTATGCTCTCAAAACTATGTAAGACATTTAGTTGTGTTGGGTTACACAAGGACAGGTCTAATTGTATTGAGATGCAAAGGGTCATAAGGCATCATGAGTCTTCAGAGGATAAGCTACAAAGCAACAAGCTAGATGCTGAAAATTCTGCACAAGACCAATGTCATCATGTTTCTTATTCCTGAGGTCACTCTCTAAACATGTTTAAAATCGACAGCTATGCAACCACTTTCACATGAAAGGTTAATTACTTCAGATTTAGAATAAGCTAAACAACAATTATTGTTGGTTAATAAGTCATATTGCACACACACAAACACTGATAAGCTATATGTATCTTAACACAATAGTGATATTTTGTTGTATTTAGCTTTACACTGGATGCACAGGCATATGAAGCTATTTCAGTATAAAATAATAGAACACAAAAATAGACTACTTCTAGGCCCAGCAGTCATGACTCGTCTGAACAAAGCAGGAAGTAGACTGAAACACTGTCTGTCATTCATCAAAAATATAGACTGTATGAGGCATCAATAGAGGATGGGAAGTAAAGATCTGTAAGAAGCAGGCCAGGAACATAAACCACACATAAAAGCAAATGGACAGCTGTGTGTGAACTCCGCTACAATGGTATGATGGTCAATTTTAATGGGAACGTAACACTTTTTAACCGTCTCTCCAGTGGGATAATGCATGATCTGTCCATAAACAGCTTGAGTGATTCACCGCATATGACCATTTCAGTAGATTTGAATAAAACCATCTATTAGCCAAGATATAGTAGTAGGATATGCTTCATGCTGATTCATGTTTCACACTATATGAAGCCTTTCCAAACCAGAGGTCCTTTTTATAATGTTTTAAGAAGAAGACACAAGACACACACACACACACATTAAAACATTTACATACAACACCAACGCCGGAAATATAGGACTGAGGCCATAATTACTTTTATCGCCAAGAAGGCATCATGCCTTCACACTGTCAGTCACAAAAGCTTTTTATAAAACTTCAAGCTTTCAGTAATTTGAGCAAATAGTGAATAGTGCACTGGTAAGTCTAGTAAGGGGACATCTCCACCAGGAGTCTCACAAGCTTGAAGGGCTGTTTTGTGTACCTTAGTCATACAGTCCATACTTCAAAAACATTGCAAATATTTCAGAATAACTGATGAAGACTTCACATCTCACCAGGCTCAGACAGAGCGAGGACTCCTTTTTCAGATATGTCTTTGGTGTGGCAGTCCTCCTCCTCCAGCTGGTAGCTCTCAAAGCTGAAGCTCATGACCACGTTGCCCTCGGGGGTCTGAGCAGGTGTGTGAGGCTTACGCCTCTCCACTCCCTTTGAGCCCATGGCTGCGGATCAGACCCTGGTCCAGTTGGACACACACAGCAACGCTCTGCTCCACTCCACTCCACACACTTGAGGCGGCCAGGTGCCAAAATGAACCCAAAGCTGCAAGCAACTGGTTAGGTCTGGGAGCAATCTGTGGAGGGTCAAAGAGGGTGTGTTTGGGTTGAGTTGTGTTGTCATATTTGTGAGCTCATACTCACCCCTCTGTGTATTACTAATGGCACTAATACTATGCTAGGTCCAGATCACCACATCACTTGCTTGGTTTGCTTAAAATCATCACAGTGTTCCCCCACATGTAGTATCTTGAGACAATATTGTTTTAAGAGGTTTTAAATTATATGCATAACAAACACTGCAAGGCAGTTTAAACATAAACTGCTGAAACTCTACTTTATATAATGGACTAAACATGTCTATATTCCAATTCCATAACAAAATAGCCTTATTTGGACCTCGCAAGACAAAACCAGTACATTTTAGGTTTTGGTCACTATTCTGCTGTTGTTTTTTACAGGATAACCTGTAACCTGTAATAAAAACAGAACCTCTGGTAAAATGGATGAAATTTGGTGTCAGTTTTGCAGAGGTACCTCTTATCAGTCTGTGTGTGTGCAGAAGTCTGTCAGAGTACACAGTCCTCGCTCACTCTTCCTCTCTCTTTGGAGGATGCTCTCTTTTTCATCTAAGTTGTTTCATCATTCAAAATTTGCACAAATATGCATTTTTGTAGCAATGTAAGCACACACATATAATATGAAGCCAACTAATAGCCCCTGAGTTCATAAATATAAATGAAGTCCCTCCGGGCATCGTTATGAATTTGGCCTCTGAACAACAATCTGAGGGAAATTCAATAAAACGTTTTTGTTGTAACAATTAGGTAATTGCATCTGCCGTGCTGGCTGCACATCGAGAGATGGCTCGATCGTCAGGCGTCAATCAGCAAAGAGACATTAAACCTCACTGCCTGTCGAAGAGGGGTGACACAATGGGTCCTTGGAAGTGAGATGTTATGTCACACTGGCCTTCAGTATTATAGGACAAGCCCTGTAAAGCATGTGAAGTGCTGCCTGCAGGCAAATTTCTGCTTGGTTAGACATGTTTGATGTTTCACTTCTCTCCCTCTCTCATTTGTCTGGTATTAAAATAAAGAGATTCTCTTATAGAGGCTGAGACTCACTGAGGTAACTTTTATTTTAAATCTGTCTCACCATAAAGGTTGCCATCATGGGAATAGCTATCAGATAATTAAAACTATTCAATTCTGGTTCAGTATATAATTGCAGCCAGTTCAGTAATTATGAAAATATCCATGTGTGGATGGCCACATAAAATGTGTTTCTGCAAGGACACAGTGGTGATAGGATGACTGTGGTGCTCTTCAAACGTGGCTTTGTCAAAATGCATGAAAAAAGACCATGCAGCAGCACAACATGTTCACCCCCAGTTCAACTTGGCCTAGCCACACATATCAGTCATCTGGTGTCTTATGCTGTTTGCCTAAGCTATTGCATGTCAACAATGTTGTGAAGAGTAAATAAGGTAACAGTCTGGCAGCGACCCACGCCTCTCCAACGATGGTGATCGCTTGGGGCGGTCCACATTGAAAACTACAATTACCACCAACAGCTGGTGAGCATGCGAGCGTGCAATAAGTCAAATGATTATTTCGATAAATAGCTGATCAGGCTTGCTATCGAACAGTAAATATTCATTTATATACCAAATAGGTTCCAAAGACAAAGGGTGAAAGGTGAGAGGGAAGACTGTAGAAAGGGAGGCAGTCATTTTCATGTAGGCTTACTAACATTTTCTGACATTTTAAAAGCAGCACAGAGCACTAAGATGAAAGAAATGTCTCCTACATCTCAGCATGGCCGCGCAGAATGAAATCATGTGATTAAACAAACTTTACTTTGTTTTAGTTTTAAAAATTCAAACACAAATGTAGTCACACAAAATGGAATAGAGTATAAAACAGAAACAGAAACATGGTCAATATTTTTTTTCATTGCTTCTGAATAATAACACACAAACAACAGCCTATACATTATGCCTTATCTGATACGCAGAGACTAGGTGGCCGTCACCAAATTCGTATTGAGCATAAAAGTATAAAATGTAGGCTACAAAATATTACCCTGCTATCCTTGTCCACCGGCTATCGCTATACCCAATTTTAAACCTTTGTAATAATGCAATTCATTCCAAAAGAGGGAAAACACAACAGGTTATGGCTTACCGTCGACGAAATATTTAACGTTTAAGGTAACGTTGTAGTGTCCTGCATTTAGGCTGTATTCCGCTCCATGAAAGTAATGGAAATATTGCATTAACCATCAGTTGCGCTTCAGGGTCGAATCCATTGACGAGCGCTCCGGCAAAGAGGTCTTGAAGGTGCACACACACATCCAGAAAGCCGTTCGCGTTGTCATCCTCCCTCCCACACAGCAAAACCGTATCAACAATCTCTGCTTCCAGCAAAGGCTGCCAGAAGCCCTGCTTAATGTCATTTCGGCGATTTAAAGGGGACCAGGACGCCAGCACATTTCTACCACATTTTACCTCTGACAAAGCAGACATAGCTTACTTGATTTATTACGCTCGAAGTGTATAAAACCAGCAATAGGCTAAGTGCAAACATTAAACTGTATTCACTTTTTTATCTAATTGTGCTTGTTGTACACGTGCCACAGCAATTGGTAATGGTGTCTTGAGGGTGAGACATTTGTAGCATGTTTAGCAGTAGATGGCTACACCTGCCTGACCAAAGCACATGTGCTGAGTCAGTAGGCTACAACAAAATGGTATATTTTCGTGTGTTGCACATTAATATTTAAGAATATGCATGTTGTCATTATTTTGTCGGGTTGTGTTGATGCAAAAGTAAAAGCTGAAAGTAAAACATGGATTTGTGGTCTTGATAAGCGTATTTAAATCCATTTTTTATTCGTACTGTATCAGCTTTCCATTAAGAATGGCTCTAGCACAAATATGTCATTTTGAGTAGGCTAAACGAAAGTGCGTGGGGATTTTCTTTGCAATCATACATAAATGAATTGAATTCATGAATTGACATTGATGAATATAAAGCCTGCAGTTGACAGCAGTTGTCTTGGGTGGGTTCATCTCCTGATTTCAGTCTTGCTATTTATGTGGAACTTAGACTTACTGTCCCATAATTAGGCCTTCACGAAGTAGATGTAATACATGTAAATTCATGGACTATGCCCATATGCCACGAACCTTGGTGTAATGATAGGAAGCAGACAGGAGGAACAGCCACTGCCCTATATAGTGTCATCATTGGTGCAGGTCATGCCGGGTCATTCTCTCTCATTCGCAAATGGCCAGCATTTGGTCCAAAGACCTGCAAAAAAATGAAACAGACAATATAAAAACCTTGGTCCGAGATCAAAGCATTGCACTGTTTTTATGGGAGGACTGACAAGACAGAAAAATGAATACAGTGTGGCTATTTGCATTTCAGAAAATTCTCAAATGTCAATGTCAGGCATCTGTTTACACAGGGCTGGTCCTTGAAATAGGGAGACTACACATAGGCCTACAGGCATGGTCTTAATCATCTCTGGAGTCCACGTCCTCGGTAATTAGATTGTACACCTTCTTTTGGACCACTAGATTTGTCATGTCTCGTGTCATCAAGTTGTTGCAGATGATTACAAAGGTTAATAGTTTTTCTTAGAAGCTACAGGATTTCTAGCTTGACCATGCCTTCTTATGCATTTCTGCTCAATATCATCTCCCTACAGTGCTAGTCTGGATTTGATCCCATGAGCTTGTTGTCTCAGGAGGCATTTTAACTGATTGAACCAATCGTTGAACAGAGGGAGGGGTTGTGAATGCAGAGCTAGAATGCTATCTTATAATAAACTTAAACAGCTCTAGCAAGCAATCGAATCTCACTACCGAATGTCCAGACCCTCTGTACGAAACAAAGTGGAGAACGTGGGGCTGGTTTTATCATCAAGCTACAGGAATTATAAATTTCCTCTGCATTGATATAGTATCTATCTATCTATCTATCTATCTATCTATCTATCTGTCTACCTATCGTCCATGCTATATTGTCTGCATTTTATTAATGCTGATGATTATGGGGGTGGGTTGCTGAGAGTTCTGTTCTGTTCAGATGAATGTTAATATTATGCCCCTGTCAAATGAATGAATTTGTGTCATCCAACATCAATAATGGCATAATGATATAAAAAAAGGGTTTCTTACACAGAACTGTGACAAAATGTATTATGGACCTATTCCTCAGTTTGTTTTACCTTTCAGCTCAATCTTCTATGTTTCATATTTTCAACTGGGTTCATTAAAATTGGACATACTGTCCTTCAAACACAACAGCACCTCAAGGACAGATATTTACCCCGTTCAGGGGGGATTTCCCTGAATACATCAATTAATAAAAAGGTCACAACACTTTATCATTTTCCTTATTGCATTCAAATGAAAAAGAAAATGCTTTTGTTTGGCTACCGATACACATTAAAGTTCAAACATACTGCTTTATTGTCACATTTATTTTCAGGGCATATTGGTATGAGTCACAAGAAGAAATGATTGGCGGCAGCAGTGTGCATATTTTGTCTCTGGAGGTTTACATCTCTTGGCACCACAGATACAATATGGTGTGCTGGCATTTCCATACAAATCCCCAGAGAAACGCCTTTCAGATCCATTCTGAACAGCAACCTCTTACAAAAACACTCTCCACAGAAATTTGTCTTTGGAAATAAATGCATGACGTTACATGTGATTAATTGTGTTGTTGATTACAGATGTTGTAAAACATTTTAGAGTCTTCTGATTAGGAAGCTGCTGCATTCAGATACTCTGTAACAGCTCAATAACTGAAAGAGTAAGCCAAAAACAATCAGATTTGTCAGCAAAGGTTATGATCTGACAGGCTCATCTGTTACTTTCATATACATGGGATCGCGATCACACCGTGACTTGAGATCTCTTTGATTTGTGCCTTGAAGCAGAGGTGTTAAATCTTGAGATGGATATCTGGAACATCATAGTGGAGAATAGCTTCAATCACATACATCAAACACAGCTCTGTGTCAAGGTGGTGCTCTCTAGTTTTCGGTTCCTGGAGAGCAAAAGGATATCAGTATGGCAGTGTACACCTTTATTTTGCTCATCCATAACTTTAGGTTATGAATATAGCATTTGATTGAGTAAATCATAAACAGCTTCTTATTAAATTAAAAGAAAGGTAAGTGCCTGGGTATATTATGAGGGTACTTGCCTATTGGTATGCCCACCAGAAGATGCACATTAAATGGGTGGTGGTATATCTGCCCCCTTTAGACTGTCCAATGGTGTCAGGCAGGGAGGACTTTTTGTCCCGTCTTATTTAATTTATATGCTGATGAACTGTCTAGGCGTCTGAGAACACTGGCTGTATGATTGGTGGCATGCTGGTGAATCACCTTATGTATGCAGACAACCTTGTTACCTTTAGTCTGAGTAGCACTGGGTTACAGCAGCTTCTTAATGTATCTACTGACTATGGTGTGGAATATGATATAAAATATAAATCCAGCAAAAGTGCTGTTTTAATATGTAGAACCAAACAGGACAAATGGCTCAATTTCTCTGTGTTTAAACTGAAATAAATAATAGTCTTGAGGTCGGTAAAAAGATTAAATACCTTGGTCATTGTATTGCAGACAATGTTGAAAGTTCAGACAGTGATGTAAGTTATATAAACAGGCAAACACCACTGCAAGTAAGTTTAACTGTTGTTTTAGTCAAGTTAAAGTGGCTCTGTTCAAAGCATACTGTACACCACTCTACACTGCCCATCTATGGTCATTTTATAAGAATCCAGCAAGTTACAATGATGCAGTGAGAATTTCACTTAAGATTCCCAGAGGACAGAGTGCTAGACAGATGTTTGTATTTGTAGGAGTGAGCACACTTAAAGCACTTTTAAGAAGTGATCAGTTTAAGTTTATGCGAATTCTGTATCATGGTTACACTCTCAAATCCTATTTTCAGTTGTTCCTCTTACACATCCAGACTGAGGGTGCATTGGTTGAAATGTCTGTTGTGTATGTAATTTAATTCCTTTTATTTGTGTTTTTTATACTCTTTTATCTGTCCTGTCTTGTGTGGTTATGGACATGAGTGTCAAATAAACTGAAATTAATTGAATATAACCCCAGTTCAATGCCTAAAAGGCTGTGTGTGTGTGTCTGCTCCTGAACTATATATAACGCAGGTGTATGCATGCCAATCTTCTTCTATCACAATTGAAAATAAGCTAAGTGTACGAGAGGCAGATCGAGTTGGCGTCATTGAACAAGGGTTATATTCATAACCTAAGGTTCTCTTTCAATCAAAGCCACCAAGTGGAACACGTATACTACACAGTTACATGTACACGGTGTGACATGACCCACAGAATAGTTCGACCTGAGTGGAACATTAACACAAAATCAAACACTTTTGACAATGGACAGGACAGAGCAAGCAACAGGCATGCTTGTAACATCCGGACTATAAAAGTGGGCAAAATTGTTCCCACTGGCCCAGCTTGCCCACTGACAGAACAGACATGCTTTTCCATACGGCCCATAAGCTCCAAGTCAAATGGGCTCTCAAGCCCTCTGCAGGCTGTGCCTGAACCGCTTCCCATGCCAAGCATATAGTCTTGACCAGCCAGTGTGCGAGACACTGTTTATACAAAGCTCTCCCACGAGCTTGGCCACGGAAACATACAGAAAGCTGCTCCGTCTTCTGTAATGAGAGGGTGCTTTCTGTATGTGAATGCAATGCTCAAAGTCTGGTTCTGATTGTAAGACGGAAAGGTCTAGAGCATGACTTGAGATCTGAATGAGGAGGTCAGGACTTAAATCTAAAATGACCCTTGTATCCCAAGGTGCGAACTACATGCCTGAGCGCTGGTGATGGGTGCCACACTGTGTCTCTCACTTGCCAAAGACAAACCAGATTATGGTTTTCAATTGATATGTTTGTACTTGTATACAGACATTTAAAGTATATAGTATTAAGTTGTGTAGTATTAAACATAATAATGTGGGCCGAATTACATGGTTTCTATGAGAAGATTCTGTGATCATTTCAGACTAACTATTGATGAGGTGTCCAACAATGGTAGATCGTTTTAAATGAGAACAATTTCATTGTGAGTGGAATGCTATAATGGCAAAACAATGATATAGCTGGATCATCTAAGACTACCCTCACATTTTGCAAATAACCATTTTAATTTACTTTGAGTGCAGAGCTTGGTTTCCTATGATTTACTACATAACAGAATCTAATTGCCTATGTGACTGACAAGCTTCCACTAGCTTGCTGAACCTCACCATGTTAAGTGGTCTCAGTTCACCATCTCAGTTACATCAAGTGAAATGGAATTACGAAGCTGGACTGCACAGTCGCTTTGATCCAAGGGTGAAAATGTCTTGGCCCATTCGCTTGAACTTGAAAATGCTGAGACACACTCAGGGTCTATATTTATCCTGAGGGGGCTCTGACGTGAGGAGTGGGGCATCAGGCTGTGGCTTTGCATACTGATTGTTACCCATTGTTTCTCCCTCAGCGCTGAACTGTGAAATGAACAATCTGTCAATAGTAGTGTGTTTGCCAGTGCAAGCCAGGTGAAACTCCCTGTCAATCCTCTGCATGGTGCTCACTGAGCTCTGCATGCAGTATTCTTACCCATGACTGTTCTGTGATGACCTTACTTCAAGCTTAGAATAGCAATGTGTATTGACAAGGCCACAGCTTGAAAGCTATTTTGGTCACATATTGAAGGCCTGTTGTGGTATTTTGTTGATGTTTATGCCACTCAGAAAAAAACTGAATTTCACAAAGTATACCTTAAGCTTTCAAAAGCATACCACACCAACAAAGCCAGAGTACAGAATATAAAAACTTACAGACTCTTGTTTCAGCCACAGTTTTATGGCTTGTTAGAAGGAAAGTGATAACAAGGAAGAGGTAAAGAAAACAAAACAGAGTGCTTTTGCACAGCGGAGATTATTCTATTCTTGGTTTGGTAGTTTCTTTCATCCAGGAGGAATCTAATTTACTCTCCAGTATGTCGTTCCCCAGAGATTGCTTTTTCCTGGTGTGCATGCTCTGAGTCGGCTGGGCTTTGTCATTAAACATACCATCCTGAGAGCCATACTAAGACGCAGGGCTCTGATTCAACCATGAAAAATAAAAAAAAGCAACAAAAAAAGTCTCAGAGAAGATACTGTGCTGATCCATCAAAAAGACAGACTCCTAATTAACCAACCCCTGCAGAGGGCTTTCCACTCCTTCGAAATGACAGATCCAACGGTCACGTCTGACTTGTCTAAAATGCTCTGAGTCGAGGAAGATTGCTCATTGGTGGAGCTGCCAGCATGTTGTCATAATATGGAGTGGTGGTGCTACCGTGGAAATAAAAAGAAAAGCTTGACATCTTGGTAAAAATGGGAAGACAGTTCTTAGTGCTTCAGAAGGTGGCCATGCATTTATGTGCATTTGCTGATAAAATAATCCCAAATGTGTTCAATAAATAAAACACACATCTATCAACAAAAACATTTCATAATCATAGACTGAAATGAAGTTGATGTGACCCATTGCTGAACCATTGCTGCTAATAACATATCTTGGAGACAGTATGACTGAATAGACAAATATAGTAGGGGTACACAGGGTCTATCTGACAAACACTGCAGAAAAAGCATTACAACATTTCACAAGGTCTTCTGATAACATCTTTTTGTATAGCCTATCCTATTGGTTCAGCAGAATTTTGAACCATTGCAGTCTTTGACACTGTGAAATGTATTAGTGAATAGATAAATATTAATGAGACATAAAATCATAGCCAGAAGTACCCTAATTGGTAAAAGAAAGTTACACAGTATGTTATAAATGACAGATGAATTTACAGCTGCATTTTCCAGCAAGACCACCAAATATACCTTATACTTTCAACTACCTGCCACGTCATCACCCAATTTTTCCATTGCAAAAACGTATAAAATAAATCCTCAATTATCATGTCATATAAGAATAGTGCCAAAAGACATCACAAACACCAGAAGTCATCCATTAGAGAGGAATGAAATGTAATCTGAAAACAGCAAGGTTCTATGTTCATGCGATCTCTGTACAGACAGGATATCAATTCTGTTTGACTGCAGAGCAAAGGAACCTTTCATCTTTACCCTCTTCTCCCAACTCGAACACTTTTTTAGAGTGGAAACCTGCTCTTTGTGACTATAAAACACTATTAAAACAAAGGCCTTCACTTTAATTTCTCATAGCATGCAACGTTACGTGGCCTTGTAAGGCCATATAAGGTTTGGGATCTGAGTTTTACATGCTAGCTAATTCAGTACTTCTTTGGTTTATCAAGTCATGAGTCTGTTATTGCTTATTATCTCATAATATATCTGATCTAGACCTCTTCCAGTGTTGACTGATGTCAGTAGTTTTTTGTAGGAAAAATGTGGAAGGTCATCTGTGGCTTCTTCTCTCTACAAAGACTAACAGAGCTGGCTTTTTTAACAGGGCTGGCTTAAAGTTGAAGTTTTCAAAAACGACTTCAGAGAGCAGAGGATTTCTGGGATGAAGACATGGTCATCCGCTGTATGGTTTCATCTTAATTAAAATCTCCATTTTGCTGTCCTCCCTACGAGTTAAATGGCTCGGGAAAGTAATGAATAGCACTCAAGTATCTGACCTCCTGTCTGGGACATGCAAACCATGTGAATCAGGCATCTGTCCTTCCCTCATGCATTCTAATAAAATCCATTAGTTCTTACAGAGAGTCTCTATTCCCATTTAGTGTTTGAGTTATGCAGAGGCAAAAATGATCGTGACTGAAGTCTAAATCCATTCATATGCTCTGAGATATATGGCTTCAGAAAATGTGATGTGCGGTTATTTTAAATGTTAAATACATCCAGATTTTAAGACATGGGAAAAGGCCATACTGAAATGTTTGGTACACAGAATAGGGTTTAATAACTGGTGAGAAAAACTGCAAGAAAAAAAGTATTCACTTACTTTTTTAAATACTGCAGTGATTTGTCATAAGTAAGGCTTGTATGTCTGGCTCTTTGGTGATTACTGAAACATAAAGGATGCAACTTCAGACACCAAAAAATGCAGACTCGCAAAGGCTTTCATACAAGCACAAAAGCAAAGGGAAGTATAACACAAACTCAGGAAGCAAAATTAATAAACATAAAGACTCAGATCACTATACAGGCAGTATACATACTATACAGTGTTGTGACTCATTCTACTCATTTCAATTGCACACGATCGCTCATACTGTATGTTTGCCAGGGGAATAAGATAGAGGAATGTTTCTAGCAAGCACAAGTAACAGGTGTGATCTTGTCTTTTGTATTCTGATGATGAACAAAACAGTGCAATCACTCAAAAATAATGTGTGGAAATGTGAAAATTAATGTGTGGCAATGCTGCCACACTCGCATGGGTAAGACGAACTGTGAATAACAGAGAGAATGTCATTCCCATAAAGACCTAGTGACAGAACACTGTTTCACAATACTCTGCAGTGCAATGGCAATTGGAAGCATCAATCCCAGGACACTACAAATGTAATCAGTTCAGTACAGAGCTAGAACAACAATTCTTTTGTTTGGGCACAGCACCTAAAACTACATGACTGGACAGGAATTTAGTGCTGTTCAATAGTCTGTCAGCGCTAAGTGTTAAGCTAAGTGGCTAAAATCAGTGTCTTGCATAAAAAATACTAGCATTGGTTAATAATGAGGTAAGTACCTTTCTCATTGCACAAGGCATTGTGATGAATGCCTGCACCTCCAGCATCCTCAGTCACATGACTAAAGAGGTCCAGTCAGGGTTTTCCTGCACCTCGGCCTGAGAAGGCATTACGCCCATAGGGCTGCACCACTTTCATCTTAACTTTAGGGTGTTGGGGCTGCACTGTATGGACTCTTGCTCTTCATTGCACTGCTTGGGATGAAGCGTCTACACCACATCACTCAACAGCAACGTCAAATTTAAGTCATAATCTTGCAAAGTCTCAAGTAACCAAGCCAGCCTAGTATAGCTGCCAGGTCCTGTCGTCATCAAGAGTAGTCATCAAGAGAGTGTCCTCATAGAGTGTCCAAATAACCATTTTTGTCAACTCCATTGGGCATCAACTCCATCAGATTTTGATCAACGTCATCAGATTTTGACGGCTGATGGTGTTGACTGTCCTACTGATTGAGTTGAAAGGTCCTCCTAAAAGCTATTTTTGTAATGGATAACCAAAATGGACAACCTCAACTTCACAAGGAAGCATTTCCAATGATCCAGTTTTCCCTTCTACAGTTCTTTGTCAACGTCATGTTCGTCAACTCCGAAAAACAAGGTCTTTCTACTTTTCTTTTTTAGAAAAATGTTACTTTTCATTCAGTTTACTGTTTTGATACATTAAGCACCAGCTGAACCGCAGGTAACAATTTTTTATTTGCATATGGACTAAAATTATATATGTTTATTTGTAACATGGAATGAACAAAATCAAAATATTTCAAAATACAGTTTTCCAAAGTCATAAAAAAATCAGAAATGTATCAAATGCATCTTACTACTTTACTCTGCCTCCATTCATTCCATCCCTAAGGACAACACTGCTGTTGGATTGATCAAATTAAAATAAAATGAGTTTCGAAGTACCAGACGGAGTTGACACAAATCATATTATGATGTGAATAAAAGTTTTTTTTTACAATTTTTTTAAACTGTTACACAGTTTGTTAGCTGAGACATGTGTTTATACATGTATCTATTCAAAATTCATGAATCATTACAAACACTTGTTCTGTCCCTTATCTCAAGAATGCCTGTAGAAAAGAGAGTTGTCTCCATCTGGTGCTACAATAAAAAAAAATAATCTGAAACACAATTACAAGCCTTGTGGCAAAATGTTACAATCACTGTCACAATGAAAACATTCATGTCCCGCTCCACAATCATAGCACTCTGACAGTAATTAACAGATTAGAAAAGAAACACAATATCAGGACCAGGAAGCTGCAGTTGTTGTGAAGTAGACCAAAATGCAGCAAACTACTACATTTCTGCAATATGACATGCACTAAAAAGTACAAGACTAAGTAGTGCAGTTTTTCTCCATTTGTGCTTATGCATCCCTGCAACAAGATAATACCTCCAAAACTGCAGAGATTTCTTTAGTGCAGTCATTTTTGTAGGAGTCTTCAGATTCCAAGAAATCATGCTATTAGAACTAACCTGACAAGACTTCCAAGTGGGTTATTTATCAATGGGTACGGATAGCCAAATTGTAAATGTATTTGTAAATATTTATAACCCCAATTTTCTCTGAGAAACTAGTCACTGCCTTCGGTTTTTCCCCCACTGCCATCGACTGTAAGCTGTCTACAAAACAGGGCACTGTGCGTATGCTCCTCCTTCATTTTCTGCCCGTCCCATAATGCCCTCACTCCATTTTATTCCCGACATACACAGCGGTTCATGCTAAGCAAGATGGCGGACAAACCAGGTGCGTATGGATAACCTTAGATGTCTTGATTTTATTCTGGTACCTTGTTTAGAAAAAACACCCGTTACACAAGATGAACGATTAGCCCATTTGTAAACACTGCAATCTATGTCGTGGTATTTTATTCTTGTCACTGTAAGTGCTTAAGTATAAACATGCTATCCTTACGAGTCACGTCAAGGACTTTCCTGTCATCTGCCGGCTAAGTCAAACATGAGCTAACGACGAAATGGTTTACAGTGCTATGATAAATAAACTTTTAAGCAAACCGCTCCCTATCTAAATTGCTACCCATGGTTTTTGGAGGAGTTTTAAATCTCTTTGTTGCCCACTTTTCTAATGTAATGTTAAGGTTAATCCGAAATTACGATAACGTTTTCGTTGGCTAACTCATACTTGCTATGCTGGCCAATGTAGACTTAAGCGGGCAGCTGCACATCAGTACAATCTGTGCTTTCAGCAAGTTCGGGCTAACTTTTGGGCAACGTTACCTGTCTCATTATACGTCTTCGGCTATGGTTTTAAAGGGCATTATGTTGCAGCAGTCAAATATTTTTTAACAAAATGCAAGTATGAGTGACTGAAGTTTTTTACGGGTGAAGCCGAGAGCAATCTTAACTAGTTTGTTTCTAACAAAACCTCAACGACAGTCTGTTTTGGTGACGCCGATGTCATGAAGTTGGTTCATTTTGTCAACTTAAAACGAACGAGATGCACGCACTGACACCTGTGCAGTTTTATAATCCTTCCTTTGCATGAAAAGGCATAGATAGCCTGGGAACCTAGACGTATCGCTAGCAAATTTGAACTAGCTCTGCGGGTACGTCCGACGACGAAGCTCTGGAGCATATTACCAGTTTGAAAAAAATCCAGACACCTGTCAGAATTACTTTTTCAGCATGGGTCAGCCACTTTGTGATTTAGCCGGATACCTTGTAGTTTCTTTCAAGAACACCACATTGCAATTAAAAAGTATAAAAAAATAAGACATCAATGTTGCCAGACTCTACTCTTCACTGGGTCGGGTTCCTAGATTTATAAACGAAATTTAAACCAATAAGGCAAAAAACTGATTGCATAGATTGTTATCCTAAGTGTCGCATCCCTGTACATTAGAGGTGAATACGAGCATTTCTTTCATCTTTCTCCAGTGGCCCTGGCTGAAAAGAGGCTTATGGACGTCAAGCTTGGGGAATTGCTCTCCTGGTTTGGCACCAGAGACTTTACTCCCAATGGTATCTTTAATTCAGTTCGCAACGGTAAGGCTATGCCTGTTCACCCAACAGCCAAATCATAGCATAGCTTTGGAAATATTTACATTACTGTGCCTAACAAGTCATTCTGCCACAGGTCGGGAGAGGTACTTCAACAAATACATCCATGTAAAGAAGGGTGGCATTGGTGGCGTTGCCATGCTCTTGGCTGGATATGTTGTGTTGAGCTACGTTTGGGAGTTTGACCACATCAGTAAGTAGCGCTTTGCATTTATAAGCAGTGTTTCTTGGGCTTGACTGGGATATGGATTGTATGTGTTGAGGTCGTTTTAGGATAAGGATTCTATACTAAAACCTGTTCTCCCAAAACCTTCTCCCTACCTGTTCTCTGCTTCATCTGTAGAACATGACCGTTGGAGGAAGTACCACTGAACAGGCCACTTCGTCAGGGACCACAAGGCTCTGAAGTGGCTTTGTCTGCAGCAGTCATGCCACCTTTTCAGCTTTTCTTTGTCTGTACAAAAATTATAGTTGTGACCAACAATAAAACCGGACGTATTTAAATACAGTGTCTGTTTGTAAATTTCCAAGGAATTCCTTTGTGGGAAAGATGGCACTCGCTATGACTTTGACATGAAATAATTAGAGAAGGTGTAATAAAACTGTTCATGTTTTAATTACAAATGCTGGTAATTTCATATACAAGTTTCCATGTCATCACCCCTCACGAGCATCGATTTTGCATTCATTGGCAACTTCAACAGCAAGTTCATCTATTAGGAATAAATGATGAAACAAATGTACAATGAATCACACAATGATGGTTGGTGATCCTGTTGGCATAAATTCCATATGATCTTAGTTCAGTTTGTCCTAACAGGCCACACATTAATCATTGATTTTGTTCCATTTGTCTTTTTGATCAGTACAGTTTAACAGAATGCCAAGCTTCTCCTGATGTTATTACAACCTAGTGATAACTATACTGATTTGATTCCCAAATATTTTGTAAGGCAGAAAGGTAAAGGTTTATTTGAGCGTCCAACTGCCACAGCCCTTTCACATTACATTTCATATTTTCAACCCAGGAAATGAGGTCCAGCATAAATGTACTATCCTTCAATGGTGAACTTGATTTCACCACTTCCATGGGTGTTCCAAAATGTGCTGTACAATGTAGAATTATTCCTTGAGCTGAGCTCTAAACACCTTAAGATTTGAGGCAGTTGGAATGTCTGATCTGCCATGAAAACATCATGACTGGCACATGAAAGGCCCTGAGATTACAGCTCAAATCGAGATTAAAGGTCTCCATTCAAATTTACTGTCCACTGAGGAAAGCCAGATGTCCCTTTGTACATTTGTTGGCATAGTGACCCTTCTCTCCACACTGTAAGGGAAAAAAGCAAATAAAAAGTGTTATTTGTGAGCAGTAAAATAAATTTATGTGTACAGGGCTAAAAACTTGCATGACACAAATTATGGTAAAATTTTGAAGGTGGCTGGTAGATACAGCAGATACTAATTTACTGTTGATATTACCAACACATTTCAATAAGTAACTTTGATCCCTCGTGTATACTTCACAGTTATAAAATTACGTAAATTCACGAAATACGTAAAACAAACAAACAAAAAACACCTCAATTTCATCCATGCATAGAATCAATCCATAGAATCAATCCATCATTCAAATAAAATCATCCCCCAACCCCTTTACCTTGTAACAGGTGACTTGGTCTAATGGGCGAGGACCTCTGTTTCCTCCCATATTGTTTTGAGAATTCATTGCTCCTATATTGTGTGGCATCCTTTGTTGGTTGTTAGAATTGGTGTTGGTCAGCTGGATCAGTGACAATGATGACCTGTTTGTGGACTGCATGGTCTGTTATGAGTGGAACATAAGAGATATGTTAAAACTTTCCCAGGTTACACTCTCAGACTTTCCTGTTATCACCTCATTAACTCTAACAAAACTCGGAAGTATTATTTTGGAAGTATCAGCATCAAACAAGACCACTGTTGCATACCTTCTGTTGATTCTGAGCCTGCTGGGGCAGAGGAGGTTGTTCAGTGGCACCCATGGGCAGCTCAAAACGTGGGCTGAAAAGTGAAAAAATAGTCATAGTTTAGCGTGATTCAATCTGCCCTATTGCAATTTGGTAAGCAAAAAAAAAGGCAAGCAATTTAATACTCACTGCATAAATTTGCAGGATCTGCCCTCTGGACAGAAGCCGACGAGGTAGTTGACACAAATAACTCTTCTTGTATGTCTGTGTCTACAATCTGGGCCTAAACAAATATCACATTACAAACATAGATTAATCAGCAAGGACTTAATAGCATAGTATAACTTTCTAATAACCTGATACACAGTATAAGGTTGAGCTTACCATGTTTACAGAATCCTCTGTCATACCATGGGCAGTCTTTAATCTTGGATTCTGGGTCGATGTGTAAAAAGGGGCATTCTTTGTTGCTGCACTCACCTGTTTATAGTAAAAGCAAAATTAAACAGTCATAAGGCAGAGGACAACATGCCACAACAAAACCTGAATGCAGAGAGAAAGATACTAACCGAATTTTGAATAAAAATAACACTCAGGCATCTTGGTCATGTCATACTCATGAAGAAACTCGCACTGGTCTCCCTTTTTGCATAACCCTCGAAGCCAATGTTTACAGACCACTGTTTTTTCTCCACTGATGTGCCGGAAGGGACACATGCCACCTGTTCAAAGCAACACAACAATCATCTTCAGTTCTGACAAAGTTGTTTTAGAATCTAGAAGAACAAGTCTCAGGTTTCCAAAATTAGACAAAAGCTTGACAAAATTTCAGTGCCTGACTTCTTGCGACCTACTACAGTTTGTGAGTGACATCATCATAAAATTACTACTATGTAGTCACAACAATGGTTGAGAGGCAAAAGGAATGTCTTGTAGTCTTCTGTCTAAGCACCTAGTTGAAATCCAACAAAAATCTTATTTCCTCAACTTTACTAAATTTCAGTGAATTTACTGAATTTCATGCCTGAAAAATGCATTACTTGACTTTTCCAGGATTACCATCACTGTGAGAACTCTGGAGTCTGCTGTTTCTACTGCGGGTAAACTACTTACCTTTCATGCAAGATGCCCTCATGAAAAATTCACACACGGCAGCACCAGATTCTGCATTGATAAAAAAAAGGTCAATCTGTAGTCAGGCAACCAGTGAACATTACTTGACTTTCAATATCTGGGACCTTAAATATTTGCAGCAAATACCTCCTGATTGATGTTTGATGTTTTATCAGCCTGTCATGGCCAGTGTCCTCATATACAGTATTCTGTACTGTGTTGCAATGGCAGCACTAGAGAGATATTTGCCGTTTCCGAAATGGCATACTGCTGTGCTACATACTGTATGTGCCAAAGTACACAGTGCAACACACACTATGCCTACTACAATGACATGTTCAGTACCTCATTAATTAATTAACTGCAGGCGCTCCATCCGACAGGCTCAAAGTTTATTGAGCACCATACACTACTTCCCAGTATGCAGCATGGTGCAAGCAGCAGAAGAGGCCTACTAACCACATGACCAGTACCTCATTAATTTACCTCATTAATTAATGGACTACAGGTGCATTTACTGAGGCCCATACACTACTCCTGCACTATTTTTCATGTACTGCATACCACACACTGCTTTCTGCAGAGATTAGTATACGGGTAGAACATAGTAGGCATTTTTGGAAACAGCAACTGAGTGACTCAATAGACTGGTAAGGAACTGTCTCTGTGGTTGGCATGAACTTGGCATGCCATGGAGTTGACTGTGTAGGAGCAAAGGACCCCCTAACAACATATGCCCAACAGACAGGCTGAGAGGTCCTCTGTCCCAAGGGCCATCCAAAAAGAGAAGGGTGAAAATGACTTCTGAGTAGTAGTCTAAGTTACTTTTCTCTGCCTCCTACCACATCATGCCAGGTCTTTTCTCAGACTGCCTTCTTTTACAGACAATATTAATTAGACCTTTTAAAATTGTCGTCTGACTGACTTTGTACAGTTTAGGACTATTTCTTTCTATTGGTACTTACATTCTTGTATTGCTATATTGAGTTTACACACAGTAACTTGCCTCACTTTATGCACAGCTGGCATGCTACAATCTACTATTGCTGTCTGCTACACGCGTGTTACATTGTCTCCTGTGAGGATTTCACCCTGTATTTGTGCATGTTGTACAAGTTAATGGATGCATTTATTTCCCTGGAGATGAATAAAGTAACCATCCATCCATCCCTAACTGTCGACTACGCGAGTGCTGAATCGACCTACAGGCTAATTCATAATTTCTCACAACTTCTTAAAAAAATTTACAATAAATTTGCTCTGCTCTGGTTGGGGAGTCTGCAATAAAATCAATATGCTTACACTGCGTACAATCACAAATGAGTTCTTGGATCTCTATTACGCCCTTGTGTTACTGCCTATGCTTATGCCAAGCCAGGGAGTACGCTTGCTAGTAGGCTAACTGTTGTGCTGCTAAGGTTTGCTAACGTTAGGTACCAGGTAGTCCTGTTAAACATGAATGAAGTTTAATACTTACTGTCCATCCCAGGGAACGGCAAGGGTTGAGCACCCAGCTGTTGCTCAACAGCAATCTCCAGGTCAAATTTGATATGATCAACACTTGCTATCAACTCCTGCATTTTAGCTGTTTTCGTTAGCTAGCTTGCTTCTCTGTCCGGCTAACTTGTGATGGTGTTATTAATTGTGTTGCGCTATTTGGCTAATCGGTCGTGGCATTAAATTTCAAGACCAGCCCACATTTACAATGTTAATTAATGATTGCTTTCTTTCAGATGCTTTAATACTCTTATAGCTAAACGCAACATGCACACAGCAAAAACACCTGTCCAGACAACCGATCCTCCACAGGCTTTGAGACTGTTGCGCTGAACTCTGAACTTTACGACTGAAAGCCAAGTTAATCGAACGGCGAGTTGTTGATTTAAATTTTGATTGAAGACGAAGTCCTTCTATCGAAGTGTCTAAAGTTAAGAATATTTACTTGAAAAATCATGTTTGGGTCAGGTTTGGCTAAATAATACTCGAAACAGCCTATGATTTCACCTCCTTTTTATTTTAATCGAACGTTGAAAGGGTTTAGGTTTGTATTTTGTATGTAGGCCTAATCAGAGATGTTTTGAGAAGCCACTCAAGCGTGAATACCTTTGATTTAGCTTTGTCTGACTGAAACAGATGCACATTCTTAAATTAATGTATTTGAATCAAGATTTAAGATTGCTTCCTGCCTCATTATACATAGCCTACAATCTGGGTCATCAATAATAAATAATAATGCAAAATAAAAGGGTCTAGCAATATAGTAAGGTGTGTGTGTGTTTGTATGTTAGTGTGTGAGTGTGAGAGAGCATGCATGAAAGCATATGAATGAATAGCCTATGGTATTGTCATCAAAGACAAAGGTACAGAGTTAGGCTGTCACTGTTCACTGTTCATTGATCTGATTGCTATGTGGAAAAAGACAGATGTGCAGATCCAAGTCTTGAGGCTGTGAATGATGTTTGCTAGATAGTAGCAGGATGTCTAGGGTGATTCTCTTGGCCTTCCTGATACATCGCCTGTTGTAGGCTACAAGTCTTGGACAGATGGCAGTTTACATCCACAGATGCCGTGAGCTGTAAAGACAACCCTTTGCAGGGTTTTGCCTTTGATGGCAGTGCAGCTTATAAACATGCAGTGGTGTCTTCGGAAACAAAGGCTTTGTGGTCCATACCAACACAAAGGATAAACCGCATCCAGCAGAAATAGTAACATCAATGAGCATGCTGTGGAAAGTGTCAGCACCTTCAAACTCCATGCGGTCTCCTAGCCAGGTGCATTAAATGCTTTCTCATCGCTTCATCGTCTAGAATCCCTCAATTGGCGTACTTTTCCTTCCTCGTGGGTGATGCTTTCTGTGAACTGTCATAAAAAAGGCCCATCAATGCCTTGACATCATGAAAGACTCTACCCGCCCTGCCTAAGCACTTTTCTCCTTTCCACACTCTGGGAAATGGCTCAGGTTTGGGGACAGTTTCTATCCCTAAGCTATGGGAGTGTTTTTGGGACTAACTCTTGACAGACTCATTAATAGACACTGATTGCCCCCCTCCCCTCTTGTCCCCCCTCTCCCCTCTAAAGCTTTTACATATGCAATAAAACTTGAACCTAAAAACAAGAGGGAGTGATCTGAAAGGGATATAAACTCAGATGACATTAGGCCCATTTTAGCCCCCCCCCCAAATGTCCCAAGCCCCCCTAATGCTGGCCATTCCATTAAATGCATGAAAATTTACATCTATTCATCTTGGTTAAATTACTCACAGAGTTTCTGTCACACAGATAGCATATAATAGCATGTAATAAACAGTTTGCGAGAATGTTTTTTAACCTGCCACCCCCACCCCCCCCAAATTTCATTTTATTTTTAATCCAACTTTCAGTCTGTTACACTGACAATCCAATTTAGAAAGAGGGCTTGTATATAACACCAAAAGCAGAAATACAGGTTGACACAAAGTGACAAACGGACAGACATGTGACAGTGGGACAAGACCAGACTGTTAGGACAAGACAAAGTAACAGACTGACAAAAGAAAAGGCAGACAAGACTAGGACAGGGTAGATGAGTAGGTACTGTGGTAGGCTGAGGTTGGTCAAAGGTTTTAGCGTGAATGTGTGTGTGTGTGTGTGTGTGTGTGTGTGTGGAGGGGGGGGGGGCAATTCTGGTGATATACACGTTTTTTGGCAACGAGTAGTTGAATTTGTTTTGGTTGAATTTAGGAAAGTTATAAATGGGTTCCTGGTATCTTCAAAGGCTGATATATGCTTCTATATACTCTGCAATTAGGTTGGTCCTGTGAGTGATGTGGCATGAGTTCTTAGATGTCCAGTTTTGGAGGACTTGGAGGTCTTAGTGACAGCTAGAGATGAGTAAAGGATTTCTGAATTTAGATGGGAGGTGTACATTGGATGTATTGCCAAGAAGACAGCGGACTGTGAACTGGTTGGCAGAGCCAGATGGTGTGGAAGTTGTCTGTGCTTCCTAAAGTGCACTGCGAGAAGATATCTGTGTTTTAGTTTGTGTGATGCATTTTAAATTGCGATGTGATTGTTTTTGCGCACATATTGTTACCAAATTCACATGAATTCTTCTCGGTTTAATTACTCAACTGTGCTGTGATTAATGGTTTGCAAGAAAATAACTTTGAATTCAGTCAAGTATTGTGGATACAGTTCTGCATGCATCTTCACAACCATTCTTCTGACAAGCCATATCAAATAGCCTATTTGACCATTTTGAAGGTGCAGCTGTTTTTTGTAGTCAACATTGGGCTGACTATGTAATTGCACCTCAAAATAATGCTTGCCATTTCAAAAACTGAAATGGTCAAAGAATGTTGTGTTAATTATTCATGCATATAGGCTATTTCCTCCAATGGTTAAGAGGGTTTCAATGGTTTTCAGTAAATAAAACTATTTATAATGAATATCAGTGAATTTAGCAAATGGCAGAGCCAGACTGCTCACCATCCTGTTTCTCATACTGTCAGATTACAAATAATCCCTACATACATATGAAAATGTATGACTTGAAACATGCTTTCTTTTTTTCTCTCTCTCTTTTTGTTTTTTGTTTTTTGAAACATGCTTTCTACGATGAGAGAAAAGCATTCCTTGATACAGACTGAAATTGTGTGAGTATTTTCACAGCAGTTGTGTATAACATAAAAGGGTCCAAAAGGATAACAGGCTGCACATCTGTCATCAAACTACACCCTTGGGGAGTGTTATTGTGCTATTGAGAGTGGAAATAAGTGAATACAATTTAGATACTAACTTTTTTTATGACTGTTGATTTGGACGTTTGAAGTTCTTCAATTAACCAAGATGGTTGCAGGGTGTTATTGTTATTGAGTTTTCCTTTAATTCTTAGTTTGAGAAAATTAACTTTCAATACATGTTAATACATACTACAGCTCAGCCTGCGTCCATGCAGGCATTTTTCATGTCAAAAAAATTAACAAACCTTAATGCATGTGAACCACATATCCAGCACAAACGTATAATTTATTAAATTGAATTAAATTACAATTAAATTACATTTCTGCATAGCCTATTCTCCTCCGATACAAATTCAGCCAAAAAGCCTGGGGTCTGAGTTTTTATAAATTAAATGGCAAATTTTGTTTGTCCTACATGCATTGATGGGCACATCTGCTGGCATCTTTTTCATGAAAATGACCCTAAATATGTAATAATAATACCAAATTGAATTATTTAGGCTGTAGTTATATATATTTAAAATATGAGAAAAAAGTAGGCCTATTTGTAGACGGTAGAAGGGGAAAGGCTGGGGGATTCAAAGAGGGCAGGTTGAGAAAATGAGTCAGAACAAAGGCCCTTATGAATACTCTATAACTATAAGACATAAATTAATGGAGACTGCTTAAAGAAAAAAATTGGTAGGAATCAATCCATCGCCCTGTTGTTTAAGGTCACTGAGTGCTGTCTCTAGTAAAAAGAACAAGAAAATGTAATGCAACATAGGCCAAATAACAAACCAGCAGCTAAAGTTAACTGAATGAGACATAGGAAAATGAAGCTGAAAGTAAGTTACTGTGGTCCATTCAGTTAACTGAATGAGGCATAGGAAAATGAAGCTGAAAGTAAGTCACTGTGGTCCATTCAGTTAACTGAATGAGGCATAGGAAAATGAAGCTGAAAGTAAGTTACTGTGGTCCATTCAGTTAACTGAATGAGGCATAGGAAAATGAAGCTGAAAGTAAGTTACTGTGGTCTATTCAGTGTTAGCTGCAGTTTCAATTTCGTATATGTAAATTCATACCGACAGCACTCCGTGGTCTCAAGTAACAGGGCTATGGATTTACTCCCACTGGATTTCTCTGCCTGACCAAAATTTCTCATTCACAGCTCTGACCAAGGGGCTAAGCCCTGTTGTCTGTCTTTCTAAGCTAGTGATGTCCCTGTCACATGATATCCAGCTGGTAATCATTGTCCCAACTCCTTTGTCACTCCTACAGGCTTGTGCTGCTGAGCAGTCAAAACAACTTTAAGTTGAAAAGATAGTAGAGATGATGGCAGGCTTTACATCAGTTAAGCAGTTAGGCCCTCAGCAACCAAAATCAGTGAAAGTTTTTCCTGTTCCCATGAGTTTGCTGATAGCTTGGAGATAGTCAGATATAACATCATTTAGTACTTTACTGTGGCATAAGATTGGAGTTTTATCCTGGAGCTTTACCTTAACAACAATTCAACAACATTTTTGCTACTAATCTCATGCAGCGGCTCTTTTACTAATTCTTATTGGCTTTCACTTTTATTGCATGCTGTACCTTTGAGGTGCTTTTTGAGCTTCCCTGAACATGGATTAGGCCAATTCTAGACTAATGAGAATATTCAAATTTATTTAAAATGTTGGACTTTTTTTCCATCTTTGTCTAAAATCATTATATTTGTTGATTAATATATTACAACCGATCAATGTCAAAGAGTCCTGAAATAAGGACTTGCGCATGCACCAGCACTTCAAAAAAAATTAACTGGTGAAAATCCATTCTCGGAACTAATTCCAAAAGACTTCATAATATGGTTCTCAAATAGCCTGGTATAAAACCAGGCCTTGTTCTACGCTTTCATTTCGTACAGAGGGTCTTGACATTCGGTAGTGAAATTCAACTGCTTGCTTGCGGCGTTTCGATGAAAAATATTGGATCAGCCCCCGACTGATGGCATTCTAGCTCTGAATTCACAACGCCTTCCTCTGTTCGCTGAATGGACAGGTTAAAATGCCTCCTGAGACAATAAGCTCAATGGGATCAAATCCAGACTAGCACTGTAGGGAGCTGATAATCAAGCAGAAATGTTAGGAAGGCAAGGCCAGACTAGTTTTAGAGACTCTGTAGAACATTTTCAGGCTGCTTGGTACTTCCAGTGATAAGTACTGTATTGTGATGACAACACTCTTCACAAGAGCAGAAATCACAAGTGGTAATACAACAAAAGTTTTATTTCAAATGACAATGCACAGTGGCTTGAAGGAAAATGTGTAATAGAATAAGATTACAACTTCACTGAAATTAAATTTCTTAAAAAACAAACCAAGAAAAAAAAATAAAATAAAAACAAGACTATGACTACAAACGATATACACTATGGACCCATGTTCTGGAATGGAACACAAGCATAGGCCCAGATCTGTTTAAAGTGTACTGATGTCCCTCTGAAGGCATCTTCAGTTTCATCCAGAACAACCTCTGCATCCACAATGTGTACATTCAATGATTCGTCCCTGAGAGAGAATAATGGATTATTTTTTGTTCCACATAGATTTACTTTTTAGCTTTACATAGAGTTACTCACAATTACAGTAAATTTCACTAATCACTTACCACTTCAAGTTTGCTTTTAGGTACTCTGCAAATACAGTTTGTTCCAAAGTTGGTGTCCCGTGTTTGAATGCACCGCAAACAACACAGATTCTCGTAACCTTGTTTCTTCCATTTAGCGATGAGGTTTTTGTCTGCATAGCCCTCCTTAATGCAGTAGTCGTACAGTTCTGTAACCAAACCAATAAAAAACAATTACACTTGTGTCACATTTACATGAAGAATGTAAACATACTTGATAGAAAACATTACTTACCTCTACTGATTGCCTTTCTCTTATAAAAAAGGTCGAAAATGTACCGACTACGCTGATGATGCAACCTAAATATCGGCCAGAGAGATTCAACTTTCCGTTTGCCTTCATGGGGTTCCGTTTCAGCTGCAAATATAGACAAATATGAAATGTATGCTTAAACTTATTATAAAACAATATGTTTAATATGCTCAATATGCAATATGCTAGCCATGGAACCTACTTATTGTTTACTTCTTTGGCAACGTTAATCGAGCAGCCTTCCTAACATGTTTGGCTAATATTAGAACAAAATATAAGCCGTCATACCTTCTCTCATTTTCTGATCTAGCTCATCCAAAGTTGGTTCAATTAACTCCCAACCATCCGGAGGAGGTTTTCTGCTCCTTTTCACTTTAGGCATTGTAGTTATTTAAATGTAAAAGCACCTCAATTTGCAAGAGTTTTTGCGGTCTGGTAGCTAACTATCTGAAATGGAGGGTCCTGCTCTTACGTCCCATTAGATTTGCGTCACATATTTTGGGACCTTTCTCTGCCAGTGTCTCAGGAAATACGTCAGAGTAAATAAGTAAATTAAAATGGCAAAATATACATGGCATATGAAAGCAAACAAACAAATCAACTATTTTGCTGTTAAACATGTTATTAAAATAACATTCACTTCTCTTTTTTTCTTTTTTCGGGCACCTGTCTCCCGGCACTGGCATATTGCATCAGGTTAGAAGTCTTTTGGAGTGCCTGAATAATAGTACAAGAACCATATAGTTCAAACATTTTATTTGCCCTTTACGAAAAAATAAAATTCATGTATATTGGTGCATTTTGATAAATTGAAAATCGGCAAAAAAAATTGTGATTAGGCATTGTAATCGCATGACTACACTGTCGCATTCTTTTTATAAGGAGAACAGATAGGCTGCTTCACGCAATGGTCATGTTCAGAGAGTTGTGACCAGGTTGCAACATACTATTTTGAGCGCTTTGGAGAGTGTTCTTCGTTGACGTGCTTCATAAAATCGGTTGTCAGAGTAGATTAGTTCATAATGCCGAAAGGAGGTAAGGGGGAAATGTTCTTCTTCATTCAACAGTTCTGTCAGTGTGTACAGCATGTATTTATGTCTCGAAGATGAGAAACTGCTGTATTGAGGAATGTGGACAGCGGTAGTTTCTGCACTGTTCTTGTCATAAAAGAGATTTGTCACTAGTGTCAGATAATTTTTAGTGTCGGGTGACTTTGACTAAACATCTTTTATAAAATATGTGAATTATCATGCGAAACATTTCAGTCAGGTTGTTGACAGACTAGAAATACCTCTAAAGTATCTTTGGTTACCAAATGTCAGATGTTACCTGTACATTTGTTTTAAGTCATTTCAGCTAGTTAAGATATTCTTTCAGAGGGTCTTTATAATGCTTTTTCAGGAAAGAAAGGTGGCCACAAAGGTCGTATGAGGACCTATACAAGCCCTGAGGAGATTGATGCTCAAATGAAAGCAGAAAAAGAACGGAAGAAGGTTGGCATATTGATTATGCATAATACTGAATGTGACTCCTAAGTAAATATATGTATTGATAATACTGCTGTCAATGTATTTATCCGAATGACTCTTATTCCAATGTGTAGAGAGAAGAAGAAGAGGCATCAAATGATACCTTGGCAGAAGAAAAACTCCAGGGGTCTGGTTCTGATGACAGTGATGATGAAGGACATCAGGTCACTTGGGCTAAATCTTTAGAAATATTTCTTGTTTGTTGTTTGTAATGTGTTAACTGTTGTTAACCCAAAACTTGATCTCTATTTGTAGAGAAGAAAGGGGGTGGAGGGTTTAATAGAAATCGAGAATCCCAACCGTGTGGCACAGAAAACAAAGAAAGTGACTGACATAGAGCTTGAAGGGCCACGACAGCTTTCAAGAAGAGAAAGGTAACCTAAGTGATTACAATTCCCTGACAGGATAGCGTAGATAGATTGCCTATGACATAAATGTATGTTATGACTGTATGTTTATATTAAAGGTGGTTTATTATTGTGATTATGTCAGTGAATAAAAGACCTAGTATTGGAAATGGGTATTGAGTGTATAGACATTTGTCTATTCAATTGTTTTTTTGTGGGTTTTTTTCCAGAGAAGAAATAGAAAGGCAGCAAGCCAAAGAGAGGTATATGAAATTGCATTTAGCGGGAAAGACAGATCAAGCAAAAGCAGATCTTGCTCGGCTTGCAATCATTCGGAAACAGCGTGAGGAAGCTGCACGGAAAAAAGAGGAGGAGAAGAAAGGTGAGTTTCTCAAAGGTACAAGTGGCAGCATTGGTCCCTTTCAGTAATGAAGTGAAAGGACACTTTAGTAACATGGAAGAAAGAAATGAGACAATAAGCAACCCAGGCAATCTTCAGTGTCAGCGGTTCTGCAAAGAAATGTCAAACTTTCCAAGAAAATATTTGTGCACAAATAAAACACCCTAGAATAACAGACACTAAAAGAAGTTATGATATCTTTATACTTGAGGTTACAGAGATGCCAGCGGGGGAATCAATTAAAATAAACTTAACAGGATCTGCATGGCATGTGTAGAGATGCACTGTAATTTTCTGTCCTGTTAGGTCAGGGGAGGATATGAAGATGAATTCATAAGGACCAAGAAAAAGACAACCAATATGATAAGCAATATGTTAAGAGAAACTTAATCCAGAAAGATGGCCATTATTGACCTTTGTGAAGTTGTTTTTACCTGACTAGCACAAGGAGTTTCATTATTAGCTTTCAAAGGATGCTTAAAGGAAAAATCTGATATGAATAAAACCATGGCCCTGTTGTTCAAGCTCAATGCTGTCGACAGAAAAAAGAATGAGGAAATTAGATACAACATAGGCCTAATAATGAACATGTAGCTAACACTAAGTAATGAGGCACAGAAACTCACTTTCAGTTTAATTTTCCTATGCCTCTTTCAGTTAGAATCAGCTACCAGTTTGCTACTCTGTCAATGTAGTATAAAAGTTTCTCATTAGTTTTCCTACAGACAGCACTCTCTGACCTCAAACAACAGGCTATGGATTGATTCACACCGGGTTTCCCCTTTACATTTACCCTGTGTTGAAGTGATAGTCCTGAGTACTTCCAACCGTAGCTGTGTTGTTAGCTCACTGAGTCCTGTGGGTAGGAAGAAGAATAAGAGAATTTGATACAACATAGATCCTAATAGTGAAGTGGCGGCTAAAGTTAACTGAGTGGGGCATAACATCAGTTTCAGTTTCATTTCCAATGATTCCATTCAGTTAGCGTAAGCTGGCAGTTTATTTGTGATGAATGAATGAATTTCCACAACACTTTTTTTCTGTATGAACTGAACTTTAAACTTCAAGTGTGAACTTGCACAGCACTGTACAGGACATCGATTTAAAGATGGAAACAACTCACATACCAACTATGTAACTTACTAGTTCATTATTTTGCCTTCATAATCAATGTTTGTAAACACTGTCTGTTGCTGTTTTTTTCAAGTGTTTTAAAGGGTAGATTATTAAAAACACTTTCAGTCAGACTGTGATGTGAAATTCTAAAGGCAAGTTTTAGACCAGGTTGTCTATATTATTGTGCATTTTGTTCCACATATTTTTTTCCTTGTTTTTAAGCTCCTGGCCTTAGACAAACGTGTTCCTCTTGTTTTCCTCTCTAGGTATACTATCCAGTTATAATTAAAACAGAATTTCTTCTTCATTTTCCTTACAGCAAAAGAAGCCGCAGCAACAGCAGCAAGAGGACTCAATTCCTTATCCATAAAATAATGATACACATGAATAGACCAATGGTCATGCACTTGTGGACTGATGCTAAATCTGCATTACATGATCTTATTTTTGAAGAAAAGCAAGGATATTCACTGTAGTATATGAATGTAAGATATTTAAACATTATGGAAAGAAAAGTAAGAACCAAAAGCGTTTGTTACAGACATTTACCTTTCACTTACTTCACTTTTGCTAACACATGTTACTGTATACTCTGTTTCCTGATAACACAGAACCATATATTTAAACCAAACGTGACTTGCCTGTACAACTGATAAATCTAATTACAGAGAAAATCATGGTGAAATTTCGTAGACAGCCCTACCCCCTGAAATATTGGAAGGTTCACAATGACGTTAGCTATATCAATGGGGAAAGTGCTGGGGGTAAATAAATGTTGCTCAGAGTTTTAATGAGTGTAATTATTTTACTGTAGCTCATTTGGAAGCCAAAAACAATTAGGTTTCACGATAAGACCTCATATCGGCGAGAAAGCTGACGTCTTGCTGAACCCGCCTTTGTGTGACATGATTGGTTATATTTTCGTTGACTTCACGCTAGAAGTCGAGGCAGAAGAACAAGTTATTGTAGTCCTACGCCGCGGGAACTGCAAGATCTCAGAGGAAGGTAAGCAGCGCGGATAAGCAGAAAATGCTTTCTAACATTAACGTTAGCCGTCCTGCTCTAAATTATAAATAATTATGTTCATTAGCCCTCCGCTAGAGGTTTTGTTAAATCTCAAAGTTATATAAAGAGAGGTGAGATGTAAGTTTCCTCTTACTAGATAGCATTTAACCAAATTAGTTTTACGCACAGTGTGCTACATTTTGCTGAAAATAAATATATTGTCTGACATTCACATTTTCAACAGCTCAGTGGTAGGATTGGTTGCAGCATGCGGCATGGCGTGTCTAACGTTGCCATGCTTAAAAAAGTCGAAAGCTGCAAGCTAGCCTTTACTTGACATAATCATAGTTGACATAAACACTGTTAAAACAGGATGAACTTTCGCGGGAAAGTGACAGCTGACGTTAACGTTTTTTTGACGTGCCTGATCTAAAATATATGCATGTATGTTTTAGCAACGATCATTTACTTTATTGTTCTCGTTTGTAATGGATATCACGAGCGGTCTGCCACGCCGGCCAACAGTTGGGTTAATGGGTTAAGTAAATCAGATTTTTATACATAGACTTTGGAACATTGTTGTCGCCTGACCAAATTCTGGCCATTAAGTTAAATCATTGTAACGATAGTGCTTATGAATGATGCAGGAAAATGGTTTTGGACGTGAATTGCAATTCTGTAACAGTTAACTACCAAGGACAAAAATGGTATCTTGGTCATGCAGTTAGAACTCCAAAATAGACAGCTCTAATGCGCATGGAATCGTAGGATTGCTGTTAAGCAAAACCCCTAGGTCTACCACCCTTGGAATCAGCAAATTTAGTTCTTCGTAGTTTTATTTTTGACTGACAGTTTTCTCTTATTTTAAAGTGGAAGTTACAGCAATACAGCAGCAATCATGGATTATGCAAATGGACCCTCAGTTGATAGTGACACCTGGGAGTCTCACAACAGAATGATGCTGGAACCTCTGTGCACCAATGATCCTGAGGTTGGTCTTTTGCAGATATTTCTAAATTTTGCTTCTACATTCATCTACCCAGTGACAATTATGTCATAGTTTTATTTGATATATTCGAAAATGCTAATAAATAATATGAATATCACGGCTGAAGGTGTTTGACATCATCAAGAATGAAAAAAGAAGACAGACGTATGGGCTGGAACTCATTGCTTCAGAGAATTTCACCAGTCGAGCTGTGTTGGAAGCCCTGGGTTCCTGCATGAACAACAAGTACTCTGAGGGTTACCCTGGCCAAAGGTGATACTTTGTGTCCTGTGCACTGACATGCGTGGCCTCAAACATTAATGCCCCACTGACTTGCTTGCACTGAACAAGCACAACATTGTTTAATATGCTTGGTAATTTCATAAAATGAGGCAACCTTTTGAAATTGTAACAAGGTTAATCTGTAAATTTATTGAATGCCTTATTCCAATAACCACATGTTTTTGCAGTTCTTTTGTATATTGATGGCCTAGTTTGTGTCACGATGGTGCATTACTGATTTACCCAAGTAAACATTGGACAGGTATTACGGAGGCACCGAGCATGTTGATGAGCTGGAGTTGTTGTGTCAGAAGAGGGCTTTGGAAGCCTATGGCCTTCACTCTGACAAATGGGGGGTCAACGTTCAGCCATATTCAGGTATGTCACCACGTTTGATTTGTTAAGGCTACATGAGGTAAGGCAACATGAGGTAAGATGACGACTACGAGTATGACCTTGTGTTTCCCACTGTTGTTTGTGATACAGGGTCGCCAGCTAACTTTGCTGTATATACAGCATTGGTAGAGCCTCACGGCAGGATCATGGGACTTGACCTTCCAGATGGAGGTCACCTCACACATGGTTTCATGACTGACAAGAAGAAAATTTCAGCAACCTCCATATTCTTTGAGTCTATGCCATACAAGGTGGGGGTGATATAAAGCATTGCTATAATCATTCATCACCCCACTGAGACCAACTAAATTACCAAAATGTTTGAATGTTGTTTATAACAGGTCAATGCAGAAACTGGTTACATTGACTATGACCGTCTGCAGGAAAATGCCCGCCTTTTTCATCCAAAAATGATAATTGCAGGTAATTTTAATTGTGTTGTCCTACTTTTTTCTGCATTTACCACATTGCACACAAACAGTCTGTGTAAACGCTTTGCAGTGCTTTGTTCTAAAGTCAAACAATGACTCAATATTCAAACTTTTTATTATTGCGCTTGGAGTTAGACTAACTATGAGTGCTGGGGGTTATCTTGGACATGTCCATTGTAGCCCAGAAGTTTTGGATCAGCTGATGGCCACTTTGCTTGTGAGGTTGAGGTCATTCATCTCCTTACTCATGTCATAAGCCTAGTAATAATTCATAGGCATCTGCGTCTCTGCAGCAATACCAGGCAAATAATCAGCTTTGCGAGAATTTGTTATTGAACATGGGTAGCTTGTATCTTGTATCTATAGGCATGTTTGCAGAGATTTTCTGTTCATTTGTTGTGGGTGGGGGTTAACACACCTTTAATTAAAACCATTTATCAACTGAACAGTTTCTCTTACATTGTACCCAAATATCGGCGACATATGGCTACACCCAACAAACATCACCGCCTCTTTGCCCCCATTAACACAATCCTGAGATAGAGATTGATTGTGCGAGGGACTGAGACTTTCCAGCTGTGGCCTAACCTGTAGCTTATGGTTCAAAAAGCCTTTTGTAATGTTCATATCCCCAAAACATGAAAATATTAACCTGTGTGACAACTTTAAGAGTAGCCTAGGCCAAACTAGTTATAAATCAATTTGCCACAAGTGCAAGTGGTAAGTTAGGCTATGTGAAGGTCTGTAGCCTAACCAGCAAGGAGGTCCCTCCTCACCTGCCAGATTAAGTCTGACTGAGGATTTGAGCGGTCCTCACTGACCCCCCAGTTGGTCTGGTAGGCATAGGCCTACTGTACATCTCAAACGCACTAGGTGTACTATAGGCTGAATTGGACTTGATGACGAATGGCAAGTGATGACAGCAGAACCAGAGCAACCCAATGATTGGAACATCCCCTTGTGTGGATGGTTCAGTCCAACCACGACGCAGAAATGGAAAATTGAAATACTGACTCATTTTTACATTTGTTTCAAATGCAGTATTTACCATTAAAAAAATAGATTCGAACAGCAGTGAAATTAAAAAATAACATAAATGATCTATTTGCTGCTGGTCTGAAAGATGGATAATCGAAGTCTTGAGTCCATATTTTTTTTTTTTCATGTGAATTCTGCAATTAGAACAAAGTACTGCAAATTGTTTAGGACAGAAATATCTGCCAAATTTGTCAACTTTTAACCTTAAATAATCTGCATCTTTCAAAAATGGTTTAGAGAAGCGAGCTGAGAAATGTACTTTTATAAAAATGTATCTAAGTAGTGGCAGATGGTATTATTTAACAAATTTAATATAAGCTACCATATCCTCATCCTACAGGCACAAGCTGTTACTCGCGTAACCTGGATTATGCGCGCATGAGGAAGATCGCTGATGAGAATGGAGCCTACCTAATGGCTGACATGGCTCACATCAGCGGCCTAGTAGCAGCTGGAGTGGTGCCATCTCCCTTTGAACACTGTGACATTGTGTCCACAACCACACACAAGACCCTCAGAGGCTGCAGAGCTGGAGTCATCTTCTTCAGGAGGGGTCAGTACTGCTAAAATACAGTGAAAATACAGTTGTGGACGAAGCTTTTTGTATAATTGACATGATCTAGTCTAATTTAGGCATCCTGCCCTCCTCTGACACCAATTCATTCAAATGAAAGCCACAGCCACAGCCACTTGGCATTTTCCAGTCTTGTTATAAAAATTGGTAGAATGTGATACTTCAAGAGCCAGCCCAGGTGCTTCTTGGTTTGCATGCTAACTTGAGTGGAAAACTAAACACAAAGCTTACACATTAGGTAACTACACTTGGTGAAGAGATGGAGTCATATATATTTGTAAACTCAACATTGATTTAATCAAAACCATTGGGTCATTGGGAAACAGTGAGGTTTATTGCAGTTATCTAATCTAACCTGGGGTCACAGGCTGTTTGAAGTCACACCATCACACACCACCCTGTTGACCCCAGCTACGTGCCCTAATGCATGTCCAGGTAGCATGAATCATATAAAGCAGCTGTTCACATACAATCAGTTAGTCATATCAAGTTTCACACAGTTGAACTGTTAGTGTAGCTTCTGTGCATAATTGAAAAAATCCAGTCAAATTCTGCCCTCTTGTGATTCGTGATTGGATGGGGCAGGATCCCATGACGACACATGTGGTAGTGTGTTTTTAGGGAACAGTGCATGAACACACATGTGTGAAGAAGTTGACAGAAAAGAAAAGAAGTTGACAGAAAAGTTCACAGAATAAATAATGATAGAAAAAGAATGATTAATTGTCATGTTCATTATCATTGTTGATTAACAGTTATGAATTGTTTCAATGAATTGCCAAGCCCAAGTCACTGAATGATTGTGTTTTATTTCAGGGGTACGCAGTGTAGACCCAAAGACCGGCAAGGAGACCATGTACAACTTGGAGAGCCTGATCAACCAGGCTGTATTCCCAGGGCTGCAGGGGGGGCCCCACAACCATGCAATTGCAGGTGTGAAATTTCCCAGTCACACATGAGAGAAATGAAAGATCCATCAGAGCCCTCCTCAATATAACTGGGGATAAGATGAGGCTATTTTAAATGTGTTTGTTTGTCTAATACTTGTTCTTGTGCCGGTTCCATAGGAGTTGCTGTGGCACTGAAACAGGCCCTTACCCCAGAGTTCAAGGCCTACCAGAGACAGGTGCTGGCAAACTGCAAGGCATTGGCATCCACACTAATGAACAAGGGTTATAAGATTGTGACAGGTGAGCACAATATTTGTCTTTTGATGGAGGTGTCTGTTTTCATGCTTCTGAAATTCATATTTCCAACTACACTAATCTACAATAATCTATGTTGTCTGCAAACACATTAAAGTAAAATATTTTTTCATGAAACTGGCTAATAGTGTGGACAAGTTTAAACTTTCAAGCAATGGGTGTTAGAATGTTACTGACCCGTGATCCCAAATGAGATGTTTGTGTGTGTATTGTTTATGCATGTATCTGCGCATTTTGCCACACTAATTGCAGTTGTATTCAAGAGTCATTGTTTGCGAGTTGATTCTTTCAAGATTTTGTATTTGTTTTCATATATCCACTGGGCACATGGGGGCAGTAATCATTAACAAAGATAGGTAGTAGGAAGTGCTCACAGGTCATTGGTTTCTCCATGGTACATTATGTGGCTTGCCCAGCAATGTCCAGTCACGTGTCTGATGAAGGAAAGCCATGGTGTGATGCATATTAACTAGGTGGAAGACTATAAAACTTTTCTTATGTTTGTTTGAAAACTTAACACACAATGCAGTGCTTTGTGTTCTGACTAAATAAATCTCTTCGCTCACCAAGTCCAGCTGGCTTGTTTACTGATGATAATCCTTTTAAATAATAAAACAGGCATTTATTCATTTCATGCATATTTACAGGTGGCTCGGACAATCACCTTATCTTGCTTGACCTTCGACCCAATGGCTCAGATGGAGGAAGAGCAGAGAGAGTCCTGGAAGCGTGTGCTATTGCTTGCAACAAAAACACATGCCCAGGTGACAACCCAGCACAGTGAATATTATTTACATAAGATGACTAAAGGAATTGCAGAAAACTGAAATTGTTCAGCCTTAAGGCCTGAACTGTCAGAATTTAGCATACAGGCTATTTATCATTTGAAAATACTGTAGATGATTTAGAATATGCATCAAAGAAATGCATCAAAAATGACTGGTAGCCTCAGACACATCAGTTTTTTCCTTGTTTTTGTCCCAGAAAAATGCAGTTGTGTTTATGCATCCTCACCTTGTGGTATGTCTGACCTCATCTGTGTTGTGTGGTTTTATTGAAGGAGACAAAAGTGCTCTGCGACCCAGTGGCCTGCGGTTCGGCTCCCCGGCCCTCACTTCCCGAGGGCTAGTGGAAGAGGATTTCTGCAAAGTTGCCGAGTTCATCCACAGAGGTAGGCTCATTAGGAGAAGGCATTAAACATTGAAGAGGTGAAGGAACTCGGAGGGATAGGCAGGAAGACCCCCCTCCAGGCTCGCCATGCTAATGTAACATTTGCAAACAGATGCATCGGCTTATTTGTTGATTTAATTGCTTCCTCCCCTCTCAGGCATTGAGCTCACCATCGAAATCCAGACAAGCATGAACCCCAAAGCCACACTGAAGGAGTTCAAGGAGACGCTGGCGCAAAGTGAGAAGTACCAAATGAAAGTGAGAGAGATAAGAGAAGAGGTTGAAACTTTTGCTGGCAAGTTCCCTATGCCTGGACTTCCACAGTTGTGAAAGAAGTGCTTTTGTTCTGCAATTTGTTTCTCTCCCAGGGTCTCTCAAATCCTGCCTTTAACATTTTATATGAATTTGTATTAAGGTAATAATGGGCACTATACTCATTCCACCAAGGTCAAACTACAACTTTGTTTACATTAAATAGCAGACAAAGTGCACGCTAACAAACGGTCCTGCTGATTCTCTAGTAATAAAGCACTGCAATGAATCTGACTGAATCTAACTATAAGCTCAATCCTGTATTTGATTAACTGAATTAAATGCAGATGTTAATTACAAACTGGTGTGTAATTTCCTTTCAGTCGCTCAAGATATAATACCTAATAACTGACTACACAGTAAATGTAAATCAGGTTGTTTTTAATTAAAAGGTTGGTAAATAGTACTGATTTTCACAGTGGAATAGACATCTGTGGACTGGGACAAAATGTTCAACTATTTAATCAGCACTGACTAACACAAGGCTCACACATCACATATCAAGTATCTTCAAATTAGTCACAATATTTTCTTTAAAACATTAACTTGGATACAAGGCAACAGCATGATAAATGGGGTACATCAGTGAAAAGAAAATGGCAGCAAAAAAAATCAAACATGCTTACTAGTATGGCTTTGAACACTTATTAAATTTTGTCGAGTTAACATATACTCTTAAACTCCTAGGCATATTTGTTTTAAAGCAAAACAAATAAGCCATGGCATGGTTGAAACATAACCCAAAGCAAACATTTACATACAGTGCCTTGAATTCCAGCCACAATTAAGTTCAATACCTCATAAAATATCTTCAGATCAAAACAACCTACAAAATGATGGACCGGTTATACGAGTTGGGTACTCATGCTGACATCACTTGCAAACAGTTCTTAAGACACCAATCAATGTACATCAAATTTAACCGCAACAGTTTGGCTGGATGAATATTCACAACAAGATACAATGGAAATGGGAATACACTTTTTTCCATTTTAAAAAAGTTGCTTCCCAAAACATGCAACATTTTGTGCAACAGATGTCCACCATTCATGTGATTTCGTTTTCATGCATAACATCTCTGTTCCTTGTATCCTGATTATATCACAGAGGACAGATTCGTTACTCAACCTATTTTGTTTGCCTTAAATCCCAGCAAGACTGATAGGCTAAATGAGATAGGAGGCTGTATGTGCCTCCCTAGCATTATGTCACTAGCCCAGTCCCATTGGATAAAAAAAAGCAGGAGGTGATGTTGCACAGTACCAATGAATGGTTGTAGAAATCTATGAAGACTGTAATAATCCATTTCTGAGTTGATGTTTTTTTAAGGTTACACATCAGATTGGGATGGATGACATGGCTTTGTTCTGATTAAAAAAAAGAGAAGCGGTGATTAGTGATTAAAATAATGGGGAAAAACCCAAAGGTGACCGCTATGATGACTAAAGGGTTTTTGTTGGTTGGTAAAGTATTCGTTTTTTTTTGTTGTTTTTTTTAAATTAAAACATTCTTAGATGTGCATATTGATTTAGGATGACATACCATGTATCTGTATGAATAAGTAAGGCCAACTGTAATAATATCTGAATCTGATGGGTAGAGATTCATTCCTGTGAGTATAGTGATCTGTAAAACATTGCTCTGCATAAATTCACTTAATGATCATTCAAAACAAAGAGCTGTAAAAAAATATAACTCTTAAATTTAGCCTAATAAAATATCCATTAGAACAATCAGGAGTAGTTGAAAGGGAAAAAGCTCATGCAGATTTTGGCAGCAGTGAAGATGGCCAACTCCCAAAAATGTACCAAATTTCCTCTTTAAATAACTTGTGAAGATCATAGATTACCATTAGATGGCCTGCCTCTCTCCCTCACTGGTACAGGAAGTCAATGTCAGACATGATGTGAATTCCACAGATTACACTGTATCTAGAGTGAAAAAAATACTCTATCCACTTGTGCTTTCAATACAAGTGAGTGCAATGTGCTGGTCTAGTTACCTCTGCTGCTGAGCGCAGCGAAACATCAACTGACACATCAGGAGCACGGAAGAACACTGCTCTCCTATCCCCTGCACCACCATCAGAAAGCCACAGATATTAAAAGCATTAGTGTGAATAGGTCAGCAAATAAGACACTTATGACAGTGCAGAAGAGATTTAAAAAAAAAAAAAAAAAAATGACTGATTGACTGTTTAAAGCAGCCATATTATTATTATTATTATTATTATTTTTTTGGAATGCCTGTAAAAGCATCAACCTAAAATGGGATGCAAATTAAATAAATCACGCTCACAATTTCTTGGTCTCCTGATTTTCAACAGATGAGGGTAAACACAAACTTCTTGATCCAGCACAAGGACACATTCAGAATTAGATTTTGTACAAATAGCTGGTGGTGTAATTAAAACGTAAGACTGATTGGCTGGCTCCCTTGGAAGGCCCCTGAATGTAATGCTGCTTGATGAGCTCACTGAGGAAGTGCACGATTTTGCTCTCCTCCTCGCTGTAGCCCAGATGATGCAAAAAGCTAGTCCTGCGTGCCACCACGGACTCTTCGTCCTCGGTGCCCACGGGGAGGTGGAGATGATGGCAGAAGGTGAAAAGAAACGCCTTGGCAGTGAGCTGGATCAGCATGCTCTGGATGTGGAGGAAGTAAGTGCTTCCCCTCTTGATCTGAGTCCTGTGGTCAGCCATGCGGCTGAGCAGAGTGCCTTTGTAAGGAGGGCAGCGCAATGTCTTGTTGTCAGTGTCCAAAATGCCTATGTATCGACTGTAGCGGCTCAGAGCATGGAGAATACTGGATCCTGTGGGTGACGCCATCCTAGAACAGAGAGCACTTCAGTTATAGATCCAAAAACACAACATTACCACAAGTAGTGATCCTTACTCTCCAACATGTTGCAAATTTTTACTTTCACAGAGGCCTAGTAATAACATTGCAACTATAATGAGGATAATTTCAAACAATCATGTTTTCTGGTTTGAGGCCTATGCTATTTGGCCTAATTGCTTACCTCTGAAGACCAATGAGCTTCCATCTGTATAGGTCAGTCAGCTGAAATGGTGTTGAGAGCCAGGGCTGCACAGTTTCTCCATATTTCCCAAGGTTGGGCACAAAAATAGACAAAGCATTCACCAGCTTTTTCACTGTGCCTTCCTCAGCTCCCAATACTACAAGAGTCCGTCCACTCAAGAGGCAAAATATGGCTTGCTGCGCAAAGGGATATTGCCGGATGAATTTCAGGGCGCTCTGACCAGCCCTCTTCTTCTGTTTTAGGGTGACTGGGTTACCGTGGCAGAATGGTGACGGTGCCCGGTCCGAACTGGTGGAGGTGCTCATGTAGCTGGTCGTGTCCGAGGTGTCCTCCACATTGATCCTGGCCATCTCACAAAGCAAGTTTGAGTTGAGCTCAGGGAGAGACAAGGCTGTGGTAGGGCTTTCCAAGGCAGGCTCACCCAAAACATAGTTCCCCTGGAGAGCAGGGTCCCTCTGAAGCAGAGGGAGAGGTTCTTGTTTGACCACTGTGTCCCCACAGCCATCCTGCGGCAGTTTGGACAAAGGCTCTTCATTAATAAACCCCTCCTGTCCCATACAGCAAGCGGTGTCCACTTGAACAATGCTCCCAGTTTGGTACACAACAGCAGCATGGTTCATGGCCTTGTCATTAGCCAGTAAAGGAAATGTACGGACAACTCCATCTGCCCCGGTCTGAACAGAGGGTGTTTCATGTAATGCACTGAAGGAGTCGGCTGCATACTGGTCCAAAAATGCACTGTCTGCTATAATCTTACATTCCTCAGTGCTAGTGTTGGCCCCCACGTCCACAGTATCTTGATATTGCATCTGTAGGTTGCCTGGGCTGACAGCCTCTATGCTTCGGTCGCTACTGAAACTCCCTTTTGTTTCTGTGTCAGCAGCTTCCTCAGATGTTTCCTGAGTGAAATCGGATGGGCTGGACTCTGGTTGCCCCTCTGCAAATTCAGGCTCAGTTTTGATATGAATGGTGTCCACACAGGACGAATACGATTCCAGACTCATTGGATCAGCCAACATGTCAGACACAGATGGGGGCTGGTTCACTACCGGAAGACCAGCTGCCTCGTACTGCTTTGTGGGTCCCTCTTCTTGCCAGTCCTCTTCCTCCTCAAACAGAAAACTGGTTAATTTCTGCCGCCTAACCAGAGCTCTGTCTATCTGGCTGGTATATATGTAGCAAAGATCCCCTCTGAAAGACCGTTCAATGGATTTCAGTTGATCCATAGTCTGGTGGAAAAAGGTGGATTCACAAAGCTCTTCTAGTGTTTTCAGACGCTTGTCAAAACATTTAGCAGACTTTGCTTTGATGAGCTGAGGTGTGTAAGAGGGTCTCTGGTCAGCCTCATCTCCCGCTGCCGTCTTGTCCTCAAGGGCTGAAGGACTGGAGAAGAGTGCAAGGTCTACATCGCACATGTCGGTAGGCTTCTCTGGTTCAAACGCAACACATTCAGGGTCTTTCCTCTTCCTGCTGGGGTAGGATGTTATCTGCCTCAACAAGTCCTTATGTTCATATATTGACTTTTCAACATTTGCCAGTTCATTTGCTTTCTCGATGGCTTGTGTTGAATAGCAGCCGTTGTTCATCTTCTGCAGTTCAGTCTCTTTGTGGAGAACAGACCTGGTGTACTCCAGGTCTTTCAGTTTCTTCAGCAGCTCGTTGGCAAATGCTTTTCGGTTCCCACTTTTCAAACACTCTGAGGCTTTGGAAAACAAAGAGGAGAGCTTCTGAAACTGCTGCATAATCTTTCTCTCATCAGCTGAGATGTAGGCCATGCAAAACGGCCTCACAAAGCCTCGTGCTTCCAGATCGTACAGGGTCAGATGATGGACATAAGCAAAGGCACCCTCCTTTGAGTCCCCCAGAACCACTTTAGAGTCCTCCACAAAATTGAGCTTTGGGTAATTGGAACCTGGAGGGTGCCCAACAAATGAGGCTTGATAATCCACAGACATGATGCGCAGAGAGAAATAATTAAGGTCGAATGTTCCACATACTTTTGAGTCATCTGGAATGGTGAGCAGGGGTTGTGGACCCACTTGTTCAGAAAACTCGGAGATGAGGATGAAATCCTTGGAAAATTTCGCATAGGTGGTCTTCGTCCACGGGTTCGCAGCATGGTTGAACAAAGGCACAGAAAACTCCTCCGGGAGCACACACGGATCTGGAAAGACCTCTCCGAAATCATCTTCTTTGGTAAAAGCCACCACGTCTGGTGAGCCGATCATGTTTTCTCTGTGTGCGGAACGACATTAGGAGAATTGCACGTCTACAGTTCCTTCAGTGTCAGTGCTATAACCTAGTGTGCATCAACACAGCAGTCTGCCGACGGTCACGTTGCATTATTAATTAAAATAAGCATATGCCTAGATGATTATGGGCTAATGTTGTGTTTATAAACGCTGACATCCTCGATGCGACGGAATGCCAAGACATGACTTCAAGTAATGATACTCAGTAACTAGCCAGCTAGCTACATACTGTCAAAGGAGGATTTCACGTCAGTAACGTTAAGGTTGTCCACACATAACGTAACATTTCAGTGATTAAAACTAGCTTCCGTGTCCCTGACCTTTTCAAAAATCGAATGAATCGAAAAGACATCATGTACCCATCCCTAACGTTTGCTGTCCGGCGGTGAGGGAAAAGGCCTTCTCCGATAATGTAGTCCGTGATAATAACGAAAACTCAACATCAATTCAGCGTCAAACGACATCAGCCATATTTAAAGCGAGTGGGCAGTGGTTCACTCTCACGTGACTAAGACAAGCGACTTAACAAGGAAGCACAGAAAAATGTGTTTACTTTTACCTATATGTCGACAAGTGTTTTCATGATAGCGGAAAAAACAATTACATATTTCTCCATGTAACTGATCCATCCACGTCTGAAAAATGAAAATGAAAATGAAAAAATGAGTTGATTTTGCGACTTCGTTAGTAGCTTTACGGTAGGACATTACGACAATTGTTGACAGGCGGCGAATTTGTAAAGTTGTCTGCACAGAGTACTTAGCGAGCTAAGGATAGCCACAGAAGTTCTTTTAAACAAACGGCTCATCACGATCTGCTATCCGTCATCCGTTTCTGTTTTCTGTAGTTCAAAATTCATCAAGTGAAGAACGAATATTTGAAACTGGTGATGATGTTTCCTGGTGTGGTAGCCAGATAAATGGCTAACCAAAGATAGCTAAAGTTAGCCAGTTCGCTGCTGGAGCAGGATCTTAGCTTGTTAGTCAAACAACTTTGTTAAATACATGCTAGACCTTTTTATGCAATTTTAAGGAAATTGGTCTTTGATAATGAAACTACTTGCATTGTTAGCAAGTAGAATATGATAGTCAATGTTCTTAGTAGATCATTGCTTCAAGTGACAAGATTGTTGTCAGTGCAGAGACGGTTTTGTCAGGAAAGGTCAGAAAACATGATACGACGAACTCAGATTAAGAAAGTTTTGTGCGTTGCTGAGAAGAACGATGCTGCTAAAGGGATAGCTGAGATAATGTCAAATGGAAGGGCAAGAAGGGTAAGTAGTATACCTATTTTCATCAGTGACACCGTATGGGTGTAGGCTACTTTATGTAAAGTTGGCGATACTATTGCTTTTATCACAACATACCTTTTCTCTGTGTTTGATCAACTACAGAGAGAAGGATTATCCGTATACAACAAGTTGTACGAGTATGACTATAACTTGTTCAGTCAGGTGAGGTTGATTTCTAAATAGTTGCCAAACATTCGCTCAGTTATTTACGATATTTCAACTCACACATACCCTGGAAATTGCTCTTTGCAGAATGTTTCTGTGACCATGACATCGGTGTCTGGACATCTCTTAGGTTTGGAATTCAAAAGTCCTTTTCAAAAATGGTGAGTAGTTTTAGTGTTTGTCAGCCAGTGACTTGGTAGTGTTGTAATGTCCACAGCCACAGTGAACTGTTCCAATGTTGTTTTACAGGCACAGTTGTAACCCAGTCCTGTTGTTTGACGCAGAGGTTGAAAAGTATTGCCCAGAGAACTTCATACAGATAAAGGTAAAAATCAACAACTTTTGATTAAACTTTCAAAAGAAAAATCAAACTAAACAGCAAAATCCAGTGTGCCACTTGTATTATCTTTATTGTGTTCACACTCAGAGGACTCTAGAGAGAGAGATTCGACAATGCCAAGCACTTGTCATATGGACAGATTGTGACAGAGAGGGAGAAAACATTGGCTTTGAGGTCATTGATGTTTGCAAAGCAGGTAAGAAGTTGTGTTCTGTTTTATTTTTATTTCAGGTAAGAAGTTGTGTTCTGCAGAATGTACCTCAAATCTGAGACTGTAGGATGAATGACTGTCTGTTGGTATCATTGTGTTAATGGAAACAATTCAGGATCTAAACTTTCATCATAACTCTCCTGCAGTCAAGCCAAACATTCAAGTGTTCCGAGCCCATTTTTCTGAGATCACACCCAACTCTATCAGGAGAGCATGTGAGACACTGACGGAGCCAAATATTAACATCAGTGATGCAGTGGATGTCAGACAGGAGCTGGATTTGCGCATTGGTAAATAGCTTTGTTAATTTAGCTGCTCAGAAAACCAAATATTCATATATAAGATATGCATATTTTGCACAAATTATTTGGCTATAATGTTTCATAAAGTACTGTGAATTTTATGAATTTCTATCAAATTAACAAATTGCTTAATTTTTTTTCAGGAGCAGCATTTACAAGGTTTCAGACCCTACGCTTACAGAAGATCTTTCCAGAATCTCTGGCCAATCAGCTCATAAGCTATGGAAGCTGCCAGTTTCCTACTCTTGGCTTTGTAGTCGAACGGTTCAAAGCTATTCAAGCGTTCATCCCTGAGACCTTTTTTAAGATCAAAGGTATAGTTACATTACCAACAGGTGTACCATGGTGAATTTGTACTTTGTTAATATATGGCAGTACATGGTATATATGGTGCACATTTTTCATACACGTAAAAACAAAGAAAGAATGCAGTGTGCTAATATATTTAGCAATATGTCTATGTTTTGTGAAGATATTTAAAAAGCCCTTTATAATCAGGTAGGGACCAGATACTGTTCTGCCCAAGAAGAACTAATCTAATATTCTGTCATATGAATGCTCTCTGGGAATGACTGACAAAGACAAAGATGATCAGTTTCTTCACAGGAATGCTGTATTTTCATTATCATTGCTTACTCTCTAATGAATGAGATTTTATATTTTTCAGTTGTCCATGAACAAAACGAGGAGGAAATGGTAGAATTCAGCTGGAAAAGGCATCGCCTGTTCAGCCATACTGCCTGCCTTGTTCTCTACCAGATTTGCATGGAGGTTAGTCTGTCATCTATTCTATCTATCAGTAATTGGAGCATTCAAAAAGGGCCAAAAATCTACCTGTTAACTGAAGTTTATTTCAGTGATTTGGGATTTATTTAGGCTACTGCGTTGCAACCGGGATAAGTTTTTTTTTTTCTGTGTGTGTGTTTCTTCTAAGGATCCAACTGCGACGGTGATAGCTGTCACTAGTAAACCCAAAAGTAAATGGAGACCACAGCCTCTTGACACTGTTGTAAGTATAAGTACTCAAGAACATAGTTCTATATACATGTGAGTATGAGAACTCAAGAACATAGCTTCTAAATAGACCCTTGGAGATGCATTGTTTTGTATTTATGAGGTCATTTTGTGTTTTCAGGAACTTGAGAAATTGGTGTCACGCAAATTGAGGATCAGTGCAAAAGAAACCATGAAAATAGCAGAAAAACTCTATACTCAAGGGTAGGTTTGTTTTACAGAGCCAGTGGCAAAATCAAAATGTCTGGAAAGCAGTAACTAATGTTGCTTACTAAAATAATAACCCCCCTCCCACCCACCCATCAGACTTATCAGCTATCCTCGCACTGAGACCAATATGTTCCCAAAGGACCTCAACTTAACTTCTTTGGTTCAGCACCAGACTCAGGATCATGAGTGGGGGGCATTTGCACAGGGCATTCTGGACAGGGGTGGACCCACTCCACGAAACGGAAACAAATCTGATCAAGCCCATCCCCCCATTCACCCCACCAAATACACCAACAGCCTGCAGGTAACAGTGCAGCATTAAACAATATTACTGCTGAACGTAATAAACAGCACTGTAGTGTATAATGAATCAATGGGCTTTATATTGTCCAGTTTGAGAGGTAGCCACAATTTGCAGTTGGCTGTATTGTCACAGATTGAATAGCATTGTTTTACTGTGTTTTTTTATTGTGGTTGTTTGTTTATTTAAACAGGGCAATGAAAAGCGTATATACGAGTTTATTGTTCGTCATTTCCTGGCGTGTTGCTCCCAGGATGCCCAGGGACAAGAGACCACCGTTGATATTGATATCGCTGAGGAGAAATTCTCTGCAAGTGGCCTTATGATCATTGCCCGGAATTATCTGGATGTTTACCCCTATGATAAATGGCATACAAAGGTAAGCAAATTCATAATCAGCCTACATGATTTAACAAAATATTCAACAAAATAACTGCCATAGAAATCCTGCATAATGCATTGTATGTATAATGTGTGTAATTGCTCTGTTTTTTTCACTGTATGCAATATATGTGTTGCTGCCCTAGATAATCCCAGTCTATGAACAAGGGTCTCAGTTTCAGCCAACGGCCATAGAGATGGTGGATGGACAAACGAGTCCACCACAGCTACTGACTGAGGCTGACCTAATTTCTCTCATGGAAAAACATGGCATTGGTATGACTGATTTCTACTACATTCACTAGACACTGATATGTATGGAGAAATACAAACAGTTTCTGTATATGGTTAAATGCTCAATGCAGCTTTCTAGGAGTCTTGCCATGTTTTTAAGTAACTTTTTTAAGTTTTCAGGTTTCTCAGCAAGCACCACTACTTAGTTCATTTATTTATTTATGGAACATGATTGCTCAAATGCTTGGCACATGAATGTACACATGAGGTTCTTGGGACTGTAAATTCTTATCAAGTGTGGATAATGTAACAGACAAGTGTTAATGGCTTACATTTTAGGCACTGATGCCACACATGCCGAACACATAGAGACCATTAAAAGCCGAATGTATGTTGGGCTGACTGCAGACCAGAGGTTTCTTCCTGGAGAACTTGGCATGGGCCTTGTGGAAGGTCAGACAGTACTTTCTTTTCTTACATTACTTTTGAAAACACATATGAAATACCAGTTGGGACCCTTAATGTTGTTATGCATAGGCTAGATACGACTGCAGCTGTGCCACTGGATGCTAACAGATGCTTGAATGTTGCCATGTTCTAAAGCTTTTGCAAAAAACATTACACAAACCACGAATAAGACCATGCATGTGTCAACCAACATGTGTTCCATTGTGCGCACGTTGGGCCGACTTCAGAGAACTGATTATGATACCGGCAGACCACTGCCAATGGCTCTGTTGTTGGTTCAACGTATCGTATTGGCCGCAAATGAACTGGCAGAGGTCTCTCAATATCAGAGGTGCTGCACAAACAGCTTGAGGCGCTCATCCACAGGCCCAACACTATCAGACATCTAACTGCTAGCCTGGTGTGTGCATATTATAAGAAAGTAGAGGAAATACTGCAAGAATCTGACATTTTTTAACCTTCCTTGTATGAACCAATGAAGTTACATCTTTGCTCTCTTGATTGATTTATTTCATTTGACTTGAAACAACCAGGCTATAATTCCATGGGCTATGAGATGTCCAAACCAGACTTGAGAGCAGAACTGGAGTCAGACCTTAAATTGGTCTCAGAGGGGAGGAAGGATAAAACATCTGTCCTACAGCATCATGTGGCCAAATACAAGGCTGTGTTCATCGAATCTGTACGGAAGGCAAAGAAGTGAGTTCAACAGTCACCACCCATGAATGGTATTTGTTCTGCAGTGGAGCAGAGTTGTCAATCCAAAGCAAATTAATTACATGCAGTAACTAAACAAGCTGAAAGCAAAATGGTTTTGTTTTGTTTGCCTGGTTTAAGTTGCCAACTACTGCTCTGTTGGGCCCTGGGACAACATGACAAACTACTGGTCCAATTTGAAAACTTCTGCAAGAGATGAACCTATTAAACCTTTTGGTGATGCTGGTTAGGAGTAGCTCTGAATGACAGCATTTGGCCTTAGTGGAGGTCTGCAAAATCTGAATGCCCCTCTAGTTGTCTGTGTTTGCATGGCTGTTACCATGGCTCTCCTGTTGCCCTGGCAGGTTGGATGAGGCGCTGTCCAGCTACCTTGGCCAGGCTCTGGAGTACACAGAGCAGGAGCAGGAGCTAGAGCTGCCTATGCCTGTGCGAAAGTGCCCCAGCTGCAGCCGAGACATGGTCCTCAAACAGAAAAAAGACAGTACCATGTAAGCAGCCCCCAACACACACACACATACACACACACACACACAGAGGTTATTGTGGTACACATCGGGAACATTACTGCCCTCTAATCCACTGTGGACTTCACTCTTATTTTTGTACCACTAGCTTTTATTTATTTCTTTATGTACTGTGTCTGTTTATCTTTATCCTTAACCCATTTCCCTTTGCAGGAAATTTCTGTCATGTACGGGATACCCCGCCTGCAAGTCAGCTGTATGGTTCCCAGACACTGTGCTGGAGGTCACCAGAGATGACAGTGTCTGTCCGACCTGCCAACCTCATCCTGTGCACATGTATGAGTTAATATTTAGGTTTAATCCTTTAATTTTTATACACCATATGTTTTTCCATGTATACATCCAGCTGATTTGTTTGGGGTAGTGCACAAAGCAAGATACAAAGTACAAATCAAGTAATGATTAATAAACTTACCCGCAAATGAAATGAACTGCGTATCATGACTATAATCTATGCATTTCTCTGTTTTTTGAGACTGCATAGAATAATGCAATATTGTATGTGTTTGCAGGTTGAAGTTGAAATTCAGAAGGGGAAGCCTTCCTCCCATGATGCCTTTAGAGTTTGTGGGTTGCATTGGTGGATGTGATGAGACTTTGAGGGAGGTGCTGAATCTTAAATACCTGAGGCCAGGAGGTGGAGGAGGAGGAGGGGGACCCGGAAGTCAATTCAATGCCGCCTCACGTCAGCAGAGTCGGCCCAGAGCAAACCCAGCTCCAAGGCCCAGGGCTGACAACAGTAGACCCCCTGCCGCTCCAAGGCCTCGAGTTGAGAGTGGAAGGCTGTCTGCTCCACCTCCCCCTGCACCTGTCTGGTCAAGTCAGCCACCTGTTGCCGTCCAAAACAACGCTACAGTGTGCAACTGCAGCCAGGACGCCATCCTGCTCACCGTGCGCAAAGAAGGTCCCAATCAGGGTAAGCAGTTCTACAAGTGCAACACGGGGAACTGTAATTTCTTCCTGTGGGCAGACCAGCAGAATGACCAGGGGCCTGGCCAGACCACAGGGAGAACCCTTCAACCGCCCAGACCTTCTCTTGGGTTTGGCAACACAAGCCAAGGGTTCGGAAACGGACGACCTGGTGCTGGAAACGGAGGGGATACCATGTGTAACTGCAATGAACTGGCCGTCACCAGAACAGTGATGAAAGATGGGCCCAATAAAGGCCGCATGTTTCACACTTGTGGGAAACCACGAGAGCAGCAGTGTGGATTCTTCCAGTGGGCTGACGAGAACGTCCCACCAGGTATGATGCCAGAGTTCTCCACCACTGATATAAAACACGAGTATGTGTGACTTGTAATGGTTTAAAATGTATACAGACAGTATACATGTAAATATGAAATTAATACATTTCAAACTATTCTTGTCACTTCTAGTATTTCCTGACAATTTAGTTTTTTCAGTGTTGTTGACATTCTGTGGCATGTATTTTATGTTTTTTTTTCCCTCAAAATCTCTCCACTAGTTTCAAGAGGTTTTAACAATGGAGAAACAGAAAGAAGGGGAAGAAAAACAGGAACTTCTACAGAAAAAGCTCCGGCAGCCAAAAGGCAAAGGACTTGTGGGATATGCCATCAGCCTGGACACACAAGAACAACATGCCCCCAGGGCAATTAAGCAGGACTTCTGAAGTATTATGAAAGAGTAAAGAATAGGTCATTGAATATGAATCAAGGTTTTTGTTTTGGTTGCCTTTAAAATTTGAATGTTTCTCTAAATTATCAAGCAGGATTTTATATGTATAGAAAAGATTTCAGTAGAATTGGTAAATAAATGTAAATAAATTTGTCTGTGTAACTCAGTGATATCAGTAAAATGTATGTAAACCTTTTACAGTCTTTTATTTTTAGAACAGTAAATTAAAGGTGACTTTCATTATAGCTATTCACAAATACAAACCAATTGAATTGTAAAGTCTCAGGATAATGTGTGTGTTGGCGAAAACTCACATGAATTCACATGAATATCCTAAGAAAAAAAGGTAGTCGTGATGACCAGGACTTGCTTGGGCGAAGCGGACTGTACCATTTCGAAAAGCGGGTGTGTCTTTTCCGGCAGCTGCTGTCTGCAGGGTCTGGTCAAATTCTTGAACACGACCAGAAATAGCCTGAAAAGTCTGTCAACCTGAATGCGTGATGGCTGCTACAGGAGTTCTCCCCTTTATCAGGGGAGTAGACCTAAGTGGGAATGATTTTAAAGTAAGGCCCTCTTAACGATTTGTAAAGGTTTGGCTAGAACATAATACTTTGTTTTTAGGTCGGGAAACGTTTTGTATTTCTGTGAATGTTGGTTAGCCTTAGCTTGCTAGGCAAATGAGCGTGATAACTGTGGCTAACGTAAGCTAGCCGTGATAGCATAATACAACGTTATAAATCAAGCAGCCTTACCTAGCTAGCTGTCAGGGCGGTAGCTAACGGCTGTCAAAAGATGACGTACGAATAAGTATTTTATGATATTCCCCAGATATTGACCATTGAAGAAAAGAAAGCTAAATAAACAGTGTCTGTTTCTGGAACATGAATTAGGTTAGCTGGCCTCTATCTCACAAGGTTTGTGTCTGAGAGAAGATAGACAGCTCATCAAAAGTTGGTCGGTTAGCTGACGTTAGCTGATTGATTTCCCCTTGTCTTGTAGAGTTGTTATCAGTCCATCGCATGATTTTAATACGCATACATGCTACAAGGTAACGAATGAGTACAAAATAGGCTCATTTAGCACGAGTTCGTAAAAGCTGTGTAACGTTCCTTCGTTTCTCAATATTGTCCAAGTTGGTGTTAGCAGTCTGGTGTTAGCCAACCTGTCTGTTGTGTTTATATTATTTGGTGGACGTTCTTTTTTGCTACCTCATGTTATGTTATGTTGTGCATAGTATATAATCCTGAAGTGTCCACTAGTATAATACAGGTTACATATCGGGCAAGTTGTGTCTTAGTGGAAGAAATAGTATTGCTTCAGAGGCACACCCACACATGAGTCAGGAAACAGTATGACATCATTTCTTTTTTTAATGTATCAATACATTAGTTTGCAACATGTCACCACTAACTTCAACAATGGCTATCCAAGTGTTTGTTTTCATCCTAATCATGATGTATTGATTGCAGGGGGGCTATTTCCCGGAGCATGTCAAATCTATGTCCAGTCTGCGATGGCTGAAATTAAACAGAACAGGACTCTGCTATCTTCCAGAGGAGCTGGCCTCCCTCCAAAAGCTGGTGATTGGAGTATTTTTAGCTATTTCAGAATTAGTTGGTCCTTTCTTGATTGCTTTTTGAATAACTTTTTTGGGTCTTTTTTGCTTCTAGGAACACTTGTCAGTGAGTCACAACAGCTTGACAACCTTACATGGAGAGCTCTCTAGTCTTCCCAACCTAAGGGTAATAGAATAATTTTTGGCAAAGCTTCCATACAGACTATTTATTAACAAATTTGTATAATTTAAACTTTTGCAAACACCTGGTATGTGCACTGTCACTTCTTGGAGACTGAATGTTCTTATATGTACATATATTTAACATACAGGAATAAACATTTTTTTTTCTTTGACACCCAAGGCTGTAGTGGCAAGAGCAAACAACTTGAAGAACACAGGCGTTCCAGATGATATTTTTCAGCTGGAAGACCTCTCAGTACTGGTATGTAAATATCACCCCTTTCCTCAAGTACATACTGGGATTTCTGCCTTGTTAATCGTTTAAGTGTGCAACCTCTGAGTTGCCTGTTTTTATTGCCCTTGTCAGGCTCTTTACTTCTGTGGCTTGTTTAATTTAATGTGAACACCTCTGTGAATGGGAAGGAACAGCTACATGTATAACTCGTGTATTAGTCAATTTACTTACAATAAAAGATACTGTTCATTGCTTTGTTTAGTGTAAGGATTAATTTTTATACTTTCCACAGGATTTGAGCTACAACCAGTTAACTGAAATTCCAAGGGACCTGGAGAATTCCAGGAATATGCTGGTTCTCAACCTCAGTCATAATGGGTGAGTAAATTGCTCAGCATCATATCTGATTGATATGGTTGGCTGCTTATAGTCAAGATCAGCTTGTATTTTGATGTCTCTTGTTTTAACCATTTTTTCTTTCCCTTTTTATTCCTGCTTTAGCATTGACAACATACCAAACCAGCTGTTCATTAACCTAACTGATCTGCTGTACTTGGACCTAAGCGACAATAAATTAGACAGCCTGCCTCCCCAGATGAGACGTTTGGTTCATTTGCAGACATTAATTCTGAACAATAATCCCCTCATGCATGCCCAGTTGAGGTAAATGAGGTCGTTATGATCTGCTATAAGCATTCTATAAAAGTATGTGTGATTGTTATTAAATGACCCTTCTCAATTTCTGTTTTTTTTTTTTTTTTTAATAGACAATTGCCAGCCATGGTTGCTCTTCAAACCCTACATTTGAGAAACACGCAGCGCACTCAGAGCAATATGCCTACCAGTCTAGAGGGGCTTGCTAACTTAGCAGGTATGTGCACACATAGGCTACGCACATCTTTTTCCAAGTCTTAGGGACACGGAATATGCTAAAGGAACCCATGCCGTTCGCAGTATTTCAAAATGGTCATCTGACCATTATGTTGAAATGTACTCAGTCATGACTTCTCTCAGTGGTCATAATAGGAACCTGATGTCATGAATAGGATGGATAAAGATTAATTCCGATTGAAACTGCACATATTTTACACGCAAAATATGTGCACTTTCACAGGAAGATTTGCTGATTGCAAGGCATTTCCAGTAATTCTCAGTACAAATCAGAGCTGTTTATTGTTTTACCAGTTGAGCTCCAGATCCAGATGTTACAACTTGATCATTATATTGGAATGGGTCATGAGTGATGTAGATAGCATTGTGTTACAGCAGCATTGACTGATAATAGGTTTTGGTAATGGGTTTTGAATATTTGCATACACTCAGCACAGTAAGTGTTGCAATGCATTGTTTACTATTTAACAACAGGAATCAATATGTTGAGGTGGACTGTGATGCTCAATCCTTGTTCATATGCATTTAAGTTGCTGACACATCAAAGAATGTGTTTGGTACCAGCCTGTGAATTTTTGTGTGTCCTTTTTTCCAGATGTGGATCTGTCCTGTAATGACCTGACGAGGGTACCAGAGTGCCTTTATTCCTTGGCCAGTCTAAAGCGCCTTAACCTGAGCAGTAATCAGATCTCTGAGCTCTCCTTGTGCATTGATCAGTGGACACAGCTGGAGACACTGAACCTCTCAAGAAACCAGCTCACATCACTTCCGGTAACAGCCATTGTTGATGTTGTTCTCAAGATTATTATTTGATAGTAATGATAGTTGGCGAGATTATAGTGCTAGACGTGCTGCTATTGAATTCTAAGGGCATTCAGGTTTGAGAGACCACTCTATCTGCTGTTCAGAGATGTTGAATGTTCTCCTTCTTTATCTGCTTTATTCACAGTCTGCCATCTGTAAGTTGGCCAAATTGAAGAAGCTTTATTTGAACTCTAATAAGCTTGACTTTGATGGCTTGCCATCTGGAGTTGGGAAGCTGTCAAACCTTGTGGAATTCATGGCAGCTAATAATAACCTTGAGCTCGTACCTGAAGGTTTATGCAGGTGTGTATTTCTGATGCTTTATTAGAGGACATGTTATACATTTATTTGTGGTGTATTTGTCTGTGCTGACACAGCAATGATGTCTGCGATAGGTGTGGAAAGCTGAAGAAACTTGTGTTGAACAAGAATCGGCTTGTGACATTGCCAGAGGCTATCCATTTCCTCACTGACTTGGAAGTAAGTATGAGAAAGAGCTAAAACTTTGAAAAGGCTTACCTCAATGGTCCATATCTGTGTTTCTTTTCTAACCCAGTAATTAGATATTATATAATAGATATATAAATATCAAGCTGGTAATTCTGTCCCCATTTATTTGGGACCTGATTGAATCTCAAACAAATGAGAATTGTTATTTGTGCCTATGTAGGGCTCTGTGTCTGTGGTGTGTGTGTTTGTGTGTATGTGTGTGTGGATTTAAATGTAACAATGAGATGTGATTTGGTGTGGTATTTTTAAACAATTTCATTGATTCCCACAATAAGACACAATAGGAAAGTAACAAAGTACAATATAAGCATACAACACATACAACTGCATTACAAACATACAGCACAATTAATTGCAGTGATAAATGTCAATTGTCAATTTTAAATATTGTTCATAGTATACTTTATTGTACATAGAACATATTCGCTTTTCTGAGCTACTCTGCTCACTGTGTTCTATTGAAGATGTAACTTTAATGTTGTTTATAGGTTCTGGATGTCAGAGAGAACCCTAACCTGGTAATGCCCCCCAAGCCAGTAGACAGGACGGCGGAGTGGTACAACATTGACTTCTCTCTGCAGAACCAACTACGTTTGGCAGGCGCTTCACCGGCTACGGTGGCTGCAGCAGGTGGAGGTATTGTCACATCCAAACACACCTACAGATGCTTTCCTTGTGGTCCAGTTAGCCAGCTTTGTGTGTCACATTTGGGCCTTTTTTTTCCTCTGTTATCCTTACGATGTCTGTTTAGTTGGCTGACTTTGCTACTCCGGTTTGCCTGTTGTCCGCATAGGAACCAGTCAGCGAGATCCCCTCGCCAGGAAGATGAGACTGAGGCGACGCAAGGACTCTGCCCAGGACGACCAGGCCAAACAGGTGCTGAAGGGCATGTCGGACGTTGCCCAGGAAAAGAACAAGTCCATCGAGGTGAGAACAGTCAGTGTGTTCAGCACACACCCAGTGCAGTCACCTGACTTTCATTTGTCTTAAGGAATGAGAGGTGAAATAGAACATAGCTAATGCAAGCCCACCTTATTAGGCTACTATTTTTAGAATATCATGGTTAGCAGTAATGGCACCAAGGTCAAATTTGAGTTGACTCTCAGAGAGTGTAGATATCATAGGCTTTGCTCTCAAGTGTTTTACTATTCTTGGATTAATAAAAAAAAATCAGTATGTTTTATTTGTATGTCTGTGTAGCACATAGCTTCATACTGAATTTCCATCATCAGGAAAATGGGGACCTGAAATATGGGGACCTGAAGACGAAGCGCTGGGACAAGAACCTGGAGAAGCCTCATCTGGACTATTCTGAGTTCTTCACCGAGGATGTGGGCCAGATCCCAGGCGTTACAATTTGGCAGATTGAGAACTTTATTCCCATGCAGGTGGAGGAGGCCTTCCATGGAAAGTTCTATGAAGCCGACTGCTACATTGTGCTCAAGGTTGGATTAAAGTACTGCTTTAACATATATTTGTTTGGCAAAGTTGGAAATGTGGTTTTCATGTTTTGTTTTGTTTTTTTATCATGTTTTCCAGACAAGTTTGGATGACAATGGCGCTTTGACCTGGCATATCTACTATTGGATTGGACAGGAGGCCACTTTGGACAAAAAGGCCGGATCTGCCATTCACGCTGTCAATCTGCGTAACTACCTAGGAGCGGAGTGCAGGACAATCCGTGAGGAAATGGGAGATGAGAGTGAGGAGTTTAGTGCAGTAAGTGCAGCACAGTAGCTCCCTGTTTGACTACTCAGTTGATGCCAATAAACAAGTTTATGTTTATTTAGGTTATTTGCTATTCTCTGTGCCCTGGCTATCCATTCCATTACCTAGCAAGAACACCATTTTGGAAGCACCTACATTTTTTATTTTTTTGTTAATGGAAGTTATTTATATCAGGAAAGGTAGCTTACACACCTCCTTGGTTACATCAGTCTAGGACTAATGATGAGGCGCTTTGTCATATAATAGCTGTCTAGCTGCAAAGAGTTCTAGCAGTGCAGTGTTTTTTAAAGTCAAAATGCTAACTGGAACTCCTGAATTGGTCATGCCATATGCTTGTAACCCACAGGTATTTAATAATGAAATCTCATACATTGAAGGAGGAACTGCCAGTGGATTCTTCACTGTTGAGGACACACAATACCCAACAAGGTGAGGGGGAGAGGTTGCTTGAAGGTTTGAACTGGCGTACAACACGCTCCGCTGTTACTCACCCTAAGCTTTGTTTTGACAACAGGCTGTACCGAGTCTATGGAAAGAAGAATATCAGATTGGAATCTGTCCCTGTTAAGGCCTCTTCCCTCGACCCACGGTAAGCCCTGATTTGTTCTAATCTTCAACTCTGTAAACAAGACTGTCCATCAGCCAGTATGGCTTTAAGGCAGCCATTGTCATGTCAGCCATTACTTGCTTGGTGTGTGTCACAGGTTTGTCTTCCTGCTGGACGCTGGTCTGGATATCTTTATATGGAGAGGTGGAAATGCCACACTCAGCGGCACCACAAAAGCCAGGTAGGCTACTGGATCAAGCTGAAAAATTCCTCTCTGTTGTGGACTGCAATGCAGCTACCATGAGTGAGCCCCAGTACTTGTACAAACAAGCAAGCATAAATAAGATTTCCACAAATGTATGTGTATGTTAATTCAATATCAATTACCTGTAACCCACTAATGCTTCATTGTTTGTAAGACTTGATATTTTCAGTTATTCTGAACACCTACATTATACTTGTGAAGTGAAGTGATGCCATTGCTCTACCTGTGTAAGCACTATTGTGTCATCACACACCAGTGGGAGATTTCCAAGAAGGTGGTTGAGTGATAAACCTGGAGTTGGGGGCCATTCAGGCTGCCTCACTTTTGCACCTCCAGGTGGTGCAATTCAGTTTTCTATCTATGAAACGATGCAATATGACCTTTGCGAGGCACCTCAAAACTCAAAGCACAAAGTTAAAAATAGTTCAACTTTTGAGTTTTCTTCAATAGGTGGTTGCGTAGCTGCCATAGCTAAGCCAGGGAGTTAGCTCTTAGCAACAAGATGTACGTCATAAGTTTCAAACTTGCACGTCGTCGCTCACAGCTTTAGAACACTTGCGTTTTTGGAAATGAAAACCACGTTCGGTCTGAACAGTGCCATAAGTGATGAACCTTAGAGTAGCCTGCTGGCTTTGAGCAGAGCGTGTGGACTTCAGGCTTTTATGCTCAGCTTTGACAATTGATCACCCTCTTAGAATACCCCCAGCTGAGTTCATTTGTTTTTTTTTGACAGTAATTTAGATAGACATTAAATTACTCAAACTCATACTTGTGCTTAGTTTGTCATTAGTGTGAACAGTTTTATCATTGCTGTGTTTCGAACAGATTATTTGCGGAGAAGATCAACAAGAATGAGCGAAAGGGGAAGGCTGAGATCACATCCCTAATGCAGAATGCAGAGCCCCCTGAGTTTTGGGAGCCACTTGGGGGTCAACCTGAGGAGATCAAGAAGCATGTTCCTGATGACTTTACTCCAATTCGACCCAAACTTTACAAGGTTCATAGTAGCTCTCCATTTTCTCTTTTGATTTATACCTTAGTGTAGCCCATTGATACCAGTTATGTTCTGGTGAATTATTAAGCTTATTTAAAACAATTGTTATTCTGTTAGGTTGGACTGGGCTTGGGATACTTGGAACTTCCCCAGATCAACTACAAACTCTCTGTGGAACACAAAGATAAGCTCAAGTTGGATGTGATTCCTGAACTCAGACTGGTAAGCATATTGTCATTGGCTAAAATCAGTGTAGTTAAACATGTGTCTCTCATTATATTTTCCTGTTTATTATCATTCTGGCTCACACTACTGCTGCGGTTTTCATTTGTCTTTCAGCTGCAAAGCCTTTTGGACACCAAAGGAGTCTACATCCTGGACTGCTGGTCTGATGTGTTCATCTGGATTGGACGCAAATCTCCAAGGCTGGTCAGAGCGGCCGCACTGAAACTGGGACAGGAGTTGTGTAGCATGCTGCACCGACCCAAACACGCGGTGGTCATCCGCAACCTGGAGGGAACAGAGTGTCAGGTAAAGACCTGAGGAAGACCACCAAAACTCATCATTAAGCCCCCTAGGTTTAATAATAACATGTGATTTCTTACTTTTCTTTGGCTTGGTATTTTCATTATCAATATTTCATTGAAGACTCAATAGAAAAAAATTTTATATTTTAATTATGGAAGTTACTTACAATGCAACCAGACACCAACAAAAAATTGTTTGTTTGTCTGTTATGATATCCTCACCTTCCTAAAATAATCGCCTAAGTCTACAAATCGCCTACAAAAAAAACTAAGATGATTTATGCAAAAACAAAAGGTTTTTAGGAAGGTGACCATATACAGTACTGCAGGTTTGAAAAGGGTTGATCTCATAGTATGCTCGCGTGGACGTTTTTTAGTATGTTACATAATCACATAGTTTAATTGGGTGGTATCATTGTTTGTCAAAATGATTTCATTTTGTCACCTCAAACCCAATTTTAAGGTCTTCAAGTCCAAGTTCAAGAACTGGGATGATGTGCTAAGGGTGGACTATACCAGAAACGCTGAAAGTGTCCAACAGACCGATAACCTGTATGGTAAGGTGAAGAAGGATGCAGAGCAGAAGGATCAGATGAAGGCAGACCTGACAGCTTTGTTCCTTCCCAGACAGCCCCCAATGCCCCTTACTGAGGTAAACAAGCAGTAGTCAGCATTTTGTTTTGTACCTTTTGTGTGTTTTATACCTTTTTATAGTGTTAAACACATTGTTTGCACCTCCACCAAACAAAATGTCTACCAGTATGAATTAAATCAGATTTCAGTTTGGGATTTAATCTTGGTCTTCGGTTTTAACTCTTATCTCTTAGGCTGAGCAGATGATGGAAGAATGGAATGAAGATTTGGATGGCATGGAAGGTTTTGTTCTGGAAGGAAAGAAATTTGCTCGCTTGCCAGAGGAGGAGTTTGGTCACTTCTATACCCAGGACTGTTATGTGTTCCTATGCCGGTAAGAATTGCTGTCTGTTTTTTTGCTGAACACTGCGGTCGAGTTATTATTCAGAATGCAAACCTAGTGGCTCAGATGTTGATATGATATTATTGGCTAGTGAACTCAAATGTCAATGTTTTACCAGAACCGTGAACTGAATATGTTGCATGTTACACAGTCCAAGACATGTGCACAAGTGTGAAATTCTATCTTTAAAGTTGCAACATCTCTTTTTGTCCCTGATCTGTGATAATTTGATGTTTTGTTTCTGGTGAATGTACAGGTACTGGGTGCCTGTTGAGTATGAGGATGATCAAGAGAAAGAGGCGGCCAAAGAGAAGGGTGGAGAGGATGGTGATGACGATGAGAAACAGCCCGAGGAGGACTTCCAGTGTGTGGTGTACTTCTGGCAGGGCAGAGAGGCCTCCAATATGGGCTGGCTCACCTTCACCTTCAGTCTACAGAAGAAGTTTGAGAGTTTGTTTCCAGGCAAGCTGGAGGTACATGACTTCTCCTTTTCATTCCTCACTGTTTTTTTTGTTGTCGTTGTTTGTTTTTAGCAGTGACATTACGTTGATGATGCATGTGTCCGCTTTTTTGAGCAATGTTGCTTGGCAGCCACATAACTGGTTCCATGTGTTTTCCATGTGACGATCATGATAGTTTGCCTCACCAGGGGGATTGGCTGTTGTTGCTCAACATTAATGGGGACAATGGGGACATGCCATAACAACAATAAATATTGTTGCGGCATTTCCCAGGAACATTATTCCCTGTTAAGTTCCCTTGTGAATATTGCCAGTTTTATGAGATGAGACTAGTTGGTGTTCTGTGGAACTTTTGAATCAAGCTGGAGTAATATTATTTGTGTCTTTGTCTGTTGTAGGTGGTCAGGATGACCCAACAGCAAGAAAACCTAAAGTTTCTTTCCCACTTTAAGAGGAAATTTATCATCCATAAAGGGAAGAGGAAGTTGAAAGTGGACAATGTTCAGCCAAGTCTTTACCACATCAGGACAAATGGCAGTGCCCTGTGTACTAGGTAACCACAAACTACTCCTTAGTTACTGACTAGTTACCAGTGGTAGTTCAGCAGTTTTAGTGTCTGAAATAATCATTCACTTCTTGGTCCAAGTATAAAATGTTTGCTAAATGTTTTCCTTTCTGTTGTGAATTGACTGTTAATATCTTGTTTTGAATTTCAGGACTATTCAAATACCCACAGATTCAAGCAACCTCAACTCTGAATTTTGCTTCATATTGAAGGTAATGTTATTTTTGACACGTATAATAATCCAATAATAATATAATATCCATGACCAGTGTCCTATAGCTGTGTGCGTTCCTTTTGGCAGGTGCCATTTGAAAGCACAGACAACCAGGGAATAGTGTACACATGGGTGGGCCGAGCCGCAGACCCGGACGAAGCCAAACTTGCTGAGGACATCATGAACTCCATGTTTGATGACACCTACAGCAAGCAGGTAAAATATCTAATGACTTAACAATCCTTTTCAGATGGCATTTCATTGAAATTCTTAAAGAGAATTGCTGACAAATGACCATCCTGACCATTTTTAGGTCATCAACGAGGGAGAAGAGCCAGAAAACTTCTTCTGGGTGGGCATTGGCTCACAGAAGCCTTATGATGAGGATGCTGACTACATGAAATATGCAAGACTCTTCAGGTCGGTTTTTCCTTTATAGTCCTTTCATTCACAAATTGGTGATGGTGGTTTTAAAGGCAATTAGTGTAAAAGGACAGACTTTCATTGTTATTTGTTTTCTGTGTGTGTTTAAGGTGTTCCAATGAAAAGGGATACTTTGCTGTGTCTGAGAAGTGCTCAGACTTTTGTCAAGATGACCTTGCAGATGATGACATTATGCTTCTGGACAATGGAAAAGAGGTAAACAGTTGTATATCTCTGAATGATAAAGCTATTTGAGAATTCCACTGCTTTGCATAAAATTGGATGTTTTGCTGTGGAAGTACCCCAGTGTATGCAGTCTGTGTGTCTTCCTTTGAGCCTAAATACAGAAAGGAGTGTGAGCACCATTTTTTAATGTTATAATAATTGTGGTTGTGCTTGTTTACTTGCAGGTTTACATGTGGGTGGGCACCCAAACCAGCCAAGTGGAAATCAAACTAAGTCTGAAAGCGTGTCAGGTGAGATCAAGTGTTGAACATTTCAACATCACCAAAGCTACATAGTACTAATCCCAAATTGTGCACTTAAGTCAGACTTCCAATGCAATTTGGAAATATTTAATGTTATCTGCTTGTCATTTGTCTTAGGTCTACATCCAGCACATGAGGTCCAAGGATGCTGAGCACCCGAGGAAGCTCAGACTGGTACGCAAGGGCAACGAGCCTCATTGCTTTATACGCTGCTTCCATGCTTGGAGCACCTTCAAGACAGCGCCTGCATAGAGTCCTCAGGAGGGCTCTCACTGCCAACCCTAAAGCCACCTTGCTCCCCAAACCTTAGACATTTACACTGCAAGAAGCCCTGTATTCCCATAGGACATTGCAATATATATTACCATCACATTTCCTCACAAGGCTAGTATACATGTATGGTACGTTTCTTTTGGATTTAAACAATAATTATTTTTTTGCATTTGGTGGTTAGCCTGAGAGGGGTTGTAGAGATCATTTCAGAGGTCAGATGCAATATCTTAGAGCGAGTATATTTTTAAGTGATATCTTCAAGGGACTATTCTTTTTTTCTTAGAACATATCCACAAACAAGAACATAAAGAATTTATGATGAATGTTAAAAAAATGGAAAAGGTGTATTGATGCTTCTATTACGGCAGAATAGCTTGTTTAAACTGCTGTGCATATATTTCTGTTGAATGTTTTTTGTATTTTTTATTTTTTGAAGACTTCCATATCAAACACGTTTTTAGAGGTTTTAGTCCATAGTAAGGACACATAAAAAACAATGACTATGTAGAATGAAAGCACAAAGCAACCCTCTTAGTCTTTGTTGGTTAATGCATTCTTTTGTGTGGTTTGTGCCATTAACAGTCAAAATGGTTTTGGTTCTTTTGCATGAGAATGCCGTCCTTGCAACATGCAAGAGCTTGCTGCACTGTGTGGCAAAATGAATGTGCCAAGAATGACAGGTGGATAAAAGGCTAGGTTTGTAAGGCCATGACCTTCCTCATGTGTTGTAAACAAAGAGCCTGTTGTTACGTGGTTAGAAGTCCCTTAACTGGCTATCCTTACAAAATTTACGACTGCCTCGTGTAACTATAACCATCATGCCATCATGTCCAGAAAACACTTTAAAAAGTCTTATGGCCTTCCAGGAGATTTTTCTGAAATGAGAGATGAGTTGAGAAATATTTCTGAAGTGAGAGATATTTCTGCTGTTCAGTTCTGGTGTGCATTAAATATTTTCACCACTTTATATTATGAGACAAAATATGCTCTAAAGCCACTGTAAACTGCCTCATCTTGTCACACATCCCCTTTGATTTCGATTATGTACTTTAATTGTAATTTGTAAAATATTTCTTGCCTGTAGACCCACCTGCAGATGCTCTATTTATGTATTTTATATGAAAATAAAGTTTCCTCTCAAATATTTTATATCGAGTATTTCATTTACTTAAGTAAAGAAACGACGACCTATTTGAAATGTCACTGTTGTGCGCGCATGCGCGGTTTGTTTCCCTTACGCGCATACGCATACAAGGAGCCCCTGCGACCGTTGCGGAAACCCCAAACGAAACTCAAATGTGAGGTTATTTTTGTCGTTTGTGATGAAGACGAATGGCGAAATGTAGTTGGTGTTTGAACGATTGGAATATAGATAATTCTAAATTATGTTTTTGAAAATAATTTTAATAAAATAAGTTCTGTAAGCGCTCGTTTTGTTTTGTCTAAGTGAATCGGCTCGTTTGCTAGGCAGATGGCATGCTAGTCAAGTTAACGTTAACTTCGTATCTACGTCGTTTTTTGTTTTGGTAAGGAAGCTAGCTGAGGCCATTTTGAGGCCTTGTGAAATCAACGAACCCTTCACGTCTGTAATTTCCCTTTCTGTGAGATTTTTCTCCTTAATTTTTCTGTTCTTTTCTTCGGGGAGCGTGTGACTTGGATATTTGGACTCGATATTATGGGACTGGATTGCTTAGTGACCAATACATGGTTGCTCAATTGACCAGTTGGACTTTACGGTCATTCATTCAAGGGACTTTAAACGAAACCTGACGCCAACTGAGCTTTCTACAGTTGCTTTCTTGGAACTGTTAACGTTACGGACAGTTGAGCAACGACATTTCATTGTATCACAATTTGGGACATTTTTACTTCACGGTGCTTCATCCTGGAGGCATCGTATGGACTATTATCACGAATGCTTCTGGAAGATCATTTGTTGTCATGGCATTGATTGTGACCAACTGAAAAAAACAATTTACCCGAGATACAAATGACAAGGTTTCTCAATAATTGAGCTAGTTGTAGGTAGTTGAACATATCGGTGGGGAATAACGTTACACACGTTAATATTTTCTTTATATTTGTTTGATTTTTCACTAGTTTTGGTTGAAGGCTAACTGCGGGTAGCAAGCTAGCATCAACTTGCCACCCTCACAATTTTGGCCATGTTAGGGGCCGAGATTAGCAGTTAGCAAAATGGGAAAGCCGTAGGGTTGGTTGCTAGCGCATTAGCTTGCGTAGCAAATCGACTGGTTTTGTGTGTTTTGATATTATATTCAGGCTGTTGAGCAAGTTGTTAGAGCCGATCTGACTAAGTCCATCTTCGAGATCTAGGTGAAATTGTTTTTGTTTGATAAATCGATAGCAGCGAACTTTTCCAACATGTCCTGTGTACATTACAAGTTTTCATCTAAGCTAAATTATGACACGGTCACATTTGATGGCCTTCACATCACGTTGAGCGATTTGAAAAGACAGATCATGGGCCGGGAGAAACTCAAGGCTGCTGACTGCGACTTACAGATTACCAACGCCCAGACGAAAGAGGGTAAGCTCCTCGACCACGTAAATAAAAAACGATATTGTTTAGTTACATTTGGCATGATGATTTTTGGATAACAGCCTTTCTTTGAAGTTGGGCCACAACGCCATAGCGTTCACTAGCTAACCAACGTTAGCTAATACAACGTGTCTCAACCTCTAATGACAAAGGGTGGTGGTTTCCATTTGATCAACCTGTCAGATTTACTACAGATTGGTGTCGGCTAAACAAAATGTACTTTTGGTGAATTCAATAAGTGCGACAAAGACTGAATAAGTATTGTGATGCCACATTTGTATAACCTTAGTTAACGTTGCGTTAGTCTGAGCCATAGGTCTCATCTTGGACACTGCAGCCATCATGGTTCCTGCTAATGTTAGCTTGCTAACAGCTACAGTACCAATACCCATATTGACTGTGACCGCCATTACTGAAGTATGCTAGCTAAATACGTAGGCCTGCTCTGGTTGATGACTGTTAACTTGCTCTGTTGGGCCTTGTTAACTTTACATCGTGTTGTTATCTCTAACATATGAAAACAACGCTCATATGCTCTGCCACCTCCCTTCAACCTTTTGTTTACTAATGTTAGCCATAACCACTAAATACTTTGGTTCAGTCATGACACCAGTTGCTTAAACTAACATTTGTTTCTACAGATTGTCGTCTGCCCATGTTATGACTTATATCGACAGAAGAGAATCTGTCTTATTGTGTAATAAAATGTCACTCTGTGTTAATGTGATGTCACTGAATGTTTTTCAGAGTACACTGATGATGGAGCGCTCATACCAAAAAATTCCTCTGTCATCATTAGACGGATCCCAATTGGTGGCGTCAAGTCAACAAGTAAAACATTTATCATGTAAGTTGAAAGGGTTATTGAAATCTTAAAACACATAATAGAAGTCGGTTGTAATTGTTGCTTAAAATGCTGTTGTCAGCTTGTATCCCTGTCTGCTTTTCTTCTCTATTTAAGTGTGATAGTAACTCTTTCTGTTTTTGTATCTCCCTATAGTGATCGATCAGAAACTTCAAGTGGACCATCAAAAGCAGTATGTAAAAAAACACTCCTTTTTGTTCAATTCATAAATCACACTTTACACACATTTTTGTTTGGAAATTATACATTTTTGTTGACGGTATAAATGTAGCCAATTTTTAACCCAGAGCCACAATGTGGTGTGTGGTGGTAGTGTTTATAACATTGTAATGTTTTGAAATGATGCCTTTATCATTTTTGAGCATAATCCCGTAATTATATAAAGTGTTAAAGTGCATGTCATGCACTGTATTTCACATTGAAAAACCAGGTTATAACTGAATTCTGTTGTACAGAATTATGTATTTGATCATTCAAATTCTGATGGTTTTTGAACATGGCATGTTCAGTCTGTCTGTCTTTGAAGTGTTGCATCTGTAAAAGGTTTTTTTTTTGTTTGTTTCTTTTTAAATAAAAGTTGTTTTGCCTTTAATTTCTCTTTGTATCACATAGCTCAATGTCTGACTTTCCGTGTTTGAAGACTTCAGTAATGATAAGGGACAAGTATCTGTCATATACCTGTTTCTGTACTCAACTGTATGTGCTAAATGCATTAGGAATAACTAGGGCTCACCCTCGTAAAACCTTTGACGTAGCTCTCCTAATCTCAGATAACTAGGGTGATGACCAAGCTTTGTGTACTTAATGTTGAAGCTTTGATGGAATTGAGATATTTTTACTACCAATATGAAATCACAATTGAAACTCAAATAATTTCTCTTAGTATTTAATCGAAAACAACCCTTGTTGGTTATTTGTCATACAAATCACTCATGAATTATTTTTTTCCAGCTCTGTTTAAATGTGATCATTCATAATGCTCACAGTTCCCTGAATTTCCCACACAAAGCTGACTTTTTTTTTTCTTTTTTTGTTATAGGGATAAGATCTAATTACCATAGGAAGAAGGCACATTCTAACATGTTATGAATGTTATGTGCATATTTATAGATCTATAGATCTTTAAAACCAGGAAGATGCGTGTTCAGATGACTCTTTGTAAATTTTAAGTATTATGTGTGCATAGTACTGTATGTTGAAGCACTCCATCTTATAATTGCACAGAATCTTACTATAGACATACTATTAGTGATGCATGTGATGGAAAAAAGAATCTGTATGTCTTTGTACATCGTGGAGGTCAAAGTGACATGGTAGTTTTTCTTTTGAACGGCTTAATTCTTTTTTTAATGTATGCTTGAAGCCCCTCAGTTTTGAAATATTGCGAAATTTAGAGAACTTAAATTGATTCGGGGGAGGAAAGGGTTGGCTTTTTCTTGCTCTTGATTTTTATAACTGCAATGGGTGCTTGTAACAAAATACATCTTTTTTTTCCCCCCCTCGCTAAACATGCTACTAATATATCTGCTTCCATCGCACTGTTGGTTTACTTGTGGGACATGTGTACATTTGAAAGGGTTGGTCTGAGTTCATTACTGACGTAGCTGATGCATCCCAGTTAATAACATGCCAAGCTATGGATTTTTGTACCATGGGTATTTGACAAGTGTACTGTTTACACAAACTGATCGGTTTCAGTGCTGTGTATGATGATGAACACAACTTTTGTCAATAAAATACCTCTTGTAACATTACTGGATACCTCTTGCAAGGCCCTGTGTGTTCACTGGTGAGAGCCTTATCTGGTCTGGCAGCATATTCTTCATTTTTTTTGACAGACAACCGTTTAATTTGCTTGTTAAGTGGACTGTTCTTTTTTTTTTTAAATCCATTAGTTATCAAGTACCTGTTCCTAGTTGATATCTATGCTTTGTATAGCATTTTATTTTGTTAGTCCTTGTATGACCGTAGGAGAGAGAGATTTGGGGAAACAAGTAGTTTTAAGTAGTTTCTCTGCCAGAGGGAAATATCAATGGTTGCTTCCAATATTAGTTTGGATTTTTTTGCTGTAATTAGCAGTATATGAACTCAATACTGTACATTTGTGGTGCTAAAGTTTTTGAAGTTCTTTTCTGCCTCAGTTTTGGATGGCCAGTGTCTACCAGTGGGGCGGCTTTCAACTTTGTCCTTCATTGCAGCAGTAAACTTGTTTTGTCTTCTAATTTTTCCACAAACAGATTGATGAGTCTCCTTCCACAATTTCATTGGCCCAGCTCTCAAAGGTATACCAATATTACCCTTTGTCCGTCACTGTCTTTGAACGCAATATTTTTGGATATGTCTGTCCATGACTTGGGTCACTTCTTATTAATTTTCTAGAGTGGCAGTTATGCTGTTAGAACTGAATGTAGGTTAATTGCAATATGTAATTTGATATCATGGTTGGACATATCCCCCTGTTGTTTTATGTGAACAATATCTGTGTGCCAGTTCACTGTGTTCCATGCAATTTGTTATGTTCTGTACATTTTCTTGTGGCTGTGGTGTTGAACATGTTATGTGGTGACATACTATAGTGACCATATCTTTGTCTTGAACTAGCGGTGATGTATGCTATTTAGAAGTGCAACACAAGGCCTTAACGTAACAGAAGAAATGTTTCAGTTAACTCTGCACTCCTGTGATGAGGCATTATTTGCCTATATATGTACCTATTGGACTGAAATACGTGGAACCATTTCTTCTGCTACAAGCTGCAGTGTTCACACACGTCTCATCTGTTAAATGTGGACCACTAACAAAAAAAATGTTTTGCATTGACTGAAAGCATACTTGACACCTTGAATGTGAAATGAAATGTGAAAAAGTAATCTGATCAGAAAGATGTATATGATTTATTTATATGCCAGCTCATATTGGTTAATGTGCTTATTAACAGCTGAAATTAGTTGGCTGCCTGTACTGATCAGTGTCCATTGAAATAATGTGTCAGTTGTCAGTCAGTGTTTTTGCCTTTGTGCACACCTTTTGTTTGTCCTGTAAAGTGTCAGCCTGTGTGCCTCTCTGCTGCTGTGGAGGGGAGTACATAAAAAGCCTTACATTTGCCAAGTCTTGTGAAGATGGGGAACTTTCCCCCCCAATTCCAACCTTTCTCCCCTGCGTGTTTTTTTTTTTTTTTTTTTTTTTGGGGGGGGGGGTTATTCCTGAAGAGATTTTTTGTTGCTTTTAATTCGTGAAGACTTGCCCCTACAGTTCTATATCTTGGACTGTACTTCCTCCAGAGCTGACTTTTAACCAAGCTACCCTATAAGCAAAGGACTCATTAGTACAGAATTTTTTGTATTATTTTTTATTTTTTGTAATGAAATGTGATTTATCAGAGTTCCTTACAAACTACTTCATGCAGCAGTTGTGTACTTTTTTCACTTTGTGTGATGAACGTTTCAGATCACATATCGTCCTCTTGTCTGCACTGTTAGTGAAGCTGATTATTATTATTTTTAATATAAATATAATTATTACTACTATTATAATTATTTATTTGCATTGAAACACCTGTAATTAATTAAAAAAATAATTTATTTCTTATTTTTGGAATTAATGTATGATGGTGAATAAACGGCTTAACCATTATGCTCTTTTCATGTATGCGTGGAATTCAGCGCCTCAGTCTTGTAGAGTCGAGGCAGTACTGTGAAGATTGAGTGACATCACTGTCTTTGTGTGGGGAAATGTGCATGACTTAAAATTTTGCCAGCTGTTCATTTTAATTCAACTTGTGCCATCATTCTATCTTGGGCACATCACAGCAATGCAAGCTGAGACAAATCACATGTTTTCTACTCTTTGTTGTAACCAACCAAAGCAAGACCTGTGAATCTGCAACAATGACATGTACATTGCCGTTATTAACAAACCAATTTGAAGGCTTAAGGTACTCCCCGTCCACTTCAGCAAGGAGGCCCAAACGGCCATGTCCACAAGACAATGCTCTGCTCTTTACAGGATACGCAAAGGGTGCATTTCAGGAATTCATTGCCTGTAGATACTTAATGCCATGACCATTTTGTCTATGAAAACATTGCCTGTTAAACAGACCGCCAATCTTGCTGAGGCGAATGCATCTGAGGAAGATAAAATTAAAGCTATGATGTCACAGTCCAATCATGACTATGATCCCGCACAGTAAGTATGGTTTTCTCAGTAATGTTCAAGTGATGTGACTGTGTAGGGCAAAGAGTGTGTAACACAAACCTTGTTTGAGCAGTTACATGAAGAAGCTCGTAGGACCTCCCCCTCCAAACTATACTTGCTTTCGATGTGGGAAAAATGGGCACTACATACGGAACTGTCCAACAAACGGGGTAAGTGGGTTTTCTTTATATTTTCCTTTGTCTTTATGTTTGCTGTCAACCTTTCACAGCTGCGCTGGTTTGTCATTTATATCTGTTTACCATTCTGGGCATGTTCTTAGAGTAGCCATTAAATGTTGTGTTGTGTTTTCCCTACATTTACCAGAGAAATAATCATTTGTCATGTAAATGTGCCAGCAGGACAAAAGTTTTGAGGCTCCACAACGGATCAAGAAAAGCACAGGAATCCCTCGAAGCTTCATGATGGAGGTGGATGACCCAAGCATAAAGGGAGCCATGCTTACCAACACTGGGCGCTACGCCATCCCTACCATTGACGCGTAAGGAACATTTGAGATTTTGATCTAATCTTAACCTTTCTTGTAATGTTTTTGGTGTTCTGTTACATTTAAAATTAAGTCTATGCTGACAGTGTATCTAAAGCAGGCACATATTGTAGTTTTAGAGGTCATCTGTGCTAGGTACAAATAAGAACATAAGAAGGTAGCGTATGTCCGTATGCGTTTAATCATTCCTCGGTCACTGTACGGCACAGGGAAGCCTATGCCATCGGGAAGAAGGAGAAGCCACCATTCCTTCCACAGGAGCAGTCCTCCTCCTCTGAGGAAGAGGACCCTGTCCCTGATGAACTGCTGTGCCTCCTCTGCAAATACCTCATGACCGATGCAGTGGTAATCCCATGCTGCGGCAACAGCTACTGCGACGAATGTGAGTCCTCTCAGTTCAGCTGTGCTTAACCACACTGTAAGGCTTCTCATGGGTCAGTGCTGTTTTCTAATTTTCTGTTTTTCTCTGCTCTGCTGCTGTGACAGGTATCCGAACTTCTTTGCTGGAGTCAGAGGAGCACACGTGTCCCACCTGTAACCAGTCGGATGTCTCCCCAGATGCCTTAATCGCAAACAAATTCTTACGCCAAGTAAGGCCCTTAAGGGACCTCGCTGCTGAATGTTTCAGATCATTCCCTTCTTGTGTTAGGTCAGCATAATTAGAAAAGTAATTAGACATTAATCAGTAATTAATCATTTTTTTTATGTTTTTCTTTTCTAGGCGGTGAACAACTTCAAAAATGAGACTGGCTACACCAAGCAGATCAGGAAGGCCAATCAGGCCCAAGCATCTGCGTTGGCACAGGCCCCCCAGCTCCGTGTCCAGCGCCCCGTCCAGGCTGTTCGGCCCCCTACCTCCCGCCAGCAGGACCCACTGATGGCCAACATGCCAACCCGGCCTGCCGCTGCCAACACGCCTCCCCATACTCCAGCAGTGGCCACCGCACCACCGCCCTCAGCTGTCACTCAGCAGCAGGCTTCTAGCACCCCTCCTCCATCCAGCACCAACCCCATGGTGAGCAGTAGTGCCTCCCCCAGTGCAGGCAGCTACAGTCCTGCAGTGTCTTCTCCACAGCGCCCTGCCAAGCAGGAGGACAACCAAGCATCCAGGTGAGTGAAGGATATTTAGATGGAATTGTCTTTATGACATTTCCAGTTTTCTTTTCCCTAGAAAATATGTGTTTGTAAAATTGTTGTGTGTTTCTCCAACAGGGAGTCTGACCCAATGGTACCAGCCCCATCTGTGACTGTCTCCACAGATCAGTCAGGTCCACCTCCTCTCATTCCAAAGGTGAGCATCTGTGCTAGTCCCTTTTGATAATTTAGGATGACTATAAAATGTGGATTTTCTTGATTAACAACTTCATATACTTGTCTGTAGGGATTCCAGGTTCAAGTACTTGGACAGCCACACCAGCTTGGACACTCTATGCAAAGATCAGGTGAGATTTTAGATTTTCTTTAATAATAACTAACTATAATAACTAAATGTTCTACTGTAGTTTTAATGTATATATATTTTAATTTTCAAAGGCCACCCAGGACCACCTGTGAGATCTAGTGGCCCGAGGCCCAGTGGCCGACCTGGATGGGATCCGTAAGTACTGATGCCATTGCTGTCCTGTATAATCTCATCTCTCTGTAAGGGTCCAGTACTAAATTAATCCATTGTGTGTGTGTGTATGTGTGTGTGTTACAGCTCTTCTGGCAGAGGAAGGATGCACAGTGACCGGCCTCCACGGTCGCAAGCTCCGCCTGTGCAGCCGCCACAGCAACAGCAGCAGCCACCCCCACAGCAGCCCCCTTTGCAGCCACATCCAGTGGCCCCTCCATTATTTGGGGTCGCCCCTCCCACCCTATACGCCCCACCACAGCACCCCATGCCTCAGCCGCCAAGCGTAGTCCCCCCGCAGTTCCCCATGCCCTTCAACCCTGGCCAGCAAGCTGCCCCAAGCTACAGTGTGCCCCCTCCTGGGTTTCCCCCAGCTTTGCCCAATGTTGCTGCCCCCTGGGTGCCACCTGGTACCCAGCCTCCTGTAGCCAACCCTGTGCCATCAACACCATTCCTGTCCAGGGAGGAGTTCTACAGGCAACAGCGTAGGCTTAAAGAGGAGTGAGTGTTTTTTGAACTAGCCTGCATTTTGGAGAAATGTGTGAAGGAGTGGAGGAGGAGGATGATGTCTAATTTGTTTGTCTTTTGAATTAATTCATTACATTTTATCTCTTTTGTGAACTTTGACGTAGCTTGATGACTGTTTTCCCTGTTTTCCTGTATTTTAACTATCAAGTTTTATCTCCTTCCTGTTTTTGGTTAATAGTTCGCAATGTCGATTCGTTACCAGGGAGAAGTCAAAATTGGAGAAGTTCACCAATGACTTTGCTAAGGAGCTGCTGGAATATAGAAAGATTCAAAAGGAGAGGAGACGATCCTATTCGAGGTCATTATAAGTCAGATTGAGCATTATTCTGTGTGGTATGATTGTTTAATAATTTATAGGGAATAACTTTATGCTATTCTTTTCACAGGTCGAGGTCTCCGTACAGAGGCTCATCCTACAGTGGTTCATCCTACAGCTACTCCAAGTCTCGCTCTCGGTCCCGCTCCAGATCTCGATCCTACTCTAGATCAATCAGCCGCTCCCGCTCCCGATCTCGCTCTCGCTCCTACTCCCGCTCTCCTTACTCGCGCCGCGGAAGGGGCCGCAGCCGTAGCTACCGCTCCAGGTCTCGATCGCACGGCTACCACCGCTCTCGCTCCCGTTCCCCCTCATACCGTGGTCGTGACAGTGGGCCAGTGAGTAGCGTACCCTACAGGTCCCGCTCAAGGTCTCCGCCATATAGAAGCCACAGCCCAACCAAGAAGCTTGGGCCACCGCCTCTGCTGGACCTCGACCGTGAGCGCAAATACCCCGGACGGTACAGAGATCCAATTCCATATGACCTCAAAGCCTGCTATGGACGGGAAGTGGACATGTCTGACCCCTATGAGAGGGAAAGGTACAAGCAGTGGGAGAGGGAGTATCGTGAGTGGTATGAGAAGTACGGAAAGTCTTACCATGGTGTCTCAACTGACCAGCCCAGAGGCCGGGCACCATTACTTTCCAGGGATCCATACACCCCTGAGCGAGTGCCCTTGTTGCGCCAAAGAGACGGTTCCCCCTATGCACGGGGCCGCAGAGATGACTACTCTCCCCCTACCCAGAGCCACTCAGGCAGTGCAGCTGGAGGACCCAGAGGTCGCAACACAACAGGGCTCACCTACCAGGAGCGGTGCGCTAAGGAATATGGCCTCCTTCCTTTGCCCAACACCGGACCCAACAGAGGGGGCATGGCCAAGGAGCCCCTGAAAGGACCCAAAGACAGAGAGCCCTCCCTCAGTGTCACTGTTGACCCCAAAGGCCTCAAACACAAGAAGCACCGGAAGAAGAGGAAAGGGGATGACTGCGATCTCTTCAGCCACTCTGACTCCATGGACGACACAAGAAAGGATGAGCGTAAAGGGGATGGTCCCCTGATGGCCTCCAGTCGTGATGACGCAACTCCGGTCCGAGACGAGCCCATGGATGGCGCTGCAGTTCCATACAAAAGTGCTTCAGAGAAGGAGAGGAAAGAAAAGACGAAGGGCAAAGTTGAGAAGGTAAAGAGGAAATCTGAGAACAGTGCCTCAAAGAAAGAAACATCTGGAAAAGCTGTCAAATCTTCAAGAGATAAGGACATGGACATGGAGCGTGATACCAAAGCACTTCTGGCTGAGCCTCCTTTCAAACGCACTAAGGAAGACCTTCCTCACAAGGCAGAGCCCATCAAGCCATCCACCTCCGTGAAAGAAGAGAAGGGTCCATTGATTCGCAAAGTGCCAAGACCTGCAAAGCACCATCAAGACACAAAACCAGTCAAAGATGAGCCAAAGCCTAAGAAGGAGCTGGTAAAAGACTCCGCAGTCAAACTGGAGAAGAGTCTTACCAAAGAGGTCAAGTCAAAGAGGGATGTTGAGAAAGCCATCAAGACAGAGGATAAACCATCTGTCAAGGCAGGAGAAATCAAGCAGGAGAAGAGAAGGAGAAAAGAAGATCTAAGTACAGGCAAAGAGCTTGACTTGGCCTCAGTGAAGTCTCCACGAGTAGATGTCCTTGACATGGCTAAGGGCTCCCCGAAGCCCAAAGCCAAAGTAGAGGCTGAAAAGCCATCAGAGAAAGTAAAGCCTGCAATCCCACCTCTGATGGACATAAAACCAGGGCCTCTGAGGAAGATTAAGATCAACCGGGAGATTGGGAAAAGGATCAGCACAGACACAGCACCTTCACCTGAATCCAGCGATGTCACCCCCAAGAGCCGGCCTGACAAGGCAAGGGGGAAGATCCGCCGAAGAGCTCAGGCCGCTGATGGTTCTGTCCTGGTGGACTATACAAGGTATGTTGCTGGAGATGAGGGTGTAATTAATTACTCTTTGATCATGTGCTTATAAACTCCTCTGCTAATGAAGTAGTGGTTTACCTTCATGGGGATCTTTTAAATCATTTAAAGGAAGTTGTTTGAATTGGAATTTGAGTGGATTTCTTGTTCTTATGTATGCATATTACATGTGTATATGTGTGTGTATATATGATATGGATTTTTGTTTTGTTTTTTGTATTTCCCAGCACTAGCTCAACTGGAGGTAGTCCCATCAAGAGGCTGGAGGACAGGGCTGATTTGAGAAAGACCGTTGTCAAGACCCTTGAAGAATACACAAATGACCACACTTCGGCAGCTGAGGATGAGATTGTGCTTATCCAGGTTCCACGCTCCAAGTGGGAGAAGGAAGACTATGAATCTGAAGAGGACGAGTCTAAAGAAATGGCGCTGAATCGCAATGGCAGTCATGCTGGATTGGATGTTCCTCAGAGATCACTTGGGAGTGCTACAGTGAAGGTCAACGATCAGGCATCTCCTCAAGGAGAGAAGGCTTCCACCTCTTCGAAGGAAAGCCACATGGAAGCCAAACATGGTAAAGACTCCACGCCAAGTGACCGGGAGAGGGAGGAGAAAAAAGAGAATGAGAGGGAAAGAGAGCGGGATAAAGACAAGGAGAGGGAGAAGGAACGAGACCGAGAGAAGGAAAGGGATAGGGAGCGGGAGAAAGAACGTGAGAGGGAGCGAGAGGACAGAGAGCGAGGACGCGAGAGGGGGAGCGAACGAGAGCGCCCCGTCTCTGACCGCGAGTCTTCAGAGAAAAGGAAACCCCCCGGGCCAAATGGTGACCGTGACAGAGAACGCACCCAGGAACGAAACAGCGACCATGGCAGTGAAAAAGGCTCTTCCTCTTCAACCCAGTCCTCCTTTAGGGACCGACAGTCGGATCGACCCGATTCAGTCTCCCGCAAGCCCACTGGCAGGGACCACAGCACTGCCTCCTCCTCGGACCGCAGGCCTGACCACCGGTCGAGTGGAAGAGACCACTCCGATACCAAATCCAAAGATGGCAAGCCCAGAGAGCCCATTAGGAGGAGGGACTCCCCACCTCCCACTTCAAGGGGTCGAGACAGGGAAGCTCACTCTGATGCTGCCAAACGTCTTGCCTCCAGCGACACCCACAGTACTGAGCCAACAGAGAGACGGCAGTATCAGAGCACGTCTGAGTTGAAACGCGCCGCACCTGAGGAGCACAGGGTGGAGCGTCCAGCGAGCAGAGAGGGCCAAAGCACAAGACAAGTTGATGGTCGGCCTATCCGGGAACGGGAGCACAGTGGACATCGCACCCCTGATAACAGGATGTCCTCACCTGAAGCCCGGGCCGACGGTGTAAGAGGGGTCACCACCTCCACTGCCCCCACCGCTGCTGCCACACTCTCCTCACGGGCGGATAGAGACCACCCCAAAGTCAAGCCCCCATCGGCCCGCTCCGCACGCCTGTCATCTGACCTGGGCCGCGAAACGGACGAGGCGGCCTTTGTGCCAGACTACAGTGAGAGCGAAAGCGAGGCCTCGGACGCTGAGAGCAGGGCGGAGGCCCGGGGACGGGAGCGGGAAGGTGACAGCAGCGCCTCCCCCAGCCGCAGCCAAAGTCAGAGTCCCCAGGGCAGCCATGCCCGCAGCAGCAGCGCCAGCTCCACAGGCAGCCAGCCAGACGGCAAGAAGAAGAGGGACAAAAAGGACAAGAAAGAGAAGAAGAAGCATAAGAAACACAAGAAACACAAAAAGCATAAGAAACACCCGGGCAACGAGTCCGACTCGGAGCAGAAGGCGCAGAAACACAAGCATAAGAAAAAGAAGTCAAAAAAGAGTAAGGACAAAGACAAGGACGAGAAGGAGCGAGCAGATGACCAAAAGGAGGACAGAGTATCTGTATGAGAATATTCAGGTTGAGCCTTGGACATAATCCACATCATTTTTTTCCCCCTTAAATGTGGGTGTGCATATGCAGACTTCTTTTTCCTCTTGCAAGGACTACTGTTCTGCTCAAGATTTTCGAGACATTGGGAACTCTCAGCAACTTAATCTTTGACCATGCTCATATTGAATGCAGTTTAGACAATTACTACTTGAACGATTAAGATTGACACGTTCTCTTAGACACCTAGGGCTCCTTACAAATGACTGTTTTTATTTTATGTATTTATTTTTTTTTTCCATAAATTTCAATCCCACATACCAGTAAAAAATAATTCATCAATAATTCATTCAATGTTGTAGAGGAAGCACTTTAGAGATGTGAAAAATGAATGTTGCTGCTTTGTTGCAGTGGAGATCCATGCCCTTTCATACCTCGTATCTTGCATAGTCCATAAAAAAACAAAATCATATAATTATGCCATTATGAAATCGTTCATACTTGTAACTGGATAGTGATCTTTTGGCATTGGGCACATAATGATAAGGGTGTGGGCTGATTTTTGCACTGTGAATATTTCCTCTACTCTGAAAACAAAATAAAAATATTTTATTTTACCTAGCCTTCACATTTAATTTAATTTAGCTGTTGATGTTTGGGGGATTTTTTTGTTTGTTTTTTGTTTTGAAGGTTAATAAAGGTTTTTTGCAGCAAATTAAAACGAGCATTTGTTTGTTTTGATTATTTCTGTAATTTCAAAATTAAATTTCACTGTACATGGCTACTTGATGGCAACCGGTTGATTTTGTGAGCATGTACGGTTTTCCGATTCAAATAGGAGAAAGTAAGGAAGCACGTCATTTAAACTTCAAGTCTTTAGCTTGGCTGACAGTTTCTCATCTTGCCACGAGAGGGCGGGCGACCACCATTATGAATGGCAGCCGTAACTACAGAACCGGCAATGGCGACGGTGTTGGAAGAGGTTGGGGTAATAAAAGTTTACGGTGGAAAGAAAAAAGAAAAAATACATTTAAAGTGACGTTTTCTGTAGGCCTCAACACATGAAAGCGGAAATGCCTGTTTTGAGGTAGATTCACCAGCTGGACTCAGAAGGATTCCTCCATCAGGTCATGTCAAGGTTATTTCCATAGCCTGCAAGTGTTTCTCTTCCCATGCATGTGGTCTAGCCTAAGTGTAAACGAGTTTAATTACCAAGCCTGATGTGCCAGGCCTGCTTTACACAAATGATGCAGGATTTGTAGATTAGGTTGTTGTTGGCTATGCCCGAACGCTATTTCAGACCACAATTTTGGCTGTTTGGGTTGTTTCATCAGGGATGGGCCCAAGCACATGCATGCTTGCTTATCAGTATGTCTAAATACGTTTTTTTTTGCTACATCTGTGTATGGCTGTTAAAAAGGGACATTTTTTAACCTAAGTTTTTTCCTCAAATATTTGTTGGCTAGAATTCGAATTGTTAGCGTTTTTTCAATAAAGTTTTACAATCAATATAGTGTTTGTTAATTGCTCGCACGCCATTACTAGATTTGATAATGGATAGCCTATCCTATTTATTGATAGTCTTTCTAAAATTTCACCCACATTTCAAACATTTTGTTTGATGGAAAGTCAGCCTATTTTTCAAATACTATTAACATTACAATTATGATATTTATGTTTTTTTCTAATTACTAATGATTACTTTTTGAACAGCACAACTCAGTAATATAGTGACACAACAACTCCCACAGAATGTGTCCACAGATTTTTTAAAATATGATGCATACCAGTAGTTTAAAAATAAAATTCCAATTTGAGGATGAAATTGACTGAATAATGTGTTATTACCCCAGTTGTGAATTATTCCTTTCCTGTGTACGACGTTTTCATTTTAAAAATCGGATGAGAAGGGTATCACTTTAAAGGAGAGAACACTTGTTAGGTTCTGGCACCTAAGGACTCTCTGTCTATCAACATTTTCATTCGTTTCCAGCCTCTCCCCCCAACAGGCATACTGGGCACTCCTCTGTGCCACTGCCTGTGTGCTGACAGAGTGTGCTAGTCTGCTGCTGAAGCCTGCCTTCTCACGCCCCCCAATCTGCCAGTCTTGTCTGGTTTGCCGCCTGCCAGGTAAGGACTTTTTAATGCACCCTTTCAATGCACTCACTTTGGGCACACGTCGCTAAACAGGACAAAGCATTAGGTGCCCTCCACCCCTTATTCAGATTCTGCCATCTCTTTGGGTTTGGTGTTTTGCTTGGCTCTGCTTTGGCTTGACTGAAGGACATGTGTGGTTGTTTTGTTGTGATCACATGGACAAATAATGGGCAATGGGTGCTTAGCGGAGGGATACAGTTGTTGTATTGTCTGTTAGTGCCTGAAGGTTGTCCAGAGAGCGATTGTACATGGCATGAGTCCAGCAACTTGTGTCCTGCCCCCTCCAGCCACAGTCTTTAATGTTTTGGTTTCCCTACACTGCATATTTGTTTACATGTTTTTGTTTTGTTTGTAACGAACAACCACGTTCAACCAGGACCACAAATGGAGAGGGAACCGAGGGTTGTGCCATCACTGCGTATGGTGCTTCTTCACTCCCTTGGTGCTTCTGCTATTGTGGTTGTGTGGTTGTGGTGTCATGCTTGGCATCCACCAGTAGAAAAGAGTTATAAGGGCTTACTTACATGACTGAGTAGTTAATTCTGTTTGGTCACAATCAATTTTTGCCATCATGTCAAAATATTGTGTTTGCGGTGTGCAGGATGTGTGTGTGTGATTCGTTGCACACTAATCTGTTATGAAAGAAGATACAGGTCATTGTTTACACATAAACTTTTCTGTGATTGTAGGTGAAGGATACTACATCTGTATCCTTCACCTACAATCACACTCATAACATTAGTGCAATTTCTAACTAAACCCCTAACCTCAGTTTGAACACAGATGTTGCTTAACTGGGGATTCAATATTCCACAGAATATCAGGGGCGTACAATGGTCAGACATCAGTTTATTTACTGTTTTTTTGGAGCTATTCAGTGCTAGTAGTCTAGATATATTCCAACTCAGCGTCTGCCTGTCTGTCTGTCTGTCTGTCTGTGTGTGTGTCTGTGTGGATTTGGCCCCATTTTCTCTTGTGTCTGATGTGCTTGTGGCTCACACATCAGCAGGAGCTGCCTGCCATAGATAACAAAGCAGTAAGGAAAACTCAGCACGCGCTCACTACTATCGCCAGAGTCTTCCGATGAACACCAGCTAAAGGGTTTGCTTCACTTACAGTCTCAATGTCTTCATCCAACTGTCTTGTGCCATATTTAGCCGTTTTTTTATTGTTTGCTTGTGTTTTTATTCTGTCTGGGTGTATAAAGTTCTCATCGTGCCCATGTTTGTCTGTGTGCCTCCATTGTGCTAGCAAGAGATGGGTTTTGGTGCTGTCTGTCTCTAGGCTTGGTGCCAAGTCTGCCTAATTAAGATTAAGCATATGCAGATCTGCCTTGTTTTGGCTAATAGCAGCTGCAAACACGTATTTGTCTCGTGTACTGTCTGTTGATTGGTGAAAGGTGTCGGTGGTTGGGGGGGGTATCTGAGATTGTGATTGCGTTTATCTTTGTGAGTGACTTTGTGAGTGACTGAGAAAATCTTTGGGTTCCTTGGAATCACTGATCAAATTCTGATTCATATTTGACCATGAATACATACAATCTGATATAGTTTATTAAAATGAAACACTTTGATATCTCCTTTTTGACGTGCCACCATTTGGAACATACTGATCATAAACTGAGCGTAGGGAGCGACCAATGACTGTATACAAATACAGTCACTGGGAACGACAGATTGCTTCTGTCATTTGGGCTCGTTAAGACCATAATCCTGATTTGACACGCCATCCTCTGTGGTTTTTATCTACCTCAGCCAGTTTTAGCTCTCCTGGGTACAGAGTGATCCCTGTAATATGCTGGGAAAGGACCTCTGTGAGCGGATGGGTGTCCGCCTGCAGTTTACATGCAGGAGCCCTCATTCTCCCCCGGCCTGTTTTTAGTGCCTAGCTGTCTGTCTGCCTCAGCGTCCCTGGCTGGTGGCCAAGTCTGTCACGTCCTTGAAGAAGCTCAGTGTAGTCTAGTTGTGGAGGCTGTTCTTGTGTTTGTGCCTGCGCTCGCCTCACTGTTTGAAACAATGGCAGCAGAGAGGCAATATGCCCTCACACACCCAGAGAAGAACGCCTTTGTCTTCAGACGATACCTCCCAGTGTGTTTTTAATTCAGCCCCTCATGAGCTTTTAATCAGCAGCAGTGTCCCACAGTGTTGTTTTACTCAGTTCATTCACAGTGGACAATCAAAGTCACTTCAGTCAACAGAACTTAAACGTGTTGAGCATCAAGTCGAGAGCTGCAGGAGGTGTATTCCAAACTTAGCAAACCTTTCGATTAGTTAGTTAGTCAGATAACAAATTTTGCTTTTTTTATTTACCTGTTTGATCAGTTTCTGAGACTTCACTTGACTCTCATAATGGAATTATGCACAGTAAGGGTGTATGGCTGCCTGCAGGACCAAGCACACACTCTTGTGTCACATGTTTGTGTTTAGTCGGGCGGTCTCTGCCAGTTTGAGTTTGTGCCAGGGTAACCTCATTCCCTGGCTCAGTCATGCTCAGAGGCCGCTGGGCTAGAAGGGTCCCCCACCACCCCGAGGGCGACAGCTCGATGCCAGGGAGAGAGACTCGGCAGGCTTGTTGGCCCGGTGGTGCAAGTCCTGTCACAGCGGGCTCGCTGTGAGTTGGACCCTGTGCAACTAACAGTGCGTTTTTCGTGAAGGAAAAGGCCTGCCACTGCTGCGTGGTAACTCACCCCCAAAACCGTGAATCACTTTCTCCCCTCGACAACAAGCAAGTCGTCTCTGTCAACAGGGACAGGCAGGCTGATGAGTTGCCACAGTGCTCAGCACGGAGGGCAGACGGGAGAAAAAGAGGGAAATCGATAGGGGAGTCAAACTAAATGATTCAGCTATGATTCAGGAACTTTTCAGTTCTGTTTATCGGTGTTGTGTGAAAGGATCTCTAGACATTGCGTGGACAAACCATTTGAAACTCATAATATGTTGTGGTTATTTCTTCAAAAGTGATACTTTGGTGATTTGTAATATTTCCCAGCCATTTTCATAGCATTAAGTATGCAGTTTTGCATTAGCATTTCTTTGTGGTAAGCATGTATTGTATGCTCTTCAGCCTTTGAAATGAAGAGGCAGAGTGTGTTTGATAGCCCATCGGGAAATACCAGACAGCAATATTCAGTTGTTTGGGTTTCTCTAATTGACAACACCGGCCTCAGAGTGTAGCCTGTAGCAAACAGATGTCTTTTTTTATCAACTCCCCAGGCGCTGAGTTCTTGTTTTTCACGCTGAGTGTGAGTGTGCTGCTTGGAGCTTTCTTAACAACCTTAGCAGCACGAAATAAGAAGAGCAAGAGTCCTCTTCAAAGGGCAGCGTCTGTAAGTACTCTCTCTCTCTTATCACAGAATGTCATCGCATTTCATATGCACATGTATTTCCCTCGTGGATAACAATGTACTCCTACTGCATTGCATGAACATAAAAGTGAAGACAATGCCCTCATCCCCTCACAGATATAGTAGAGGTATAAAGTATGGATGTCTGGGTTACCGTGTCTTCTCCGTGTGAGTGTGTGTGTGTGTGTGTGTGTGTGTGTTTGTGTGCAACAGCTTTCCTCTGCTGCACAGCTGTTACTTAAGGCTTGTGTTGTCTCTCTCTCTCCTTGGGCCCTTCTGGCTTCATTGTGTTGGGGCCACTTGTTCTCCGTGTCAGTTGCTGTAATGAACTCCCCAGGGGGGGAAGTGTTGCTTGCTTGTGTGTCTGACTGATAAAACAGGGCCACGCAGGGGACTCCCTCTCACCTTGGCAGAGCAATTAGGCCATAGTGGCATAGCACGCTCTCTTGGCAGAGAAAAGGGGGTGAGCTGCGAAGCCTTGTTCGCCCAGCCTGCGTACACAGATCCTTGCAGCCCTTAAACAGGGGTGGGTCTCCATAGCTCCCCTCTGTGAAGGTGGTGATGAATAGACCCTGCTTTTATTGATGTTTTGATGTTTTATTGATGTTTAGCAGCTATCTGTACCTTGTGTGTGTGACCATATGAACATAGTCAACAACTGGAAGCTGGCAGGTAAGACAGTTTGTAACCTTATTTCATTACCTTTACATTACATTTACATGCATTTAGCAGATGCTTTTATCCAAAGCGACTTACAAAAATAGGATAAACATTCAAACTACAGCACAATTAAAAACTAAGAGTGCATATTGCTAACATGAAATTTGCAGTATTTTGAGATGAAAATGCAAGGTTGTAATAACATGCATGCAGTATACGTGCATTCAGATTCTGGTATTAAGACATTTTAAGCCAGGAGATATTCTCGGAAAAGCTGAGTAGGAGATGGTATCTGTTCCTCTGGTAGCACTTGGAAGGTCATTCCACCAGCATGGAACAACAGATGAGAATAGTCTGGAGTGTGCTGGCCAACATTCAGCGGGGTTCAGTGAACAGAGGTGTGACACGGTCTTTTTTTGGCTGGTTGAAACCCAGACGTGCAGCTTCATTCTGGATCATCAATAGCAGTCTCAAAGCACTGGCTTTGAAGAGGTTTAGTTGGAGGTGATGTTCTTTCATCCATGCCGAATGACAGAATGACAGTCAGAGATTCATGTTCACACTGTGGAGTCACCAGGAGGAAAGGACAGATAGAGTTGGGTATGCATAGTAGTGATAGGAGAGGCCATGGGACCAATTGAGGTGGTATACATGGAAAAGAGAAGGCGCCCCAGCACAGAGACTTGGGGCACCTCTGTAGTGAGGTGGTATAGCGCAGATGTCTGCCCTAGCCATGACGCATTGGGAGATATGATTCAAACCAGAAGTGTGCGTTGCATTGGTGCCCATGTTTGTCATATGCCCAGTAGGATACGATGGTTGACTATATCAAATGCTGCTGATAGGTGATAGGAGTACTAAGGATTGACATGCCGTTCTGGCTTCTTTTAAGATGTCTGTCACATACAGCAGCACCATTTCAGTAGAGTGGCCACTTTTGATTGGTGGAAATCAAGGAGGTAGTGCTGAGCGAGAAATTCTGGGACCTGTTTGAAGAAGTGTTGTTCAGTAGCTTTTGAAAGGAAAGGAAGGAGAGACATGCCAGTAGTTCTCCATCGTAGTGGGAGCGAGGGAAGGTTTGTTTGAGCAGCGGTGTTACCTTGGCTTGTTTGAAGGTGGTGGGAAATGCAGTTCTCTGCAATGCAAGAGCCCACGCAATTCTCTGCAATGCAATTCACTGCCATTCTCATAGTTTATGCATTCAGAGGACAAATCTGGGCACCTACTGTAAAATACTCAAAGCTGTTCATAGAATGCTTTCAGTTTTGAGTCGTCTTTGTTCAGCTTTGCATTCATTAGTGTTATATTTGAAACAGCGGGCAAATGTGATATAGGAAAGCCAGGCCTTAGCTTGTTGATTTGTGAGCTAACTTTAGCGAATTTGTGGCCTGTGGTGCTGAGGCATTTTTACAGTATGCCAATACAATTGTTTTTATCACAGTCTGCAGCTGTTTAAGCTACTTTAAGTGCTTCTGGTGAGGATGATGGATGTTTTGCATCATGTATCGGATTCAGAAAAGGGGGATGCACCCCTGGAAGCAAAACGACACCAACATGATTAGTTCAAAGTTCAAATTACATGAAATAGGCAATAGTGCAATAGTCTGTTTTAGTGTAGTTATTGTGTCTTGTGTACCATGTTATTTTATACAGAGCCATATACCATTGATTCAGCAACACATGATTTCTTTTCATTTAGCAACATGCACAAGCTTTACCTCAAAATATCTCAAAAGCAAGAGAGACATTTAGGCTCAAATGGACATGTTATTTAAAGACACAGAAATGGGGGCACTTTGTCCTCCATTTTGATTTGCAGCTCATGCTTCCTACTTCTGTTTTCAATTTGTGAGTCACTGAATGGCTGAAACAGCCCTTACTAAGGTTCTTGAACATTCCTGCTCTCGGGCAGTGGAGATGTGCTCTGGAAGCGTATCAGTGACCTCTGGTGTTTCCACTAAGACAGCACAAGCATGGGGGTGGGGAGGGGAGGACATTTGGGGATCTGACATCTGACTACTGATGGAGCATTTGATGCCATGTAATGGAAGGCACTTCTTTAAACAAACTCAGTCCTTAACCAGCCCCCTGACTCTGAGAGTTGAAAGTTTTCATAGGTGAAACTCTAGGTGAGTAATGGAACATTGTTTTAGTCACTCTGTTTGATCACCAGGGGGGGCTTTAAGTGTCAGTTTATATTGCTGGTTTCTCTCTTGTGGAATCCACATTGCCTGTGTTTATTTATCTGTGTGTGTATGTGTGTATGTGTGTGTGTGTGTGTGTGTGTGTTTGATTGCGTGGCATGCGTGGCATGCATGCGCGAGCTCTTCACGTGGCACAGAGCTGTGATGGACAATGCACTTTTGTTTGGCAGTGGTGGCACTAGTGTGAGATGGGGGTTGGGGAAGCTCAGGTTCAGGCTACTGCTGTGTCTATGCTACTCTGGCTTTCATCACACTCTCTCTTCTCTACTCTGTGCACTCTCTCTCTCTCTGTCTCTTTCTCGCTCCTCTCCCTCCCTCTCTCTCTTCTCTACTCTGTGCACTCTCTCTCTCTGTCTCTTTCTCGCTCTCTCTTTCTCTCCCCTCCTCTCTCTCCCTTCTCTACTCTCTGTGCTCTTTCTCTCTTCTCTACTTACTTCTCTCCCCCTCTACTCTGTGCACTTGCTCTCTCTCTCTCTCTCTTTCTCTCTGTCCTCTCTACCTTGTCTCTCTCCCACTCTCTCCCTATGTCCCTCTCTCAGTTCCCTGTACCTTGTTTCTTTCTCTATCAATCTCTCTCTATCCCTGTGTCTGTGTTTCACTCCCATTTTCTTTTCCCCCATTCCTCACCCTCTCCCTCTCTCTCTTCCTCTCTCTCCCTTGCTCCTGCTCTCTCTCTCTCTTTCTGCCATGTCTGCTGACTGGCTGGCTGCGCCTGTGACCAGAGGCTGTGAGGAGAATTTCAATGAGTGGCACAGAGCTGGTGGGGGCTAGACTGTCTGCAATGGTGTGTGTGTGTGTGTGCATTAGCACTTGTATACCTGGCTACCAGATTCAGGCTCTGGAGTGTATGTAAGTGTGTGTGTGTTTGTCTGTGTGTGTGTGTGTGTGTGTGTGTGTGTGTGTGTGTGTGTGCGTGCGTACTGCAATGATGTGTGCAAGTTGGGCTCAGCACTGTGTTGTGCTGTGTTTGAGACAGGCTGGGGGTTTGTGTGTGTGTGTGTGTGTGTGTGTGTGCATGTTTGTGTGTGTGTGTTTGTGTACTGTGATTATGTGTTGCTGGAGGTAAGGAAGACTGGTGTGGGAGCTGTGTGGGATTAATGCTCCCCTTTCAACCCAGACTTATTTGATCTGTTAATGTAAGCAATTAAAGACTCTGAAATCAGATTGAAGGGGCTCTACCCCCCCCCCCCCACACACACACACACACACCATCCCTGTCTTCCGCTTGCTCTCATTAAGAGCTCGGCTGATGGCCGATTTCATGTCAGCCTTCTCAAAGTGGTGGATTCCAAGTACCAAGGATGTGGTCTGCTGCATAGCCTCAAGTTCAGGACAGTACAGGCTGAAAAAAACCTACCTTCATCAGCCAGCCTAGCCCTCTCCTCTTCCCCCGCTAACAGTTCTAAAAGGAGCAAACCTTTAATGTGTTTAACTAAGGTGAAAAAAAAAGGATGGACTGCTAATGACCATCTCAGTCTGTGAACCCTTCCAGCCGTGGTCTGACTTTGCAAAATTCCAGACTGCTTTTTAAAAGGTGGAACATTGTGTCGGTTGGAGGAAGGTGCTGGGAGTGCCGGGGAGAGAGAGAGAGAGAAAGGTAGAGAGAGAGGGGAAGATAGGTCGAGAATGTGTGTGCTCTTTGGGCACCCGGAGCACAATGGAGGCTTTTGTCCACTGCTCTCAGTGTGCCAGGGATAGAGCAAGCAGAGAGGACAAGTGTGTCGGCTTGCGAGGTATCTGCTGTGCGTGTGGGTGACTGTGTGTGTGTGTGTGTGTGTGTGTGTGTGTGTTGGTGAGTGTGAGACAGTAGAGCGTGCACCTATCCACACAGTCCAGAAGCAGCAAACAGTCTTGCTGATTTAGTTATTAACAATAGGGAGCATTCAAATGAATTGGGCTCGCTTCCAACAGAGGAGGGCTCCATACAGACCAGCTCGACTGATAAATATTCATTAATCTGCTGGCATTTCTACAGAGCTCTCTCTCTCCCTCTCTCTCTCTCTCCCCCACTCTTTCTCTCCCTCTCCCTCATCCTACTTTCCTCTCTTGCTCTCTTGCTCTCTCTCCTCTTGCCTACCCCATCTTTCTCTCTTCTTTTATAGATTCACCCTCACTCACTCACCCCCTCTGATTCAATCGCCCTCCTCTTTCTTTCACACCAGGACTCTTTCTTTCTGTCTCGCAATCTCCCTTGGCCATCTCCCCCCCTTTCATTTTGATTTGCATGCGTGATGCCACCTGCCACTGCTCGCTCTCCTCTCTCTCTCACTCTCTCTCTGTCTCTCTCCCTCTCTATGTCTCTCTCTCCCTTTCTTTCTCTCTCTCTCCCTTTTCATTCTCTCACTCTATGCCCCTCTTTGCATGATTGATAGGTTCACATTGTGATTCGTACAACAGGGGTGGTTGGGTGGTTTAATTGTGCCCCCCCACCACCACCACACACACACACACACATTCACACACCTCTACCCAACTCTCTCACCATTCCTTGGGTTGCATATCCCTCAAAAGAGCTGGCCAATATTCACTGTCATGTGACTCTGGTCACAAGTCACATGACTTCCTAGACAGGTGTGTGCATATGCGTATCCCATCATAAACTTAAAAACAACAAAATAGTGCAAAAATCATGAAGGAAATGAAAATCCATCCACCATTCCCCTCACCCACCTGCCGAGTACCCGTCACAAACCCCTTCAGCTGAGCACTGGATAGCACACCCCACTTTGCCGACCCCCCCTTTCCTTTTTCTTAAAGCCACAGACCACATGTGTGTGTGTGTGTGTGTGTATGTATGTGTGAGGGAGACTGAGAGAGAGGGAGACTGCATGCTTGTGCATGCAAGAGTTGGTGTGAGAGAGTACGGCACAGCCAAGTGTGGGAAACAGCCCTCCTCTGTTGATGTGCCGCAACTTCCAATTAGGTAAGTCGACAGATAGCGAGGGCCATTAATTTGGATGCCTCTCTGCCGTAACTCGTTAGCATGCCAGGCGCAGAGTGCTGTTGTAAATATGCATGTGGTATCGTCGGGGTGGGGGTGGGGGTGGGGGTGGGTTGAGATTCAGAGGAGAGGGACCGACGGCACCACTTGAATGGGGACTGCTGTCATCACCTCCAGCCACTGCGATGGCATGCTGGATCGCAGGCATGCTGAGCGTTCAAAGGAAATCAGTTTCCCCTCGATTATCCACAGAATCCATTTTCCACAGAAAGAATGAATAATTTTGAATTATTTACTGCAGTCTTTTTGGTCTCTTCAGAAGTTGTAGTGGTTGGCGGTTGTTTCATTCCCTCTCTATCATTCTTGTTTCTTAGACATGTATAAATTTAGAAATTTAGTGGTCTTTGCGCATGACTTTTACTCTTGAGCCACCTCTGGTATGCCTCTGCAGTGCAATGGAATGGAAACTTGGAATGCTCTGCTGACATTCTAAGACTGACACTTGACGTTCTCTCTCTGCTGTCCAGCAATCCTTTGCTACTTTTTCTCCTTTTGAAAGACATGCAACAACAACATAATTCATTAAAGAGCATAGTAAAGAGTGGCTTTGCTGATGCGGCCTTCGTCATTATTACTAGTGTTCCCACTCGGGACTCTGGAGAGTTGTTGGTTCACCATGCTTGTTGTATTTGAGCTTAGAGTTAAGTTCAAAATTAGCACCACACTTAGTCTGTCTCTTTATTTTGTATGTTTTGTGTTAATCTTTTTCTAGGTCAGCAAAGAGCATCTGGGTAGAATCAACATGCTTAACTTATATGACACAAGTAAAAGTACTGTATATAACAAAACTGTATGAACGTAAGGCATACTATCTGTGTTTAATTTTCCATCATTGTTTTCAAATTCCCACAGAAAGGTTTCTACATCTCTAATTCCACAACAAAAGACATTCACCTTGTTTTTTGTTGTTGTTGTTGTTTTAATGATAGTAAATATCTGGTTATATGCCTTTCACACATGTGAAGTACTTAGACATGTACACAGATTTATACAGCACAGCCACAGTGGATATAAACACACACACATACACACTGTCTGTCACACTTTTAAAGTTGTGAAGGAATTGAAAAGCATGAGAAACAAACAGCAGCAGTGGTGTAAAGTGCTATTACCAAACAACTAACAACTAATGAGACAGCCAAAGTGACTACCAACTAATGAGACAGCCAAAGCAAGTCTCCATCTGCTCCTTCCAAGGACAGCGAATTGATCAGCGGAAAACTGTTAGCGTGCGCATGTGCGTGCATACGTGTGTTTGTGTGTGTGTCTGCGTGCGCACGTATGTGCTTGTGAGTGAGAGTCTATATGTGTGTGTGTATATGTTAGTGTATCTATGTAAGTGTGTGTGTGTGCTGTGCATGCAGGGTCTTCATGTGTATGAGGTCAAAGACCATCTCATTCAGTGTATTGTGTGTTGCATTCACATGTGCTTGTATGTGTGTGTGTCAGTTGGTGGAATTAGGGTGGGTGTGTTGGCTCTGATACTATTGGGTGTCTGTGTGTGTGTGTGTGTGCAATAATGTAGCATTCATACAGAGATCTATAATGAGATCTATATGAATACATGTGTTCTGTTCTGTGTGGGTGTGCGACAGGACCTTTTGCCATTTGTTCTTGCCTAGTGTTTACTCTCCTTCTTTTCATGTTATCCTCGGCATTTTGCCTACCCTGGTTTGTATTTTTAGCTCTGGTCTGTTTGATATGCTTCTCAGGACATCTGATAATGGCACCAGGTCATCTTGCCATTCAGAAGAAGGGAATCAAGGCTAGATAGCACACACACACACACACACACACACACAGATACACAGAGAAATTAAGCTCTACTGAAATGTCAGCAGCATATTCTTGAATTTAACTTGCAAGCAGTAAACAGTTACTGACACTTGCAGAGATTGAAGTAAATAAAAGTGCAGCTGATAAGGAAGGAATCTGGGCTGTTAAAGCATGTGTGAGTGACAGTGTTAACCATTGACTAGGTTACAAGGTTCTTTTGGAAGCTACCTGTTTTATGGCAAGGGTAGCAGGCGACTAGGTGATGCTGGTGTTTGTCACAGAGCGACACATAACCCAACACGTCATTATGTCCGCACACACACACAGTTTATGTCATTATAAAGGCTGCTTTTCTCACAGTTCCTTTGAGATACACTGTGTCAGTAGGTTTTTATGTGTGTGTTAAGTTAGTTTGCATGTTTTATAGCTTTATTATTTGACCTAATTTTGTTGGAAGGCTGAAAATGCTTTAAACAGAATCACAAGGTTCTGATTCTTTTATTTATGTAGTTAGGAAATAAAGCCAACACATTTAAATGTATTTAAACATAGAATGTGTCACACAGCTATCTGAACATCTATGCACACTCACAGGCTCTTAGTGTGCCATTATCCATTCTGCCTACATATGTGTGAATGGACACACACACACACACACACACACACGTCTGTAGCCTTGAATAATGTTACTCTGCATGTGGTTCCCAGTTAATACCAACCCTGCCTCGTCTTCTGTCATACCTCATGGTAGTCCGTAGAATGTTTTTGGTCCAGCCCTTTGTATGTGAAAAAAAAATCTTTAGAAGAAAAAACGGTCTCTGTGTGAAGCATGAGGCCCATGGTACCTTGAGTGCTTGAAGGGCACATGCTCATGGGAAGGCCTCCTTTGTTGGCTGAGTCATTTGGGTGTTGTTCAGCATGTTGTCTTTTCATGGAAAGCAGAACTAAAGCAGGACCGTCGGGAATAATTGGACAGGGAACAGGTAGTGCTGTTGAGGAGAAATGGTATCGTAGTTCCCCCTGGCAGGTGGAAGCTAATAGCGGGATGGTTGTGTTTGAAGCGTAGCCATCGTTGCAGGGGGGCCACGGCAGGTAGAGCAGCGCCGTGGTCTCCGTGCCCCCTTGCCACAGTCTTGTTTTTCACATCTCTGCTTGAAGAGCTTGGGACGTCTCTCAAGCAAAAAGAAAAGCCGGTCATTTGTCCTGCTGTCATAGCATGCTAGGGGTAAAATACTCCTGCCTTCTGTCTCTCTTTCTCTTTCTCTGCGGCACACATTTCCGCTGCGTGTTGTTTGCATGTTCAAGCTGAACAGAACAGATCATATCCAACATTGTCCTACAAGCACAGACTCCTGGCATGGGGCTTAATTGTCATAAATCAATGAGGAGAGATATCCACATAATCACTGGCACAGATTAGGAGTATGACTGACTGAGTGCTTTTCTCTCTCTCTTTCTCTCTCTCTAATTCTCTCTCTTTCTCTTCTCTCTCACTTTCTCCTTTTCTCTCAGTGTTAGCTTATGGATTAGCCTCCCTCTATTCCTTTTGCTGCCTGTGCTCCTTCAAGGTGCACTAAGCCTCTCTCCTGGCTGGCACACGACGAGCGTGCCAAGGCTGCTAGTGGGGTGCCGCGGGATTACTAGGGCACATGGCGCCTGTTTTTTTTAATTTTTTATTATTTTTTTTTTTGACAAGAGGAAATGTCCTCTGGCGACTGAGCTGGGACCAGAGCGGAGCCTGCGATCGTAAGCCCACGCCAAGTGCTTTTGGGGCGAGCTATGACTGGAACCTTGTAGCCAAACGAAAAGCAGACACACACACATCCACCAAAAAGAAAGCTCGTCTGCGCCAGGCCCAAGGGTGGCAGTGGCAGTGGAGAGGGTTCATCTGAGGCTGATGAAATGGCTGCCATCACTGTTGCTGCTGCTGCTGCCACTTCTGTTGCTGCTGTCAGTTTTGCCAGGACATTTCACCCTGGACTCTGCAGCTCCCTCTCTTCATCTCTCTCTTTCTCTCTCTCTTTATCTCATTCTCTCTGTCACTGAATGTCACATACCTATCTATCTGTTTATCTCATCTCACTGTCTGCCCTTTTCTCCTCTTTTTGTCTCTCCCTCTCTCTTTCCATCTCCCTCTCTTGCTCGCTTGGCTCTTTTAGAGACCTGTGTTTTTATTGTGCACCATAAAGGCAGTGCTGCCCTTTTGTTCCTGGTTGGAACATGAGCTGATTTCGGCCTGGCGCTCTTCCAGGCACCGGAGGCTCAGGGCTCGCCGACCAACCCCCCCACCCCATACACACACACACACCCTGTCACATGGGGGAGCCCCCGTCGGCCGCGCCTCCTCCCCCTCCCGTCAGCCAATCGGCTGTCCGCGCACCCCTTCAGCACGCTGCAATCACTCACCCTGCGCAAATGATTAATGAGCCACGCCAGACGAGATGCAAAAACATTTTATTTAAATTTAAAAAGCCAGCGCAGCTTGTCCGCACACACCGGCCACGTCGTTAACACATCAACATAGTTAACAAAAGGAGAAGCTCTGCAACACTCCTTTTCCTACTTGTGTGGCTATTTAGTTGTGTCACTTTTATCACATGGCCTTGGTGTGTCATACCCAGTGCGTTGTTAAGGGCCATTTAAAGGTGAATACATATCAGCAAGTACATTTTTTGTTTTTGGGGTTAGCATCTGCTCCCCTCTACAGTAGAGGCACGTTAGTGGGAGCACATTAGCTTTGGGGAGGCGTTATGTATATATACCCTCCAAACGAACGCTTGTTGTTTCCCTGGCTTGGAGAGGCTTAAGCCCCACACACAAAGACAGGAACAACCTGAGGCGGGGCATTGTGTTGGGCCGTCCCGGGCTTGAGAATACTGGCTTCCAGGTCTCAGAGAGGGATTTGTGTGGTAATCAGAGAGAGAACTCCTTCCCTAACAACCATGACCTCACAAACCAAACAATCCCCCCCCCCCCGACACACACACTCTCTCTCACTCGCCTGCTCTCTCACCCTCCATGAGCTTATACACATCCGCTTGGTGCATACCCCAGAGGAAAGACAGATGAGGAAATAATGGGTGCTTGAGGGCCTTTTTTCCCCTGGTAGTTCTCGACAGCCGTTTCTGTTCACTGGGTAAGGTTTGGTTTGTGTGTTTTTCGATGTGCCTCTACCTACAGTGTGTCTAAAAACAAACCCTGTCCTCTTCTGACTTGGACCCATATCCTGACCAAGTAAATATTTAAACCGAGCTGGAGGAAGATCAGTTTGATTGAAAATTGTTACCATGCATGCTTCAAACCAGTACTTTGGTGGGCATTAAAGCTAGAGGGTCTGCCTCATAGTATAATGTCTGCTGTGAACTATATTAAAGAAATGGTGACAGTGGATGCCAAATACAATTAAGGGAAATTCTCATTGTTTGATATCAGTCCATTAATTAATGTCCATTAACATTGACATCGTTATCTATTTTACAGACCTAATATACTGTGGTTCAGTCTACATTCACTAGTGTATGTAGTCTTACTGAAGCACAGCATCAGTGCAAGTTATGCTAGCACAATAATAGTGAAAAGGAAATGAGCTTGACCTCTGTAGACATGTGCTAATGCCTGACCATGTGGCCAGACCTGTGGTTTATGATATCGACTCAGAATCAGGGAGCGAGAGAAAGCTTGGCAAGGCTTAAGACCCACTGACCTTTGTTGACCTGGCAGACAATGGCATTGACCAAAGGCTAAAGGTCACAGGTCATCTGGTTAGGTTGGGATCACATGCTGGATGAGATGGTGAGAGGTCACGACACACAAGACAGATTTAATGAAGCCCTCGTGTATAACAGGTCGTTAACTGACAGTTAACTGTGTTGTCACACACACTGTCGCAGGTTATTTTTATTTCTGGGGAAGATTGTTGGAGACCATCTTTGAGATTCAATGTGTTTCTTCTCTGGTATTTCTGACTTTTCAAACAAATAGGACCCTAACCTTGGCACAGGCTGAAATTTTGTTTGACAAGGACCCATGGCCAAAAATGTAGATTAGATGAAGCCAGCTGGCCTCAGTTGTTTGATTAACCCCAAGGTCACTCTGGTGGTAACACATCTAGTCTATGTCAATAGCTTGTCTGGTTTTAAAAGAATAACACAGGCTTGCTTGCTGTGTTGATCTGCATCTGTGTGTCTGTATCTATGATATAAATATGAGCATTGTATTAATTATCATCTTATGACAACATTGGCTATAATAACTTTAAATGCCTTAAACCAATGTAATCTGTGGTGTGTTTTTAACCAAACTGTGAGTGAAGCAGTTTATGTTTTGTACCTTCTTGGCAAAGTGGCAGAGAAATTCAAGTAGATTTGCAAAAGTAGTGTGAAGGTTACTGCTAGTCCAGATGCCACTATTAGAATGTGACGTTTATGTTGATGCTACAATTTTCTCACATCAAAAGAGGAGGCATTTGTAACTGGTAATTGAGTTCATGGAGTGTTACAGGAAAGTTGTTGAAGGGTTAGACGCAGGGTTAGCCTATGTGCTTTCATGCACCCATAGCAGTTCCTCAGGGAAATAAGTGAAACCCAGAGCCAAGCTGTTTTCTCAAGGTTGAAAATTCTCTCAAGTGCTGAATGTCATTACAAGTATATTCAGTATAATGTTGATATGATACAGACTAGAATCTGGCCTGTACTTTAGTTATAACTGACGAATTTGAATCGACATTGAACTTCAGTTTAACTGTAAGTGATGGCAAAACTGGTAAAGATAATACTGAGATCAAACATTATGAAAAGTTTATGTTTATGACTTCTTTCACAGCGCTGGCTGTAATCATAGAGAAATGTTTCTTCCATCATACTCCTTCGGTCATTTCATCAACAGTGCTTGTCCGTGGGAAATAGCTTTTTGCTTCGACACTGTTGGGTACATATTGATATGTGTCAGGCTTTGTTCTGCTCATGGTTTCTTTGTGTCTGGCTGCTTCCTGCGTGTCCTGGAATCACTGCTCTCATCTGGTGCCACTGTGCTTTCAGAAAATGTCAATATTGAATGTGCCTGCACTCTTCTCATAGATAGGGCATGATTTAAATTGAGTGTACACTTGCATGTGTGAGGTTGTGTGTGTGTGTGTGTGTGTGTGAGAGAGAGACTGTGTGTGTGTGTGTGTGTGTGTGTGTGTGTGTGTGTGTGTGTGTGTGTGTGTGTGTGTGTGTGTGTATCTGTCTGTGCCTTGGGCTGGGCAGGAGTAAATGAATATCCGTCACAGATGGCTCATGCCCAGAGCTCCAGTCGCACTCTGCTATTCTAACCAGGTTAGTATAATGAAATGGAATGAACTTGCCAGCGCCTCGGAAAAGAATGGAAAACCTCGATCTCGGCCATGATGCTGGGTGCAGGCAGACCTGGGCTTATTTTAATTGCTGCTAATGATGCTGAATAATTTCTCTTTTTCTTGGCTCCCCTTCTTCTTCCTTCTCCTCCTCTGACTCCAAGGGTTGCTGTTCTCATTAGGGCCTTTGGCCAGTAGTGAAGCAGAGCAGAAAGGACAGTGCAGCAGGGAGAAATGATTGCTGAATCATCAAATGGAAATGCGGGTGGAGTAGTTGGAGATGATCTTGTTGACCGAGGAGGGATCCCTTGAATGGACACAGTCAGCAGTCTGATAAGGTCGGGGTGCCAGCGCTGTCCCTTCACATCTCTCTTTTATGACAGTAATGCATTAGGCTTCAGTGGACAGGTGTGATACACACACACACACACATTCAACGTCACAGCACCAATTTGTGTCATCTGTATCTCACTGCATGGTTCAGTGCCACAGAGTACCTCTGCAGTCAGCTTGAGGCCCACAGAGAGCCCCTGTGAGTGTATTTCTGAATGGGTAATTATAGCAAGCATTCAGCGGTAATTACATTTCCATCTTCACTTCTTCATTTTCAATTATTTTTTTTGAAATTGTCCCTGCAAGCCATATTACAGAGGACTTAAAAATTGCTAACGACAAAAAAATTCCTCTGCTGAATCAGCCAACTCAGTTCCAGACTCTGTGTTTGGCCAACATTGTAATACTTCATGTTTAGCTTGAACTCTTGTATTTATGATACAGTGTGAAGGCCAAAGGAGTATAATGTGGTTCAGTTTGGTTCCTTCTGTTGTGCTCAGTGCTATTGTTGAATTAATTTTCACAGAGGGAGAGTGTGCCAGTCAAGGGTCTGTGCCATGGCCCTGGAGAGCTTTTTTATATCAATGGACTGTTATTATGGAGTTCTGGTCATCAAACACCACCTCAGTCCACAAATTACCATCTCAAAGAGAGAAAGGGTCTTGTGACATCCCATTGTGATGCAAATAACTGCAGTTTTACGACCTCTTTCTTTTCAAAGTGCTCCCTTCTCCCCTCAGGTTCAGAGTGAGCAATAAAATAGACCTGTTCAAGACCAGCTTGTCTGTATTTGCGTTTGAAATTTATGTTATAAAGAGCAGTCCACTCTCTTTTTTCTTTTAAGAGCGGCTTGACTTTCTGCTTTGGTTTGTTTATTTTGGTTGCTTGGAGACTGTCACAGAAATATGTCAAATTTTTCTCAAAGCACAATGTCTTTGTTGTCTTTCCAGGAGGTAGAATACACAAAAAACAGGATCTTTCTTGTTTGTGACTGCTTATTTTATAATTTGTGGTATTTATGCCAGATGAAACTGGGCATTTTACCCACTTTTGTCAGCTCGACCCAATCTAAGACAGATGGGCTGTGATTGCATTTAAGAGCTTTCTAAGTATAACCTCTCCCAGTCCTATCTAAAATACTTTTGCTAAGTGGGGGGAAAAGGCATTGTTCTGGTCCTTCCTGGCAACCAGCCTTAGAAATGTCTCTTAAGTGTTTCATGGCTTGTCATAGCACACACTGCAGAGCATGGAAATTGTTCCTGCTTTTCAAAAGCAGAGGCAGTCTGTTGACCCTAGTCAGCCAGTGCCTGCCAATGATGTATTGAGCCCTTACAGCACAGAGCATGACTGTGTGTGTGTGTGTGTGGGGCGGTGGGACGTTGGTGGGGAAAGTCTCACTCAACACAAGTTGGAACTGATAAGACTTCTTTTTAAATTAAGTTCCTTCCTGAAGACAAATAGGCAAATGACTGCCAAATGGCCGTTCTTGGGGCAGTGACGAGTGGAGAGGCGTGATGAAGGCAATATTCCAAATGGCTGGTGGCCCCTAAATGAGATGGGAATCGGGGGGAAGGAGAGTAGGCTTGACGGAGTCAGCTGCAGCCTTCGCTGATCCAGTCTGTGCTCTGGCTCTTGTCCTGACTTGTCCTCACAGACAGTTATGGTCATTCCCTATGACCAATGTCTCCACTCTCAGGAGACATTTCTGAACATTGATTTGTTGACATAACTGCTGATGCTTTGTCATAATGTCTCCAGTGTTTGCCACCATGAATATGTCTGCACCCTTATAATGTTATTTTCTTTTCATCTGGACAGCCCCTGACACAGTTCAACCTCTCCTATTTTGGTGACAGACTTACAACCAGTGATATTCAGAACGAGACATCTGCTAGAGTACAGTATCATCATCATGAAGCATGATGTCATTGTAAACACATTTGTTTAAATTTCTGTCTGTTTAACTGAATCTGGCACATAGTTTTAAAGAATTCTGGAAAAGAAAAACTCTCACTAACAGTACTCTCACTAACAGTACTCTTTCTACGTGCAAATGGACTATCATCTGAAAGCACTTTGAAGTCCATTTCCTTAATTAACCCCCCTAATATTACACCCCCACACACACACACACACACCCTACTTTGTCTTATTCAGTCATACACTCCATTTTTGGGGAGGCTTTTATCCAGGGCGTCATCTAACAGCACACATAATTAGCCCCTGCATTGTCCTCCCAATTGTCCAGTGTGTGTGCGTGTGCTGAGGCATCATCTCTCCACAGAGAGTGTGGATCGGGGGAAATATGTGCCAAATTAAAGGCCTGCTGTACTGCGTCCGTATTGTTTGGCTGTGAACTCTGCCTCAGCCTTAAAAAAGAAAAACAAAACAAAAACAAAACAAAATCAAAACAACAACACTATCAAATCATACTTGAGCCGGACAGGCAACAAAAAGGTTTGTGAAGTCTCTGGCTCTAATCTTCTTTCTACCATAATACTCCTCTTTTTCTGCAGAACTGCGTTTCATCCTCCATATCCTCCATCTATCTTTCTGTCTAGACTGACCTGACAAGCTCTCCTGGGATAGCTGCCCAAGGGAATCCAAACATTTCCCTCAATTAACTTTGTTTAGAGCGGAGCTACAGCTAAATCCAGATAACACATTCAGGCAGACAGGCGGGTGGGCAGACGGACATGCAGGCAGGTCTGGTGGGTTGTTTTGAAGCCCGTGCAGTGTTGCACGCCGAAGTCGCTGCTGATGGAAGGCTGCGTATTTGGATTAGAGCTTGCAAATGATGCGTATCCATCACAGGCTGCTTTGCCTCGTGCTAAAAAAAAGAAAGAACGTAAACAAAAAAACACCCTTAAGGGCCGTTCACACCAAGAACAATAGCTATAACTATCACAACAAATAAATATCGCTCTAATTAGTATGAATGACAAACGTCCACACCACAAATATAACGACAACGACATGTGCAACAATATAGTTGGGATCACTTTCAGAGCGTTTTTTTTTTACGATAAAAGGTTGACAGCTAATCTGAAAATATGGAATTTTAGACATTAGTTCAGAGAACAGAATTATGTTATTGTTGGTCAGTGTGGAAGGAAATATCATATAGTTACATATATAGTTACAGTTATCTTTTATAGTTATCATTCTAGGTGTGAACAGACCTTTACTGTTGTATGTGTGTGATGTTGACGAAGCAGCCCAGTGTAACCAGGCATACAGACAGAAAAACAGACAGACAGACGGACGAACACACAGACTGTATCTGAGAGCAAGCAAACACATGGTATTGACAGCAGCTGGTGGTATGTACAGTGTGACAGATCAAGCCACTCCACAAACAATTGAAAACAAAAGAAATGAGGAAGACAAAAGGAAGCAAGGGTTGAAGGAAGCGTCTCATTAGTCTGGGGCCTGGAAATAAGGCTATTGTCATTATCACTGCTTATTACAGCCCGACAGGCACTAAATAATATAATTAATTATTATGTTTTCTGTCAAGTGTGACACGTCTGCAGTATTGTCTTTTGAGGGCTCCAGAGCCACCCTACTTAGCCTTGTTTGAGGTGGATGGGGGAGGGGGAGGAAGGTTGAAGTTGCAGATAATTATTATGTAACAACAGTATGCCGCCCCCGCCCCCCCATTCATGCGGTCGCAGTTCATTCCCATTCAATCTCATTCATTCATAATTAGCCAGCCGTGGTGCTTCCGTGGACGTAATTGAAACACCAGATGAAAATCCAAACCCCAGTGCGTTCAGACAGCATCCAGGCAGCACAGAGACCCTCTTATGGTGGCACCAGCTAGCATACAACATAGATTTACATACACTAGTACACTTTACCTACTCATAACAAATACAGTACTTGCATGCATGCACAGGAACACGCGCATACACTTCAACACATAATCAAAACATTTCTATGCATAATCAACAACTCAACACAAATGGGGCTGCCCCTTACACACACAAGGAGACACAAATGTTTACGTCACACAATGCCTGCTGTCATTCACACCTGGTTGCACACACACACACACACACACACACACACACACACACAGCCAAAGGGCTCATTAAAGCTACTATGATAGATGACTAATGCAGGAGATGGTTGTCGGCTTCTTTTGCATTAGCATCAGGCTGCGTTCAGGCATAGCTCAGCCATAGAAGACAAATCTGTATCTTATATTTCCCCTAAAACAGTCCTGACCATAAACCAGGCTCCTGGCTGACCCCATCCAAGTTTCCTTGAGCAAGATACTGAACCCCAAATTGCTCCCGGTGGCAGGTTGGCACCTTGCATGGCAGCCTCCGCCACCGGTATGTGTGTGAATGGGTGAATGTGAGGCATACAATGTAAAGCGCTTTAAGTACTCATAGGAGTAGAAAAGCGCTATATAAATGCAGTCCATTTACCATTTAAACAGCCGATGTGCTAGCAAAATGTTTTGTCTTTGATTGTTTGCAGTTGTCACTATCCATATTTCAAACGCTATATAGAAAATTCTTTGTATTGTTATAACAGCTTGATTTTGGTGAACCATCAAACAAATTAATCGCCTCCAGATGATGGTGGAAGCCTGTTAGTATTCAACATAATATGTGTGTTTCATACTGTACTCAAGTACAAAAAACATCAATAAATATTTCTACAATGTTCTAGTTATAGTGGAAACAAGGTGATCATGGAGGTCACAAAACATAACAACAACAGTAACAAATAGGGCAATGCCAGTGTGATGCATGAAGGATTCTGTGTGCTTTTTGTTGACCTGCACAGACAGAGCAGCCATAATCACAGGAGCCCAGCAGGTAGCCAGACCTCTTCACTCTGACCTCTTCCTGGTCAGCTGCACACACAAACACACACACACACACACTCTTCTTTTTTCTCTATTTCTGACTTTGTCTCTTCTGTCTCTCTACTCTCTCTCTCTTTCTGTCTCACTTTCTCCATGTCCAAAGTGACCGCAACACCACACTACTTAAGTGGCCAGTTGCAGTATGTCACACAGCTAGGTCATGACAAGACAGGCCAGATGAATAGTGTTGCTCTAAGGGCAAATTCAGTAGTGCAGCAACCTACCACCATATCCTGCATTCTCCAGACCTGTTTGGTTCGTTGGCTTCAACACAACTTCCCCTTCTGTTTCAGAGAAAGAGAAACAATTGTGCCACCTTAAAGTGTGTGGGACGTGGAGATTTTTTTAAGGAGCGCTCAACGGGTAAGTCCACTTAGATGTCACCACAAGCAATTTATTGTGCTTTTTGGCACTGCAATATCTGTCTGCATGCTAGCCATTGCACACATGCGTTTGAACGTTTGGAGCACATGGGGCATACGTGACATCTTGGGCAAAAGTAAGTTTTAAACATAATTTCAAAGGTCTTGATGAGCTCTATCAAATGGTAAAAATATGGTCCCAATAATAGTTACTTTTTAAAATAAAGGCTGAAAGCAATATGGCATAAGTGAAGTCTATAGTTGAGTTTGAAGTTTGTTTGAGCTCTACTGTAAAATTCGGAAAATGTAACTGAAGCCCCTTGTGCTCCAAACTCTTGCGTTGTTCTACTGAGGACCAGGTATGTTGCCAGTGGCATGCATTCTGTGGGTGTTGTTGGTCGGCATGGAACAGATGTTGGCTTGACTAGTGGCACGTCTTCTCTTTGTTTTGCCTTCAGAGTTTTTTTTTAGAAGTGTTGCATTATTAACACAACTAGCTGTGGTCGATAATGAGCTTTGGTGTGGCCGGGCGTGTGGCTGTTGTGGACAACGAGGTTTGGGGGATTGAAATGCGATCCACTTCTGTCTCCACATAAATAAGTTATTTCCTTAGTATGCTTCTGCTACATCTCCCTAGTCTGCTACTGCTGTAGACCTTCTAATTACCTCCCACGTGGTGCAGGCAGACAAAAATACACATTGAGATGTTTACAAACAAACACACACACACAGACTTACAAGGTCTTGACAACAGAGGAGTAGATATACTCAGACATTTGTTGTCACGTACAGGGTTGGTTAAACATGTTGTAAACAATAGATGGTCGACAGAGTTTGTGTAAAACCTGTTCTGAAGCATATCTGATAACAAACATAGCTGTTAAATTTGTAGGTGCTTTAAGTAGCTGACTCATTTGTGGGTTACATTTATATACAGTAATGCTGGAAACACCTAGACATCTGTGCCACAGGCCCAAAGTTAAGAGTCACTCTCTTCAGTTGCTGAATAAGACATCAGTAAATTATCAAATATGCTTGAATCATCGTATGCTGTTGTTATGCTAACAGCTAATACAGTGTCTATTAACCAATCTGTTTGCACCACAGTGTCACACACAATTCTTTGAGCAAGGATTCAGTATTCCCAGGTTACCCTATTCCAATGTGAATGTGTTATGCCTTTGACTGAGAATAACGAAGGGGGCTGAACATTGAGTAATTAGCAGACATCTGCCGTGACTCAGGCCCATTGTGTGTCTGTCGACCTCAGATTAATCCCTATGCTTTCCTCTGTTATTAGTTAAACCAAGCTGTGACCACAGCATAACTACGGTAACAAGGAATGGGACAGTAAACAGGTTTAATGGAAGCCATTACTGTCTTCAGTGGCTTGAAATTATCAGTAAATTTGGAGTGCAAAAACAATGCTGTGTTGAAGTAATGATGCCAATGCCAGTGCCAACAGAATAGTCACATTGTGGATGCCATATTTTGCCAAGAAATGACCTAACAAAAGTCAAATTATTAAATAAATATGTACTCTCTAGTTTTTTTCTTCATCCTTCTATCTCCTTCTATCCTTCTTTCTCCATCCGACTGTCACCCTTTAACAGCCTTAAAAATGGAGATCTTCTTGTGTTATAAAGCTAAAGATCTAAGAAATAGTCGTGACAGAAAATTGAATGATAGTTTTCAGTCACTGATTTTCAGACTTGCAGCCAGCAGTGCAGCAGGTCCCATAATCATGAATTCAATCAGTCACTGGTAGATTGAGCATTTGAGCGGCTATCGGTTGGTCAAAAGAAACTGGCCTGAGAACCTAAGAAGCTGTCATGCCAGTTTACTCTGAAGTGCCTTTAACTCCCATACCTGCCCATCACTTTTCAACAGTCTCCTCTCCACACACACACACACACAGACATACATCAGTCCCTCCTTGTTTCGACACGCACACTTCTCAGCTGTGAAGAATGGAATGAGTTTGTCTGGTCAGATATGATGCATTGCATCTTGGGGCCCGTTCTGCCGTTGCCCCGGTAACAGCCGTCACATTGGCTGGCCCAACCACACACACGCGCTCTGCCGTAATGAGAACTTGGCGAGGTGCCAGGGCAGTGTCTCCCCACCACCAACACCACCACCACACACTCAGTGTGTTTCCCTGCCATTAGCCTCCCAAGATCCCCCCTCTGTATTTGTCCCTCCTGTGGACCTCACCACATCACCCACCATAATGTGCCTGTTATATTTTTTCCCCTCATTTGGCTTGCTGCTGTAATTCTCAGCCTTTGTTCGCTGTTGCCTGAGGACTCTTTGGTATTTCATGCCTCACCAAATATCCGTGTTTTCTCAGGGAGATTGTTTTGTACACTTTTTGTAAATAGCTGGAGAGTCCAAAATGAAATGAGCCATGTTTTTCTATAACAGTGGAAGTTTCTGGAGTGTGAGAGTCTCACTTTGTGTATAAGATATGTCTGTTCCACTGTAGTCGATCCCAGATCTATGATCCAAAAATGCGGTTTAGGTTTCAACCTCATGAATCAATTGCACTTCACCAAACTACCCACAAGCTCTCATAACATGTCAGTTACCTAGTTTGTTGGTATTGTGATTTACTGTCTGTGAGTGAGAGCACTGTGACAGCACTGAATACATGGAATAGGTGGTTGCTAAGGGCCGATGTTTCAAACCCTTTCCTGTTTCCCTCTGGGGCCTCTTTGGGTCGGCCCCCTCCATGTCGTCGGCCAAGACTCTATTAGGACACAGTGAGCTATTTATGCACTTCAAAGGTGAGCCAGCCTTCTCCAAGCCAGTCAGATGATTTGAATAAGATGAATGTTGTTAACGACAAGCCTCACCAGCACACACAGGAATCCCAGTAATGTTAAAGCGCATTCAGTAAGCAGAGGCCATGGGGGCAGGGGTGTCTCTACCACTGATCATCTCAAAGTCTGGCCAGTGGCTACTGACTACTTGCTTGTACATCCTGTGCAACAAACCACCTTTGAATAGCGGCTTCTACTGAGCAGACGGAAAATACAGGTATCTTTCGATGCCCTGGTGCAGAGGCTACTTGACACCAAATTCAGGCACCTAATAGGAAAAAGGCTCACACAGGATAATGCGTCGCTCGGTTAATGAAAGATTTATAGGAGCCACTGCCCAAACACATTATGAAGTATTCATATATTTTTTGAGATTGTGCAGACTCCCTGAGGGAGGGAAGAATGCCCCTCCCTTACCAATGGAAGTCTATGAAAATAGCAAAGAAGTGAATAGAATAAGGCAAAACCATTTGGCATGCACACTCCTATAATTGACAACTAATGCAGTTTAATGTTACCTCCTCTTATTCACTTCAAGACATACTCACATACACACACACATACATTATCTCTCTCACACACAGACAGACATGAACACGCTCTTACCCACAAATCAGACACACACACACACACACACATTATCTCACCTATACAAAGACAGATGCACACAACATGTTATCACCCACAAATCCGACACACACACACACACACAGACACACTCAAAGCTCTCATTTGCATCCTTTCCCCTTCCTCCCCCTTTTCAAATGATCAGGTCAGTGTGAATTGACCTGCTCACTTCTGCAGCCTGATTGCAGAGGCTCTGATATTTATGCCTCTGTTCTGAATAATTGCATATGTATTGGGCCGATGTGCCATTACAGGCTGTGGGGCTGGGAGAGGAGAGGAGTCGAGTAGAGTTGGTCTTGTGTCTGTCTCTAGGAGGTTTCAATGGAAGGTGGCTGAAGGTGGTTGGATGGTTCATTAGAGTTGGGGTTAAGGGCAGCAGAGTTATTACAGTCCCCATAGAGACCCACACGTTCTCGCTACTCGTCTTGTCTGTGTCTCTGTCTCTATCTCTACTTTACACACACACACATACACACTTGCATATGCCATGCTAAACGTTCCACAGCACAAATTCTGAGTTCTGGACATTTCAAGGTGAAGAGAGAGAGAGTTTGTGTGTGTGTGTGTGTGTGTGTATGTGTGTATGTAAGCAAGGATGTTCTGCAAAAAGCAAGATTGTTACCATAAAATTGACAGTAATCATTGCTATAATCCAAGGATTATTTAAAGAGGAAGAAAAACCTCTCCTCTTCTTCCCCTTTTTCTGCTTCATAAATTGATTTAAGTGCTTCTGTTGACCACTTAATAGCTGATGGAGCTTCCATTTTGTGCAAAACAGAACTGCTGATGGGACTTAAATGTCAATCATGTCATTTGTTGGACTGGAAACAAACTGAGGAAAAATAGCTATGACTTTCAGTCAGTGTTGCCATTTACTGTACATTAACTTTACATTGACACCAGGGACCACTTCACACACTCTTGATATATTAAGGAGTTTTACAGTCTGCCGTGCATACACACACACACACACACACACACACACACACACACACACACCTCAATGTTGTATTAAATATGCCTTATTAAAAACAATCACTGAACTCCATGAAACAGGAACTACACACAAGAAATGGTCTTAGTTGGTGCATAATTGCATTAAAGGAGAAATCTGTTGTTGCTGAGAGCTGTCGTTAGGTTGAAGAATAAGGATTTGTTGCAGCGTAGACTGAATATGCAAAATGTCAGCTAATGCTAACTGATAGGGGCCCAGAAAAATGAATGAAATGAAACAAAATTTACTGTGCCCTCGTTAGTTAGAGTTAGCTGCTATTTTGCGAATTCTGCCTACGAACAACAGGAACATTGATTGATTCACACTAGATTTCACCTTTAAATTTGAATTTCATCTTGGGTCTGGTCTCATTTTCGTCTCTAAGCACCTGCATTTGTGTTGGAGAGCCAGGCGCCATGGTGAATCACCAGCGCCTCAGGTACACCAGCTCTGAAATTCACACATACACAGGCGCTTAGTAATTTGAACTCAGCAGAGGTTCCAAGCAAGGAGAGGCCTGGGGTGCTGTGGGGTAAAGGAGCTTCCTGACATGAATTTAGATTCATTCTTTGTGCAGGAGGTGAGAGGAGAGAGAGGCAGAGAGATGAGGTTGTGAATTATTGAGCAGGAGGTGGGGTTTGCACATGCAAATGAGACTCATCTGCACCCCCACCCCTCCCCAAAAAAGGAGAAACAAAAGTTTCAGAATGAAAGCAGAGACCATGCAGGGTGTCTAAAATATGAATTGCATATTTGAATGACAATAAGATGCATCCTAGGGTGGCCTTAAGACTGTTTATTTGCATAGATGACAGTAGTTGAGGAATAGGTGAAGACAATTGAGGAGCTAATCTTGTCATCTACCTTTCATCTGTAGGCTGTTTATTATAGCAATTGTGGGACATTGTAGTTATTTTATCACATTGAGTAAATTTACAGTTCAGTAATTCAGTATTTTTACAGTTACAGCAGGCCTATAATTGTGGCCCTGTTATTCTAATAACTTAAGAAAGTACATAATTGAATTCTTATTCATTGTCTTTAAGGAGGAAGTTATATGTATAAAACACACATATTTGTATTTCAAGGCCTGGTACAAAGGAACATAAGCTTGGAGACAACTTAAACAGCCTGAACAGTCAACACAGTCTACACAACTGCAAAGACCTGGTAAGGTTGTGAAGGACAGCTGAAGGACACCTCTACATTGTTGGCTGTTTAGAGCTATCAGATATTGGTTATGAAGTGAGGCGTCTGTTACTCACCAGGCCATTTAAATCACACAAAGCAAACACAATCTGATGGAAAATAATGAACAGGCAGAGTATGCTGATTGAAAATTCATTTGAGTGAAATAGTTGGCACGCCACATGACGAACATGATAGAGTCTCTGAGAGTCTCCCCCACCCCTTCCTGATTCTCAAGGGGTTAACAGTTGATGGAGCGCCAGTGTGTGTATTAACATCTGTAAATGACAGAGCCTGGGTCTGTGTGAGAATGATAAATCCCTTGGCAGTGAGCTTGCTGCCTTGATAAATAAATGGGAGTCTCGGAGGCGTGTGCGTGCTCTACGGCGATATATACGCCGACCTGTGAAGATGGTCGGACAGGTAATTGGTTGGATGCAGAGTGTAATTCAGCCTCAACAAATCCATTTCACAGCTGGCACCCCGTCTGAGAAAGTGGATGGGAGGAAGGGTGAGAGACAGATTGAGATGGAATATAATGATGGTGGTGTGTGTGTGTGTGTGTGAGGGGGATGGGGATGAGGGGTGATGCTGTATGGGAGAATTGGGCTTGCTGAAGGGGGAAAATGAAAAATGGTGTGTTGGGTCAGAGAGAATGGGTTGTGGAGCGGGGATGCTGTATAGTAAGGATTAGGAAAACTACAGACATAAGAGTGTAAAGGCAATGATGAATGTGATAAAGAAAGATGAATGTATATAAGATGAAGATACATTGCAATGTGGTGTTCTCAGAGGATTCAGATGCTGAATAGAAAATCATAATGACTTTGAGCATACAGATTCTATGGTTCTGTAACAGAGAGGTCAAGTTGGTCGTACCAATAAGCGTTTTAGTGACAAATATTTACTATTTTATTGGTCCATACCCTGATGTTCTTTTAATGTCTATAAAGGGCTCTTTACTCCATCTCCTGTATTTAAAATTAAAGCTGTGTACATCATAGTCATGGGTATATTTTAGGTGAGACAAGCATGCTTTGAGGGAAGTCTCAAAAAACTGCCCTGCCACATATTTGTTATGCAAAGCTGCTCCCCTCCTCTTTTCTTGTCTGCCCAGGCACAATGGAGCAGCCCATTTTCCCAGGGTCCTTAGTCCCTGCAGCCTGGGGGGAGAACAGGCCACTGGCTTGACCATGCTGACCTCTGTCCCAGTGCTGCTAAAGCACACATGCGCGCGCGCGCACACACACACACACACACAGAGCGAAAGAGACAGAGAGAGGGATTCGCACAGATGCAGCTGCCCCTGCTGAGCCAGTCTCTTCACCAATCATCAATATTCATGCTTCATACAAAATTCATTCACACCACCAAGGTCCACAGCAGAGCTTCCACCATCTAATGGGGTGTCCAGTGTCACAATTTCAACTGAAAGAGTGAACTGAAAGTTCTACTCTATATTCAATAACATGTTATACGTTACATTCATTTGTCCAAAATTCTGTGTGTATGACATGTGCTTTTCTTTTCCAAGAAAAATACCCAAACTATTGCCATAGAGACAATGCAGATGTAATTATTATAAGAGAATGTTTGCCCATGCTGGATATTAATAGCTTGCCTCTGTACCTGGATGAGCCTTGCACCAGAGGTTTTATGCGTTTTTCCTTTTCACACATGCCGACAATAACAACAATACAATAACAACTCCACTCCATTCCTCTCTTGCAGCACAATATTGAGAATAGTGTGCAAGTTGCATCTCGTTCATAATAACCTCGCGTCTATGGTTGAAATTATATAACTTAACAGAGGGCCTCTACATCTAAAATATGTCTGTAATGCATCTCTGCTCTGTTCAGGACTTGTATGCACCCAGCATAGGAATGTGCCTCTTCTAGAACTCTGCATGGACATGCTCGACTATCAGCTTTGGCTTCCTGAGAGTGTCCTGGACACTAAAACTGTCAAGCCAGTCAAACAGTGAGGTTCATGACAATACAGGCAGTGGATGAGTACCAAATGATTGTTATCTGCAAGAAATATAGCATAGCACAGTCAAATAATAGAACCCTTTTGGTTAAACTGGTCCTGGGCTTACAAACTTAAAAGTCAACAGTGTAATGATTGGGAGGGAGTGATGAATTTAGAATAGACTGAATTGATTAACCAACAAAAAATGAATGATTTGAAAATATCATGAGTTCATCTTGGTGGTAGAACCAGGTCGACGGTTATCAAAAGAGTGTCCAAGTAGACAGTGTTGAGCCATTTTGAACTGTGCCGTAGCATTGTCTGCAGAGTGAAAACGTAGGCAAATTCCAGACCAGTAGCCGGACTGTATTTACATTGTGTGACATTTGTTTGTTTTTTCTCCTCTGTCTGTGGTTGGTTAGTGACTTTTTGGTTTAGTTTTTTTTGTCTCCACCTTCTATTTAAAGTAAAATAGTTTCCTTGACAATGACGAGCTATAGACAAACAAGTAAAATGGCCAACTCAGCAATGTAGAAGCAATGGAACATAGCCTATTTGTACGTCTATAGCCTATATGTTTTCTTAAACCAAATGTTCAGCATAATAGCCTAATTTTCTGCATTATTGTATCTTACATATAGCCTACATCTTGTGTAAGGCAATAGGTTAGCCTATGACATGAAAAACAATGCTTGAGACCTGAAATGCAGTCTATATCAGACCGTTATTATACCATTTTACACAGAATGATGCACAAAATGTACCTTTGGTAAAAGCTAAGGTCAACTATTTAGCATTGAGCTCATACTTCACTAACTTTTTATAACATTAGCAGTACGATGCATTCTTATTTGACCGTTCACATATACATTGATATAATGAATTAATTGGTTTCCAAGTTGACCACGCATTTGATTGCGGTGAGAACCTGTAATATAACCTAGCTTTTCAATAGTTAATGTAGGGATATGCTAATATGATATGATATGATATATAGCCTAACTTTCTGCATTATTATTTCTTACATACAGCCTACATCTTGTGTAAGGCAATAGGTTCGCCTATGACATAAAAAACAGTGCTTGAGACCTGAAATGCAGTCTATATCAGACTGTTATTATACCTTATGTCACCTCATGTTGGAGAAATCATAAGGATATTTTTTTGCCATTGCCTTGATTGTAGGACTAATTCACACAAACTAGTCTGTGCATCATTATTACATTAAGCAGAAACACCCAGATTTAGGACCATCATTCCTTTGCTGAGTCTCAGTGTTAGGCCATTGCATGGATGCTATGGATACACTTAATCAGGGCCAGATCTCACTCATTAAAACAGAAGGGAAATATTTCTTGTTGTCAGGCATAGGCATCGTTATAATTTTAGTTCTTCTTTTCTCCTTATTTCAAATGTTTATGAGGTGGTTTAGAGATTCACAATGTAAAAAAACAATGTAACCTTGACCCTGTGAATCACTAAGATTATGATGACCTTATGGCAGGCAGTGCAATTTGTGTCCAGTATCCTCCTATTATCATGAACTGAATCATTGCTGTCTAATGTCATCCTTCGATTTGTTTTTCTATTTCAACTCAAATAATAATGTTGTTGTACTTTAAATATTCCGCGTCAATTCTTGGAGGCGACCATTTTGAAACAGGCGGAGGAAGTGGTCTTTGAGCTGATCTCATGCTCTTCCTGCGTTATTCTGTAGCTTACTCGGTACAGGGAGGAGGGATATGTTAGCGATTGAAGAAAATGGCGACCGTGCAGGACAAACGTCCCCCTCCTAGATTCAACTAATGCGTTGAATTTCCTCAGCCTTACAACCCGTTTTCAATTATTCTCTGATGCACTTTAATTTTCAAGAGGTATGTAAATACATGACAATAATTTGGGTTTACCGTCTTTTGTTGATTTGAGGTAAATGATCAAAAATAACTTGCCGATGATCTTGAGCTTGGTGTAGTTTGCCCAGTGGTCCCAACGGCAGGTTTGAGACTGCAATCGAAAGAAAGTTATATTTTAGCAAAAAGGTATCCGAAATGTGTCTTTATAAATGTCGGCAACCTACTTTGAACTGTTAAAATGATATCTGAGAATGTCTAATACAAATGTTTTGACTAGACAGAATGGCTGGCTAACTTGTCGAACCTGTGTCGAAGTGAGATTTTTGGCTGTTTCGAAAGCTTTTAGCTATAGCTAACGCTGTTTACATATGTTACTCCCAATTAGTAATATTGATGTCCTAGTGCAGTTAATGGCATGGCAAGATCAGTATCACTAACGCCTCAAGCTAACAAATTATATAACGTTCATGCGAAGTTTTTACTTGGGTTAGTACAAATTTAACTTGGCCTAAACGAGTTCGTCGATAGCTTAGCTTTAACAGCTCTTAGCCTCTTCATTGGTGGGGGTTGGTTTTTCGGGGGTTTAGCAACCGTATTAAACGCACTTGCTACATGAAAACGGAGATCAGCAAGCCACCAAGTGGCTTTACATTAACAGCATCCTACTTATGCTGCTTGGTTTTCATACGTTAATCAGTAATGTAAAACTAACACTACTAAGGTTAAATGTCTCGGATTGGAAATAGTGGGAGCAGCAGCAATGTTGCCTCCGAAAGGTTGATCATCTAGATCAATGGCTCTAAATATTCGAGGCATCTGTGCAGTGTCAATGCAATCTCGAAAGTACTAATAACGTTACATTCATTAGAGTTTTAACTTGTATTGCTGTTCGGGCAGGTCTAGCCATATTTTTATCTGTAGCAAACGGCGATTCGACTTATGGTCGTGCATGTTTGCATGCTGCAAATCACAATAGCGGGCTTGCTGTCGGCTATGAGGTTGTTAGATATCAGTCACTGTGTTTTACATGTGCATGGTTATTACGATTCTGATAACTTTTAAAATACATAGCACGATTAGATACCAGTTATCTAAATCCAGATAATTGCTGGCATAACGTTAGGGTTTAGTGGGCTACGTCGCAGTCGTTATACACAGAGCGATGCACAAAATGTACCTTTGGTAAAAGCTAAGGTCAACTGTTTAGCATTGAGCTCATACTTCACTAACTTTTTTTATAACATTAGCAGTACGATGCATTCTTGTTTGACCGCTCACATATACATTGATATAATTAATTAATTGGTTTCCAAGTTGACCATGCATTTGATTGTGGTGAGAACCTGTAGTATAATCATTTCAATAGTTAATGTAGGGAAATGCTATTTGGTATAGCTCGCGGGCTGGCTAGCTTGCTAAATACGCAGCTCTGGTATTGCGCAGTTAAGCCTGGGAAACGTCGACGCCTCACAAAAAATGTTGCCGATCATTAGCATTTACTAGACTATGTCGGACGTTTCTTGAAGATTTATGCATGATTTGTCCAAATACACAAGTCTTTGTAGGATATAAGAATCGTCCTCATCAGTTTTATGTTTGTAAGCTACCAAAATGAATTCATTAGCCAGTTAAAATTGGTGTGCCTCTCCACATTTATGATTTTTTGTTAAGAAGTTAATTTAAGTTTGTCGGAGATGACAAAGCCACTTGAAGTTGTGGTATTATTTTAATAGGTAATGTGTATTTGTTACTCGGTTGCCTGCAAACACCATATCCTGCTACCTGTATATGGTCAGACGCGTACTGACGCATGATATCCAAATTCAGATGAGTGATTAGCATTGCGATTTGCAAAGACGGATTGTAAGTTTCTCCTCAGTTAACTAATCTATTGATTTAAGTAATCTAATCTTGAAATATTTAGATCCATTTAACTTGTCACCTTGCATTTAATGTTATGCCAGAAAGTTTGTCTTGTTCATATGTCTCTTAATTGCCAGATTTACCTTTAATAACAATGTCTTTGTATTTAGAGAATTGGATGCTTTTGCCACCAAAGACACTGAAGAGAAAATTACAGGTCAGTACCTTTCACATTTAGTAGATCAGTATGGTGATTGTCTAATGGCCTATTAAGCTGATGTTCTGTAGACAGTGTTGTAGTTTTAGAGGCATATGTCCTTCTAGTTTATTCCTTTTCATTCCTGTGCTGGAGTCCAGTCACTATCCTAAAGCTGGGTCAAAGCAACAGCTGCTGGGGCTGCTGCTGTAAGCACATGTAGTTCCGTTTGAATTAAAGGGCTAGCAAGTGCTGAGTAAGCTTAACCATTTTCAAATGCAGAATGTAAATGGTGTTTGTGCAGCTCATTGTACTTATTCAATATAGAGGGCAAAAAGGTTAAAAAAAGCCTTGCTCCTACCTCCCACATTAATACTTTGAAGTTGAGATCCTTTTTGAAATGAAAGCAACACCAGGTAACAGTTGATGCTGTTTTTAGGTTCATTTTAGCTTCATAGTCACGACGATGGTTAAATGGCTCATTACGGGGTGAATGGAGGCACTCTCGCCCCCCTAGCGATATACTAGCGCAGTTATACCACTTGCAGCTTCTCATCACTGAGCTGCTGTGAAACGAAACTGAAACTGACTGAAGCCGAAAGCATGTTTATTACCTTGTCAGTCAACATAACGCTATGAAAATGATCATTGCTGGTTCCTACTCTTTGGGTTCCACATGTATTGATGAGAATTAATGACATTGCTGCTATATATATATATTTTTTAAAAATCAGTGAATGTAGTGCGGCAGCTCTGTCAGTTAAAAAAAAAAATCAAAGACTTGCCTTCAAAGCTTGAAATCTGCTGAATTGTACAGTCCCATTGCTTCTTGTTCTCCTTTCATGAGAGCAAAAAGTACAGGAGTAGAGTAGGTTAACTGTGTGAAGTTTTTGAGCTTGAAAACATAATTGTGAATATCTTGAAAACCAAAGTAGTCTGTACAGACATTTATTTTTGGATTGTGGTGAAAGTGAAATCAAAACAATTCCACTGATATTTACATAGCACCTTTGCTGTTTTGACTTGATTGCTGTTGTCTGAATCAGTTTTTCCTTTTGTAAGATTATGAAGTGCACTATAACCAAGAAAGAGATATTATCCTTTTACCAGATATGAACATTGCCCTTGCAGACCCAGTGCTCCACCCACACATAGAGGAAAAGGAAGCATTCTGTAAACATCACATAACCATTATTGGCTTGTATGTTTAAAACATACGATAAAGAGAAGATAGGATAACACGTATACAAGGTTTGCTGCCACACAATAGATGTGCTCACCAGCACAGTTAGTGTGTATTTGACTTTTGTAGTCACGTTGCTTCGTAGGATGACTAAAAATAAAAACTGAATGAAGATCTGGTCAGAGCAGTTCCTGTAGAACTGGAATGTTCTTAAAAAAAAAAAAAAAACAACACATAATCACATTTGTGGTTAGCTGACCTAAATCTGCTTGGCTGATTCATAGTGATTTTAAAAGGAACCATCATCCAGTTCGGTATTGCTGTGGTCATAAATATTAGTTAGGTAGATAAATATAACCTTGATTGTCATTTTTTGGTTCTTGACAATCAACAGAAAATTAAATGAATGACAATATACAGATGCCCAATGAATACATGGCCACAGATGAGTAGACATTTATTGTCATATTCTTCTTTCATCTTTCTTTATTTGAAATGTATGACTCATGTATCATTAGTCTGGCAGAATAAAATAGCTGTAAACACATAACTACTGAAATCTGGCCCTGTACGAGATTAGCATGAAAGGTATGGCAAGGTACGCTATGTGTCCACCCCACCGTGTCAAGACATGTATGCCCCAGCCACTTCTTCTCCAAGCAGATTTCACAGCACTGTGCCCTATGGAGAATAAGGTTAAAGCATACTGTACTTATGCATACTAATTGATTGTGTAGAGTCTATAAGTATGCCAAGAGTTAGTAGTTGATCTTCTCAGATATTGTTGGGAATACAATAATAATATTCAAAGTGAATTGGAATTATATAGGTCTAGACATTATTTGATATTTTCCGCCTTGTAGGTGTCCTGATACAGAATTAGCAATACGCTTGGCTCTGTAGCAATATATAAGTTGGAGAGCACTTTAAAAAAAAACATTCTGAGGTGACATGTGGGTCTTGCTCTTTTTGATTTTGACTAATGGTCCTCTCAGCTCTGCTGATTGTTCCTCATTCATAAACAGATGCCCCAGTCTTTGTGTGTGTGTGTGTGTCTGTGTGTGTGGGCGGGCACTTGCGCGTGCGCAAGGGAGGCTCCTCTTTCTGGAGCTGGCCATCTGGTTAAACACTTATGGGACAAAGAGGCTTGGCAGGGTGAAGGGGGAGTGGGGTGGGTTGAGGCTCTAGCGAAAGTGCATTCTCTGCCCTCAGTTTCTTGAGGTGATGAGTTTGTGTCTGTTTGGTCTGTAAGACTAGAGCAAAAGCTGCATTGCAGAGCAGAACACTTCAAGGACTTTCAAAAACATCATGTACATCATGAAAAGGCAAAAAAGGAAAAATACAGGTTATTATCTTGACCCTGTTTACCAGATGTCAACACAGTGGACCAAGTCCATGTTTAGTCTGAGCAGCCTCAAATTCCATGATATAACTATCTGGAATTTATGTGAATGGATTGCTGGTTTGGCCTAATATTTAGCTTTCAGAATTCCTAAGCATGATATTGAAACATGAGCGAAGGTTGGACTATTTCAGTGGGAAGCAACATCTATTGTTTGTGGAACCATTTGTCTGATATGTCATTATTGTTGATAATGTTATCTCATGGTTTTTGATAACGTTGTTGCTGAGAAGGCTGCACCCACATTGAGTGATTCACAGACTCCCCATTAAGGAGACCATATTAAAAGTTTAACCATGTTAATGTTTGACCAAAGATGAACTAAATTGGCATCTTGAAGGTTTCATTTTTTTTTACTTACTCATAAAGAAAATGTTTGATTGTTACTGTAAATTGGGTCGCAGTCACAATAGTGTTAGTAGCACCTTGACAGATTCTGTGGTTTTGGAATCAGGGATGTAGTCAGGTTGCTTCTTCTGCGTAGCTTGAGGACGAGAAAAGACTTGGCAATGATTATGTGATGGCCACTGCCCTCTTGTCTGCTGGTTTATGTGTGGAGTAAAATGTGCAGGACTCCTGGCATAATCAGCAATAGGAAATAGCCTGCATACTAAAAGACGGGTGGGGAGAGAGAGAGATGGATAAATGGATGGGGGTGGGTTTGGCTGTGGAAATAGCTTGTAGAGCAAAGCCAGTCTGTTGGTTTTGTGTTTAAGCAGTAGCCTTGAATGAATTGTCATGCTGACTCGGTACGGTAGGAGCCCTGATAACGCAGAACATCTTGTGCAAATGGTTTCACAGAAACGAGGGGGAAAAGATATTCCCTGCCTCAGGCTAATTGAATTACTTCTAATTAGTGAAAACTTTCATGAATTTATGGTGGGACCAATTGGAAAGTTGTTGCTGGTCAAGAGCTAATGGATGTGGGCCTGATCAGTTAGCTGTTTATAGAGTAGCAATTTACCAGTTTAATCCCTTAAGGAGATTAGGTGGAGCTTTCTCCTGTTTTCTAATTGCGTTACTGCATCATTTATTTTGTTGTGCTAAACTGAACCAGCAGAAGGTGAAGGGCTCTAGGTTGCCTTTTGGAGACCTTTAGAGGGGGAAATTAGGCCTGTATGGATAATTAGATAAAGAAGTGTCTTACTTACCAGTCGATCTTTCCCTTTTTAGGGAAATCACAAAGTTACAGGAAGGACAGGAAGAGTAGTCAATGGAAGAGCAGCAGCCGTGGAGTGACGAGCAGTAAGAAGCGACTGATGTGAAGGTAGGAGGTTTTTTACATTGACTCAAATCCAGAAGTTCATTTGAATTTTGGTTGCTCAAAGCTGCCTTTGTTTCTCATACTCCATGCAGACATTAAGCATATGTGTGTTGCATGTTTTCTTAATTCAGATTTTTCTGTTGGGTCAAGTCAGTTTTGCATGCATTTATTTAGTCTAGCTCACAAATTTAATAGCTGACAGCCTTCACCCCCGCACACAGGTTTCCACTTTTATTTGCAGATTTTACTCAAGCCTTTGAAACCCAGTAACCAAAGAGATATTCCAGAGCTCAGGTAGAGTTGGGTGAGCTATCAGCAGCAGCAGTAACATTATTTTTTTCCACTGGTGGAGGTGGAAAAGGTGATAGCTGTCCCTTTATCTCTGACCTTGTCTTCGCTCTGCCTTCCATGGCTTAGGCCCATAGCCAGTGGTGTGACTGACGCGCAAACTGAACAGTCTGTCAAAGCCAGTTGCAGTGAGACGGCAGCAATAGGATTATAGCCACAAGGAAACTTGTGATGTGTTTCCGTTGGTGTGGCATCAAGGCTTCTAAGTTTCATGTCTATACAGTCAGCATTGAAATGGTTAACTTTTGCTACTCTTTTGTCTACATCTTTACACCTTAGAAATTAAAGAAAGTGTATGTAACACTTTAATGTAACGTTGAATTTCAAATGTCATTTTTTTTGGGGGGGGGGGGGGGTCAGACACTGTAGAGTCAGGTTTCCAATCCTCGTTGACACCTTCTTGGCCCCTGGACCCCTCCCCTCGTGACTTCTGTGCTTATCTGCAGTTGCAGACGTCTCAGTGGCCTCCTCATGATGTTAAATTAATTAATCAGGGTGGAAATACTGTTTCCAAATGCACCCTAATCATTGGGTTTCACATCGGAATGATGCGCCTGCCAACATTTGCAATACTTCTGCAAAGACGCGTCACGAACGTCTGTGTCATTACTTTAGCCCAAGCTGTTTGAGACTGAAAGAATTGGTGCCTTGCTAAGGTACTCTCACTGAGGTACTTTTACTAAGAAACAATTGAAAAGACTCGGTGAACTTCTGTTATATAACTAGGCTTTTAAGGCACCTGGTGGAAGATCATCTCTCTCTCGTGTGTGCGATTGAGCGCGCCTGTTGCATAGTTTCAAGCTTCTGTCATGACGTCCGGATCTGACCACACAGACATTGTTTTGAATACCAGCATCCATCTTCAGTCCAGAGGCTGCCAGAAGCAAGTGTTCAAATGAGAACCATGTGGAAAAGTCTCTCCTTTTCCTTTAATCCCTCCCCCACCCTCCACCCCCAGTATTGACTGGGTGTCAGACCTGTGAATGGTCCCTGGATGAAATGGAAAGCTTTACCCGTATGATTTGTGGACTCAGTGATCATCAGTGAAGGCTTGGGTTTGTTGACAAAATCCTGTGGCCGTTGCTTAGCGAGGACTGCTTGCTCTGAGCCCTCATAGCAGGATGGAGAAGATCTGTGATGACGACGTTCCCCATGGATGGGGCTAAAAGCCCCTCTACAGAAGACTTGCTACTTGAGTACACTGTAAGAGACCATTCCTGATGTCTGACCAACTAACCATTGAATCAGAAACAGGAAGAATAACAGTAAAAATTAACACCATTGTTAAAGACTGAATTGGATTGGTTCGTCACCTTTTGGTTTTTAAACTGCTTCTTACAAAAGACTAGACTACATTAACCTGTGGTGAATATGATGGGGCCACATTTTAAAGCTAGTCAGTGGGAAATGGCTGACATGTAAGACTGTGGGGAGATGGCATAAAGATTTTTTAATGACTTCCTGGCTGTTATCCTTCAGCACTTCAGCTCACTGCATGATACCTCTGAGAACAGGAAGTGGCGGTCAAGAAATACTCGAAATGTTGTCATACTGAGCGCCTGTAGCAGCTTCAGAAGTTCACCTCCAGTCTCCCGGAAGTGTCAGCCTTGTCTATATGGGGGTTAACTGTGGCGTACATCAGCAAACGGTTGCATTTTTTGTTTCTTTGGGTTTTGGAGTTGCCTCTGCGTCTACTAAGTGACGTGAGACTCCACCTCCAGTACCTTTCCTTTCTGCACCTAAGCCCAAGTACCCCCACCCGCCCGGCTGTCTTAAACGGTGCTCGACTTTTGCTCGTTCTTGCTCTCTGTCTGTCTCTCCCCCTTTCTGTCAGTCCCCCCTCCTGCCTCACCCCAGTACAGCATGTAGCAGGAGGAGCTGGCAGCTCTCACTTGCTCCCGCAACCGTAAAATGACACCAAGCACCCTCTGTGCTTTTTTTTTTTCCTTCTTTCCATTGAAATGTAGCAAGACGGGAGCAACAAAGCTTGGATACAGAGCACTCGTCTCTGGGGGTCTTATGTAAACGGACTGCAGGAGAAGGAGACGGGAAGTGCTCCCCACAGTCCTCGAACTCTTAAGGTACACTTTAACTGTTCGTTTCGGGGTTTGCATGATGTTGGCACTTTGCATGACTCGTGTGCGGGCGCAGGCTTCTCTGGTTCAATTTTCAGCACGCTTTTGTTTTTCAATGCTGTATGTTTTTGTGTGTTTTGTTCCACTTGTGTGGAAAAGCAATTTTAAGTGCTTCACACAAAGTGACCCAGGAAGGCTGAACGGAAGGCTGTTACTGTGTGCTGTACTGTGTAAATGACTTGCTATTTTAACTTATGTTTATAAATAGTTTCTCTGGTGGCAAAAGCCAACGAGAGAGTGCAGTAGTTTTTGTAAAAGGTCAAGACAGTCTTTTGCGGAGGAATTTGTAGCGCTGCATCGCTCTTTCCTCCTCTCTCTCTCTCTCTCTCCCTCCCTCTCTCTCTCTCTGTCTTTTTTTTTCATGCCACTGAATTGCTGCACAGTGAGATCACTGTTAATAGGAACCCCCCCCCCACACACATACACCCCCCCACCCCACCCACTCCTTTTGCAAATCAAAACAAGATCTACTGGGAAACACTGAGGATCTCACACAGTAAATACATTGGAAGCCTCTGACTGGAGCATGGTGGTGGTGTATGGGGAGGGGTGTGTACAAGTGCGTACGAGATGGATCACCCCCTTCAACTGCCTCAGACTGGTTAACAATCTGTGCAGTTTGCATACTCACATGTAACATTAGACCCCAGCAACCCCTCCACCCGTCCAACCTTCAGTTAAAATACTGGAAGGAAATGATCTCTGACTCATATGAAGTCCGCTCCCAAGTCGTACTTACCAGTGAGAACATTCTGATCTCAATGCACAAGATGGTTCCTCGAGATCTACAGGTGCAAGAGAATAAGAGTGTGTAAAGCAAAATGGGATTTTCCTTCAGTGTTTTTGTTGAACAAAAGCAAAACAAACTGATAAAGAAATGAATTGCTCCTTGTGGTGTTTTTTCACTTTTGGAAACCTGCCACAAAGTCCTTTTTCTGTGGAACAGTACTGCATTGAGGCAGAAATGCCAACTTTGTCAACTTATATATAAGTCGATTCTTGTCGATACCATTTATATTCATTGATCGTTCCCATTTCAGTTCACTCATGTACTCTGCTGGAGATTGTTCCCAAATGGTTCCAAGTAGTTCGCTCTGACTTAAGAGCATGTTGTCCAGGCCTGTGTCTTTGCCTGACAGTCAGTCTCTCTCTCTCCCTCCCTCCCTCTCTCTCTCTCTCTCTCTCCCTCTCTCCCCTAAGAGGTTTTGTTGCTATGGAAAGCTCTCGGTCAGAGCCTGTTGTGTAACCAGATACAAGGGTTCTCTTGCTTCTAAGTCCACATGCACGTCAAGCTAAGAGTCCATTTTGCAACTGTACACCCATTGTGTCTGATTAGAAAATGCTGCTGTCGTCCACAATTGCATTTTATGGAGTGTGGTGGAGGCATAATCTCACTCGTGTGTGTAAAACGACAACACTTTTTTGAGTGTGTAGACAGCGTTGTTTTTGGAGTTGGCTTAAACTTTGAGAACATTAGTAATTATTATTTTATTTAGTTTTTCCCCCCACAAACACAAAACATCAATCTCCAAAACTAAAATTGACTGTTAGAACGTATTTGTTCCATATTCCTCTGTTTATAAATTCATGCATCAACTTAATCAAAATGGCCAATTCAGTGCAGGAAAGTGAGGCTGTTTAATGCCAGTGGTAAGAGTAAAGCACAAGAAAGCAGAACTGAGTTTGAATAGTATCTGCAAGTGGTTTTCACAATTTGCACTTACACCTTCTCTCTTGACATTTTGCAAATAGTATTGCTATTTCAACTGATCCAACCATCTTCTTGTCTTCCTCTTGTCTTTACACAGTGCCAGAACATATCAAGTCCGGTTGAAAAGCCAGCCTCAGAAGTCTGCCAACGCCCTCTCCCCTTTCTTGCCTTCCCGTCCCAGTCCTCTGAAGCGGCGACGGCGGCAGCAGCAGTGGTACCTCTGCACCCAGCGCCATCAGCAATGCCAACAGGGCCCGAGCGCTCAGCCTCAGCCTGCCCCGCGCCCTGCCTCGCTACCCGCTCCTTCTTTGGCAAGTTTGGCCAGGCTTTGGACCGCAGCCGCTGCCGCAGCAGCAGCATTAGCCACCGCCACTGCTGTTGAAGCGTCACGGGGGGGAGAAAGGGGGGCAGCCTCGTCGCGTACCGCACCACCCCGCTGCCACCCTGGGAACTCAAGTGCAGCTCACCTCCATCCATCCAGGGGTTGCAATCATTAGTGAGGGGGCTCTATCGAATCACCAAGCTGCCAACGGCCACCTCTCAGGTAATCAGACTTTCTAAGGTACCTATGGCAACGTTCTACCCTGCTGTAGTTTTTGTTACGTTCACTTTAAATTCAACTTGAGAGGAATCCTATGATTTGCACCTCTTTTAGAAGTTAGAGATTACAGTGGTATATTTTCAAAGAGCTGCCAGTATGTTTTTAGAATGTTTTATCAAAGGATTTTGTGTACATATTATCATAACCTGATTTGTTATATACAAAACATTGTGACCTTATGTGATCCCTCTCTGAGACTACTGGAAGAAGACTTGAGGACTGAAATTTATATTGGAAGTGGTTCTGTTCCATTGAAAATGCCTTGCCGCGAGTCTGATTGTGACTCCTCAGATTCTGAAGAAGTTCAGACACTTTCTTCAGTGTAATTGTGTGCCCTTGAATCTCCTTTGGTTAGTAGGACGGTACTGATAATTGAGCTGCCTAGGCATTTGGGGAGGAGGAGGGGGTTCTTCACAGACATTCCCTCAGAGCATCTAATTTTGTGATTCAAAAAATGTAAAGCAAGCAAAAGTGAGGATTCCAAAAGCAAGCCAACTCTTTTTCAGCAGCTTTAAGAATTTGCTCCATGTTAGGAGTTAAATAGTCACATGTTTTCAGTCTACAGCAATACACATGAATAGACGACTAAATACAGTTGCTCTTTCCTGATGAAAAGAGTAGATATATAATGTTAAATGTAACAACTCCCTCATATTTATTGTGTAATATGAAATTTCAAAACGAGGTGCATGTCGTCAATTAAAATTTAACTGCTGTCAGTCTGTCTCTAAAGATCTGATGTGTGTTTTCACACCACTAGGCTGTGGTAGTCTTTGTGGTTTGGTCTGGCAGAACATCTCATCATGTGGTTTGCTTCAAACTGTTAAGCATAGGATTTTGTGTTTCTGGTTAGTTTTCGAGATTTCCCAGACATTATTACATTCGTTAGATGTGACAGATCCACTGACTCTAGTACAGAAGAATTGTTTGTGTGTAAGTGTGCGTGTGTTTGTATAAATTGCCAGGTGACCTGATCATGCTCCCATTACCTCTAAAGATGTAATACCAGTCAGAATTGCTTGTGAAATGCTTATCTTATTGGCCCATTTGATGGTTATAGCGTGTCTTTTCCCTCATTCTCTTGTTTTTATTTCAGTTTATAGGTCATTATGTTATATATATGTACATACATAGACAGCACCATACCTTTATAGAGAAGAGACCATGCAACTTTGCCTTGCGGTCAGGTCACCCCAGTCCTTAAGGTCCTTCGTAGGGTCTCTCATGGTGTTGCTCTTTTGTTTTTCATAGGCATGGCTCCCATTCGGGACTCGGTCAGCCACTCCCCTAACCAAACAGGTGACTCAAATCTTCTCACTGGCTCCTCTGGTTTGCCCCATAGTGCATTGTGGGATTTGTAGTTTTCCTGGGCTTTGTTGCTTGTGCAGTGTTCATGTCAGGTGATGGGTGGGGTACAGTGCTGCTCACCTTGTCTGTGCCTCATGTAGAATGTGTCTCCTCCATCAAACAGCTCTGGTGTGTGTATTCACTAACATGTGCTGACAGGCTTGAATACTTCTGGATGTCTTCCCGTCACAACCTTTTGTGCTTGGCTGAATGCAGTGTTTTGCTGTATATGATCTAGGGTGGTAATTTACCAAAAAAATTTTTTTCACTAAAAATTTGAAATTTGACATTAGCTTTATGAAATCAACACTTCTCAGTGTACCTGAATGTGTAACTTTTTTAAATAAAGTATGCTATTTTAATTGTCATTTTGGTTAACATCGACTACATATTATTGAGCTCTCTAAGTATTTTCCCTGATATCTTCCCCTTTTCCCTAGCCAATTGAAGTGAATATTTTTATTCGGAGTTAAATAAGGGGGAAGTATCTGCATCCTATGGCACAGATCTTAAAAGCTAGGCGAAGCCTTGCATGGCCATGATCATTTTTTACTGTGCTGTAGAGTAGTAGCGTATCTACAGCACCCTGCTAAAATATGCAGGGTAATTTTTTGTTTTCTTGCAAAACAAATTAACACATTAGCCTTTCTCAGTGCAAAATGTGTTACTTTGTCTTTTGCAGTTTTGAAATCAGCATCTTGATCAAAGTTACAGTTTTGTTTTTGTCGCATTTGCTGCCTGCGACTGCAGGACCGAAATCGAGATTGAGTTTGATCTAATTAAATTCTCCAGATTTTGGGTGGAAAAAAAGGGCCTCTTTTAGGAAGGTCTGGACTCCTTTGTGTCATGGCATGTCTGATTCAGACAGCGCTCAGACTTGGCAAGAGGATCGTTCTCTGGGGAGCTTGGCAGCCATCTTGGAGTGCGATTTGAAAGCACAAGAGCAGACTAGCAGAAATAAGGACCAATTTTGTCCTCCCCCCCATTCCTCCCTTGAACAAGCGTATGAGATGGTCCGCGAGGAGAAAAAATAGAGAAGTTGGCTGTAATGTGAAGGACCCTTGCGTTGGGATGGGTGTGGGAGGGGAAGGCTCGGGTGTGTTTCATTGGCATTGAAATTTGGTGGGAAATTCGATGGTCAAAACAAAAGAACAAACCAACCCTCCACCCCCACGCACACTATTTCGGCATAGCTTTCAACCCTTGCTTCAGCCTCTTCCCTTTCCGAGCTTTTGGCATGTGGCAGGATCATGCTGCTGCTACAAAATGGTGGCAGCTGCCGCGCTTGTATTTGAGCCAGGCTGGGGCGAGACGGTGCTCGGCAGGGATGCAGGCTGGGTTCTGCCTGTGGTCAGCCGAGCTCTTAACGTGCACTAATCCGTAAACAAATAGGAGGCTCCTAAAGCAAAACAAAAGGAATGTAATGTGTGTAACGCTCGACCAGGGCTGTGCTAGTCATTCCATACTCATCTCATTTCATTACTTGTGCTTGTCTTTTTTTGTTTGTGTGTACGAGTAAGTAGTCTGTTGTACTTCTTATCTTATTGTGACTTATGTTTAGTCACTCTTCCAATGAGTCATTGGCTTGTGTATGGTGTATCAATTTGTAATTCAATAGCTTGTTTGAAATGATTTTGTTACCTTTTTTGTCACTACCTGTTATTTTTGCTACCTCAGTTCTGTTGAGGACTTTACCTAAAGTTTGTTTGCCTGGTAGGTTTTTATTATTTTATAGCAAACAATACACTTGGGCTTTGCTGTGCATGTTGCATGACGCTGAAAGACCAGACCTGTTGACTGACTGGCGTGATTTTGTTTTGTTTCCTCCTTTTGTTTCTCCTCAGCAGGTTTGGATCACACTGGTCTGGATTCCCAGTATGAGAATTCTCCCTGGAGTTCTGGCAGCGACTCAAACAGCAACTGGGGAAAAGTCATTGTAGAGGGTTGTGACAAGGGACCGTGGCCGTCCATCAGAGGCAGTGACCCAGAGTTAGCCTCAGAATGTATGGATGCTGACTCGACCTCCAGCTCTGGGTCGGAGAAAAACCTTAGTATAATGGCTTCTGGGAACACTGGCAGCGACAACAACGGCAATAGACAAGGCAGCAACGGTCAAAGCTCCCCATTTATGGTTGCGAATGGCAGCAATAACGTTGGCAATGGGAGTGTCAAGGGGCCTTGGGGCGTTTCCAATGGCTCGATGCTAAGCACATGCCAAGGCTCAGGAGAGAACCCTGGTGGCAAGCTGGCTGAAAGCAGCCACAGCAAATTAAATGCATGGGGTACCCAAGGTCCCTCAACCAATGGAGGTATAAATCCAAGCACTTTGAACCCAAATGCCAACCATGGTGCCTGGCCTGTTCTTCAGAACACTGGGCCTAACCCCCTCGGGAATGGTGGCACCAACACTCAACGAAGCATCGTAGGTCAAATGCCCAGCCTTCAGAGTAGTATTAACTCTAAGATGTCCTGGGGGACCCTGCAGGACGGCATGGCCGAGTCCGACGTCAGCGGTACAAACAAGCTTCCAAGCGGGCAGCCTCAAAACCTTAACACTGAAATGAATGGACCAAATAACACTACTAACACGTTGACCTCTAGTTTACCAAACTCTACAGGTTCAGTGCAGATGAGCGAGCAGTCAACAGGGCACAGAGCCTGGCCTGTGAGCTCGGGGAGCTCCCCTCAGCTCCCCCTCCCCCCTCCCGTCTCAAACGGCACTTCCACTTCTCAGCAGCAGCACCATGGCAACGGCGGCGAAGGAACGAACGGCGGGTCGTACGGTACGTCATGGGGAGCTCCGCCCGGCACTACTTATTCTGGAGACAAAGGCCCAGCCACAGGCGACACTGTGAATGCAACTCTAATGCAGCCGGGGGCTAACGGCTCGGTCTCCGCCAACACCAATGCTCCCTTCAAGAATAATATCGGCAGCAACGGGCTAGCTGGCCGCGGTGGAGGCTGGGACTCGGCCCCCGCCACAGCCCAGCAAGACCTCTCCTCCTGGGGAACGGGCAATGGCATGGGCCCTGCCAGTATCCCCAGGCCCTGGGGCAGCGTGTCTTCGTCCTCCTCCTCTTCCTCCTCCTCCTCCTCTTCAAACACTGGCACTAAGGTCTCCAGCGGGGAGTGGAACCCACTGCCCGGCAACAATCAGCATTCCAATGATGGCACAAACGGGAGCAGGAAGGGAACAAATGGCTGGAAGTCCCTGGAGGACGACGCCCTGGGGCTGGGTGGTGGAGGTGGTGGCGGCAGCAGCGGCCAGGCCTCACAGAGCAGCACATGGAACAAGTCCACTGGCAGCGAAGGCAGCGGTGAGAGCTCCTGCGGCCGTGGCGAGCGAGACGGGTCGGCTCGAAGTGGTGGCAGCGGTGGCGGGGGTAACCGTAGAAGAGGCAACCAGCAGACCCTTATCGCCACGGCGATTACCCGAGTGGACATGGACCCCCGCGTCCTGTCCAACACTGGCTGGGGTCAGACACCGGTCCGTCAGAACACCGCCTGGGATGTCACCAGTGCGGAGAAAAAGCCGGCCACTGACATGTCCGGCTGGGGCACCGCTCCCCCACAGCAGTCAACCAGCTCTGGGGGAGGATGGGGAGATGGGCCCAATAGCAGCAGCAGCAGCAGCAACAACAATAACGATGGATCCACAATGTCAAGCTGGGGTGATCCAAAGCCATCTTCTGGATGGGGTGACTCCAAGGGCCCGAGCGGACAGGCAGCAGGCTGGGAGGACGGCATGAACAAGTGCAATTGGGGTGGTGGCAAGGATAAGCCCTCTTCCTCTAACACCTGGAACAACGCCCCAAAGACCAAACAGGGCTGGGGCACTCCATCCAACGGAGATGGCTGGGGCAGTGGAGACACCGGTTCACGCGGAAACCACTGGGGCGAGCCCCAGAAGTCCAGCTCAGGAGGCTGGGATAGCGACAGCGACCGCTCCGGTTCTGGCTGGAGCGACACTGGCCGCTGCGCCGGTGCCAGCAGCAACACCTGGGGCGGCAGCGGTGGCACCAACACCCCCGACCAGAGTGGACCTGCCAGCTCCGGATGGGGTGAGGCTCCAAAACCCAGTGCTCAGAACCAAGGCTGGGGCGAGCCGGCCAAGCCCAGCCATGCCTGCAGCGCTCCTGAATGGGGCAAGCCCCCACAAGACGGCATCGGAGGTTCCTTCCGCGGCGGCCCCAATCCCCAGGCAGGTGGCTCCAACAAGGCCTCCGGTTGGCTGGGAGGGCCTGTGCCCACTCTGCAGAAGGAGGAGCACGCCACCGGCTGGGAGGAGCCTTCCCCCGAGTCCATCAGGCGCCGGATGGAGATTGATGACGGCACCTCGGCGTGGGGAGACCCCAACAAATACAATTATGGCAACATGAACATGTGGAATAAGAACACGACTGCAGATCAGGCCATTGAGGGAGCCCCTCCACAGCAGCCACCTCAGGTCCCAACCAACATGGTTCCAAAGGAGAAGACCTGCAGCTCAGGTGGGTGTGAAGAAGCAGTTCTGGGGTCCCTTTCCAAAACCACCATTGATAACTTAAATTTGATACAACATTTGCGACCAAATTGGCAAACTGCCAGTTAAGGCTAACTGAACGGGGCAAGGAAAAATGTGTTATGCTGTACCAGTGTTTTTGGTTTTTCAGTCCTCTTCCTTGGCAGAACCAATTCAGTCGAGACATACATCTTAATAACTAGATGCGCATTAAAAGAAAAATTACCCATATGCCTCCTTACATCTTATAACAGACAATTACTCCTCAGTAGATTTTTGCCCTTGGGTGGCTTATGTTGAGTTTAATGGCAGTATGAAGGTGACGTTCAGGGAATCATTCATGCTAATTTCCCTCCATTGAATGATTTCACCATAGTTTTTGAAATGTAAAGCCTATAAACATCCCTGACCATTTCCCCCTGGGTCCCCCTGTCCCTGGGTCAGTGAGTGTTTGGCATTAGATGAACTAATCTAATGGTGGAAAAAAAAAAAACAGGCTAGGGTTACAGTGACACTGCTGCTGCAGTCATATGGTAGCAACTTGATCGGAGGAGACGCACATGAAGAAGGCTATTTATATAAAGGAAGAATCCTGAGCATGTGTTTCATTTGGTGAAAGTGCATAATACCACGTTGGTCAGACGTACGGAGGTGTATGGGTACAATGTCAAAGTAAACACAACTTACGTAAGGTCTATTTAAGGTCGTACGTAAGGTCCCAGAAAAGGGTGCATGCTAGGCTCCCTGTAAATCAATGCTCAGAAGTAAAATTACATGCATGTATATTAAATTAGGTATTCTATTCTTTATTTCATGGAACATAACGTGCAGTTACCATAGTGATGAGCCCATTTCTGTATTGTGATTTTGCCTCCCTTTGTGATGTTTTGGTGAATTCGTAGTCAGTTACAAACTCGGATGTTCCGAGATCCTCAAGTGCTGCTATGTGAACTGTTAACCCCTGCCTCCTTAGGTTGGGGAGAGCCGTACAGTGCACCACAGAAGATGGAGTCCTCCTCTTGGGGTGAGCCGTCTGGACCACCACCGGTCTCTGTGGACAACGGCACATCGGCCTGGGGCAAACCCATGGACACGGGTTCCAGCTGGGAGGATCCGGGCAGAGATAATTCTGGAACTAGTGGCTGGGGAAACTCCTCCATGAGCCAGCCGCCTCCGCACAAAACTGGTTAGTGCACACACACACACACACACAGGGAAACAGACTTTGTGGAGTGTATTTCAGATGCCTTTTTGGCCTCAGAACATTTGGGGAAAAAAGACTTAATGCCTCCCAGCTCCCTCATGGGAAGTTTTAACTCCATTAATAGTTCTTCACTGTGTAAAAGATGAGGCGTTTTGGTGTTAAGTGTTTATATTTGTATTTACATTCTTTCACTCCATATGTGTTTGTGATTTGTGTTGCTACAGGATCCAAACCTATGCAAGACAACTGGTGTGGTGAAGAGATGCCCATGCAGAGCTCATGCCATTCAAACTGGGAGGGAGAGGAAGAGGTGGAGATCGGTATGTGGAACAACAACACCTCACAGGAGGTCAACCAATCTGGGAACTGGTCCTACATGAAGAAGCCTCCAAAGGTAAGGATACGTTGTACAGTCCTTTTGTTTTCACCAAATAGTTTTGTACAGTATTCACACAAATGCTCATATGTCCAGTTCAAGAGGTTGTGTGCCAGACTTGATTAAATGATCAAATGTACTGCTCATAGTTTTGAACTAACCTGAGTGCAATTTGTTTCATCATATTTTTTGCAGATGAATAAGAGTGTTGGTAAGCAAGATGATCCATGGATGAATCCATTTGTGAAGCAATTTGGCAACATGAATTTCTCAGTAAGTGTTATTACGCTTTTCCAGTTAGTTTTAAAACCTGTTTGTGTGTGTGTAATATTGTTTATTTATATTTATATTTATTTATATATATATATATTTTTTACAGTGTAATATTACGCACTGTAAATCTGAGCTACATATAGAGGGAGTGCGGACAGGCAGACCGCTAAACTAACAAACTTTTATTCCTGCAGAGAGAATCTGAGGAATCTCTAAAGAGCAATAAGATGGACATGTCTGGTGGTGAGTTGGTCTCTTGTCCACAATAGAAAGGTTTTTGATGTCATTTTGTTTGAGTCGCCTCACATTAATGGCTTTATGTTTCAATCACGCAGGAATGATGACTGACAAAAGAATGGATGTTGACAAGCATGTTCTGAACATGGGTGAATATGGCAAGAATGCTGCTTCTCGCCACCAGATTCACAAAGACGCCATGGACCGCAGTAACTACTTCGATAAGGTCAGTGTTGCTGCTGCATGGTGATTCACCCCCCCCCTCCCCATTTTGGTTCGCTGTCAACTCCTGGCTCTGCTGGATGCTCAGGCTCCCCCTAGTGGACTGAATGCAGTCCTCCATTATTCTAGCACTTTCTTCCTGAGTGGTGAATAGCCATTGTGAAATGGTGGAGCTTGGTTGGAGTGAAAGACAACTGCATGCAATGAAATTTTTGTGTGCGCGTGCCTCAGCGCTGTTCTGGGTGCCTTCATGGCCTTTTTTGTTGCTGTTTTTTTCCTCCTCTGCTCTTAGCTAAGCTGTAGCATTCAAAGCTTTGGCCCTGTGCTAACTTAGCTTTTCTTTTCCTCCCCCTTCCATCTCTCCCTCCCTCGACTTTCTGCCTTGCTCCTCTTTCCTCTCTTTCTTTTTTTTTTTTTTTTTCCCCCTCTGATTATTTTTATCCTTGGGTCTTTACCTCTGTTGGGTGACTGCTGCTGCTGTTGCTGCTGCTACTACTGCTGCTGTCGTTCCTCCTGCTCTGCTCCTCTCTGCTTGCACTGTGGCTGCCTGGCCGGCCCGCTAACAGAACTCCCTTTCCTCGGCCTCTTACGATGCCAATGGGTCCGAAGAGCCCCCAAACGATCCCAGTCAGAACCCCAATTATCCCTCGCCAAACAGCCAGACTAACACTGGTTCTGGTAGGCAGGTGAGTCAGGGCTGGCCGCTCCCTGGGTTGGCCTGTCTGTCTGTCTTAGTCAGTCTTTCTGTCTCTCAGCCAGTCTGTCTTTCCATCTATCAGCCCACATCTCTACTTGGTCCCTTTCCACTAGAAATGGATCTCTTTGGTCCACTCCTCCACCCATCAACCCATATCATGTCAAGCCTATGGATGGTATTTGTTGTGGCATACTTGTTTCCCATTTCACATGTTGATGCATTGTGGTCGTCACCTGTGACTAAAACTGTGTTTGTGTGTGAGTGCCTTGGTATGTGGTTACAGAAAAACCTCTTGGCCTTCAGATATTCCTCCATTTGTCTGAGTTTTTGGCCAGTCTGTTCAGCATCTAACCCTTCACGCTTTTCTGTCCCCTTGCACAGAATGTAAACCCCATTTTTGGTAGCAATGCAGCACAAGGCCGGAACTCCCAGCAGCCTTCAGCACAGCCTCTGAACTCTGCGCAGCCCAATCTCCGTACTCAAGTGCCTCCACCTCTACTGCCCTCTCAGGTAAGCCTCCACACGCCCCTGATTTCTAGTCTCAAAACAGTGATAGTCGGTAGTAAGTGATGGTCATTTCTCGGATATAAGATGCACCATGTATGAACTGCAGGGTTCTGCTTTATGTAAGAAACTTGCAATGAATCAAAATCAGATTTAGATTTGAGGAGGGAGTTTGTCCTGTTGGAGTAAAGGAAAATCTATAGGGGTTTGTAATATATAATTTATTCCCCAGTAATGCCCACATAGCTGAAGAAATTGTAGAAAAATCAATGTAATGGACTATTTGTCTTAACTGATCCGAGTCATTCGTTCTTGTCTCATATCTGTCTCATTTTCTCTGTGCAGGTCCCACCATCATTGAAGTACCCTCCCAATAATGGAAGTCTGAACCCGCTTTTCAACCCTCAACAGGTTGCCATGCTCAACCAGTTGTCTCAACTCAACCAGCTGTCTCAACTCTCTCAGATCAACCAGTTGCAGGTATGTCGAGCTGAACATCCAAAAATCAAGTTTGTCCTCAGAATTGCACACAATTGGTTTTAACATTAAGCTGGTCGTGAAAGATAAATATCAAAATGGTTTGGATATTGCTGTAGGAATGATGCATCATTCGCCATTCAGACTCATCTTGGTTTTATGTATTAGTTGTTTTGTTATATTCCAAGATCCCTACTTTAAAAGTTTTAGATTTTCTAGCTTGCGTGCATGTGTAAAACTTTTATTTTCTCGTACCTGCTTTGGTCATAAAATAGCCACAGGTCCTAATATGACATTAAAATAAGCTAAAAATATCCCTCTCCCTGAAGTAAAATTTGCTTGTGTCCCTCTAGCGCCTACTCCTGCAGCAGCAGCAGCAGCAGCAGCAGCAGAAGATCAATCCCAGGGCCATGTCAGTCGGCGGCCGTCAACAGGAGCCACAGGTAATGGAGTCACCTTGCCACCTTGGCAATCTTGCCAAGTCTCGTCTGTTTTACCTGAAAACAAAACTTTTTCATTAGTTGGCAATTGCACATTTCACACTTTAACAATCCATCTCTCTCCCCCACCCCTCAGGGTCGTCCCCTAGGCCCGTCTCAGCAGATGATTCAGCCCCCGCGTCACCTGGACCCCTCCCTGCTGAAGCAGCAGACGTCACCTCAGCCTCCCTCCCTGCACCAGCCAGGCCTCAAGTCCTACCTGGACAGCCTCATGTCCCAGAACGCGTCAGACATGCAGAAAGAGCAGGCCAGCGTCATGAGCTCGTTCACTAATTTCCCTTTAGGTGGGTGTCTTCCCCAGCCCCATCCACAACCCCGTCCCAGTCCCAGTACTACCCTAGGCCAGGCTGAGTCTCTGTTGCACCAACACGCTGCCAAGCCCAACAACATGATGTTTGCCTCAGAGATGGCAGGCTGCACCTCCACTGGCAGTAGTCAGGCCCATAGCCTCCTTAGCCCGGCCCTGAGCAACGGTCACATGGGGCCGGGCTCACCCCTCCCATCCCGGTCCGGGAGGACCTTTGCCTGTCCTGAAAACAACTCATTATCAGCAAGAGGTGAATAAGACCCCCCCATTTTTTTATTTTTTATTTTGCCATACGTTCATCGTCTGTTTGGTGATCACAAAGAACTCACTTTGGTTTTGTTTGTTTGTTTGTTTGTTTTTATATTAATCGAAATTGCGTCCCAAAAGTGAAAGGACTAAATGGATCGGCGATGAATCTAAACGTCTGCGTTTAGGCCTCACTCTGATTTAGCCCTTATCTATCAACCCATTTGAGAACCTTATTTATTTTCTCTTTGAAATTTGTTAGCTTACTTTTCATTCGTGTTCCTCTTTTAGTGGCCAGCTTTAAGATTCTGTATGTAATTTTTGTTGATGGCTTTTTTTTTTTTTTTTTAAGTTGCATTTTTTTTAATCAATGGTACTTGAATGCTTTGCTTTATGTGCATTTAACAAAAAAGGACAATTTTGTATTTTATAACCAATTAGTTCATTTAAATCGCTTCTTGGAGATGTACTCAGTTGTTTTTCTGTCCTTTTTCTTATCCTGTAGGTTTGACCTCGAATGTAAGCAATCTAGATATCGGTAGTGTTGGTTTCAAGGAGCCCCAGTCCCGTCTGAAGAAGTGGACTGCCATGGACATTTCCAACTCGCCACTTGATCAAAACCCCAGCAAACCTGGTTAGTTGAAGAACTAGAGAAAACTCCCCAAAAGGCTGCTGTTTTGACTTGTAATAATTTGAAAGTATATAGACTTGCCATACCATAGCAGAGCTTGCTGAAATTTTTTGAGGTTTGTGGAGGTCTTTGGAGCTTTGGATATTTCTGCACACTGCAACTGTAAGGTTAGGGCTTTATGGAGCTTGTCACTAACTGAAGCATTCCTTTCATGTAGCATACAACAATGTTCACTAGAGGCTCTCCCTTCCTGTGCACCCAGTTCCATTGCTTATATTGGAAAGTAATTGTTGCAGAATACACAGGGCAAATAGAACACTGTCTGCGTATTTTGGCTGATTGGTGCTTTCTTTAGCAAGCTCAAGTGGTGTGTGTCTCCTGTGCAGGTGCTATGTCCTCTGGGCTGAGGCTTGAGGACTCCCCCTTTGGTCCGTATGACTTCATGAACGCCAGCAGCTCCCCCCTGAGTCCCCCCGGGTCTGTGGGGGACGGCTGGCCCAACCGTGCCAAATCACCTCATGGTTCCAGCAACGTCAACTGGCCACCAGGTGAGTACACAGACACAAGTACACACCCCCACACACTTTCTGAAGGACAGGAGCGCTTTCCACTACAGCGGTAAGCTATAGGCAGTCACGAACTTCAGCTGTCATAGTTGTAGTATTTTCAAAGTGAGTAGACGTGTATTTAACCAGCCTTTGTGAGGCTGAAGTTACCAGTGTGATGCCACACATCAAAGATTTCCTTTTTAGCTCTGTTCAGAACCCTCTGGTTAGCTACTTCCTGTAAAGTATCAAACCTCCCTCACTGTAACTAGACCCGTAGCAGCTTGTTGTCTCTGGCGTAACGCTAACCATATTTTGCGTCACTGCAGTCTAACAAGTGTTCCATTCTCCTCGGACAGAATTTCGACCTGGTGAGCCCTGGAAAGGATATCCAAACATTGACCCTGAAACTGACCCCTTCGTCACTCCTGGCAGTGTGATCAATAATCTCTCCATTAATACAGTGCGGGATGTTGATCACCTCAGGGACAGGAACAATGGTAGGCTATGTGTGCACTTGCTGGTTTTATTTTTTTATACAAGTTGAACAGGAGCTTTTGCAAATCCTCACTGAGCTCTCTGGATTGTGTGCTCTCTCAATTCATTTAAGACATTCTGAGACATTGTGCTCTGTTTGCATATGGCAGAAGCTGATCCATACAGCTTGCATGCAAGCGTCCCAGTCTGTTGCGTAGTTATGTGCACGTTGCCGTGGGGGTTGTGGAGACAGTGGTCATGGGGTTGTTGGTTTGCTTTGTTTTGATTCCTCAGGGCCATCCTCATCACTTAACACCACGCTGCCTTCAAATAGTGCCTGGTCATCCATTCGTGCCTCCACCCACAGTGGTTCCCTCAGCAGTACAGCACAAAGCACTTCAGGTTAGTTCTGCTACCGGCGACAGCAGCCGTCCTCACATTCACACATCCAACAGACTTCCTTTATACACCAGAGTAACCACAAAAGCAGAAGGCCTATGTTTTATCAGTGTTAATTACCCCTTCTGCTCTGTTGCAAGTGATGGTGTTTGTGTAATGAGGAAATTGTCTTTATATATATATATATATATATATATATATATATATATATATATATATATATAAAAGACAATTTTTCTCTCTCAATGTTTTCAAGACAATGTTTCTCTCTCTTATTTATATATAAATTGTGTGTGTGTGTGTTTGTTCCTATACTTTGTCTTTACAGCCAGAAACAGTGACTCCAAATGGTCTCCTGGTACTGTCACCAACACCTCTTTGGCTCATGAACTGTGGAAGGTTCCTCTCCCCCCAAAAGGCCTCTCCGCTCCGTCCCGCCCTCCTCCCGGCCTCACTGGCCAGAAGCCGCCACCCTCGTCCTGGGACAATAGCTCTCTCCGGCTGGCAGGCTGGTCTGGTTCTGAATCGAGATTCACTCCTGGTCAGTATCTGAGGGAGTGTATGTGTGAATGAGAGGGATTTTTGTAATTTTGAGAATACACATTTTTGAGGTTCATCACATGTGGGATAATCTGATTTTGAGAACCATCTCAAAGAACTTCAGGATTTATTGAAAGGTTTTCATGTTGGTTGTTCATAAATTCATAAAATTTAAATTTTTCTTTCTTTTGTCTCTCAGGCTCCAGCTGGGGTGACAGCAGCTCAGGGAGAAGTAATTGGCTCGTTCTCAAAAATCTTACACCTCAGGTAAGAATCTCAGGTCATTAATTCCATACTCAACCAATAGATTTAGTCAAAGGTATTATATTACTTGGCCAGAAGTACAGACAGTACCATTTAACAATGAAGTACCAGTACCATTTAACAATGAAAAATGGATTTGTAAGCAACATTGAAATGCCCCATACCAAATATACCTCTCGTCTTTGTAAGAAATGTGGAGGATTGAATTCATGTCTACCTGTAATCTTCCTTCCTGTGCTTCCTTCAGATTGACGGATCCACCCTGCGCACTCTGTGTATGCAGCACGGCCCACTGATTACATTCCACCTGAACCTGCCCCACGGTAACGCTGTGGTCTGTTACAGCTCAAAGGAGGAGGCAGCCAAAGCTCAGAAGTCTCTGCACATGTAAGTAATATTCTGGTTTTGGCGGGCTGAAAGAGTCTAAAGGATGCCGAGTGCCTCTAGAGTTTTGAGTTTGTAATTTGCATTAGTCTAACTACTCTTTACACTTAAAAATATTAACTGTGTCTGTAACTGTAGCCTGTGGCCATTAATGCAGAGTCCATGACAAATGGGAGTGAAAACAGAACAGTTGTGTACAGTAAGTTTAGCTTGAAGAAAAATATTTTCGCCAGTTATCAGATATTTCTGCTCTCTGGAGATGTTTTGCAAATAATTGCCATTTAGTTTTACAAATAGGGAGATTGATAAGAGGAAAACCATCTCTAAGATTTAGATTGGAAAACTAACCTAAATAAAGCCTGGGTCTTTCAGTAGGCTCCATGAGTTGGGCTCTCAAGCCAACCCCTCTCTGCAACCCCACCTCCAAGCCTTCAATCATGTCAAGCCTTCCCTTGTCCTCACTATGCACCCCTACCCCTCTTGTCTCCTCCTTTTCTCCTCAGGTGCGTTTTAGGGAACACTACTATTCTCGCCGAGTTTGCTAGCGAAGAGGAAATCAACCGTTTCTTTGCACAAGGTCAGTCCATGACTGCCTCTCCCGGCTGGCAAACGACGCTGGGCTCATCCCAGAGCCGCCTGGGCCCCAGCTCTATGGAGGGCACAGCCCACCCCTTCCCACCCACCCGCACTGATCCGAATCACTGGAACGGCAGTGGCCTGGCAGGGTCTGCCGGGGGAGACCTTCACGCCTCCTCGCTGTGGGGGGGGCCTAACTATTCCACTAGCCTGTGGGGAAGCCCCAGCGGAGGCGATGGGCCGCGTATCAGCAGCCCTTCGCCTATTAGCTCCTTCCTTCCTGTGGATCACCTCACAGGAAGTGGGGAGGCCATGTAGTAGTACGTTTCACCTTCTCACTTAGAAATTATACAAACAAAACAAACAAAAAAAACTAAACAACAACAAAAAATAGACAAAAAAAGCATACAAACAACCTAAACGAATAAATAACTGTGACCTCAGAGTTGGAGTAGTTTAAAAAAAAAAAAAGAAAAGAAAATCATTATCATATGATTGAGACAGACGGGGGAAAAAGAGAAAAAAATCAAACGGCACTAGTTGGACTCTCTTCACTTACAAAAAAAAAAAGAAATATGGCGGGGTAGCCCTGTGGAAATAAGTTACGTTTTTTTCTTCTCTGCACATATGTCCACTTTGTTTTAGCCCAAAACATATCAGTTTGAATACTTGAATCATGCAGGCCAATACTATAATGTGAAAGGATGTATTTACACTTCCAGGTTGTGCTCTTCATACAGAAAAAAAGCTTCAATTGAGCTCGTGTTTTATTCATTATGTTTATTTGAATTCCAATTCTTTTTATTTTTATTTTTATTATTTGCATTTGTTTGCTGACAATGTTGGAGTATGAGCTTTTTTTTTAAACTTTGCACTGAATGTGGTTTTTCTCCGTATAATCTGCAATATCGAGGGGGGCCGGCAGTTCCAGTGTAGTTGTTTACTCAAGGATGTTTTTAAAGTGTGCGCTCTACTATGCCTTGATGTACGCCTACCTTATTGTGGTATTGTGGAGTTCAAGATCAAGATATAAATGCTGACTTAGGATTATTTGATGATATTACAGAATTAAGTATTGCACCAATTTTGTGTTTTAAAACTAAAGAATATAGCTCTGCAGTGTGTAAAAACTGTAGCCACAGCTGTGACTTGCAAACCCAGCCTGCAAGCCAGGGGGAACAGCACTTTCAAATAGGCTTTCAATTTTTTTTTGGAGGTGCCACATCGTGCCCTCTTGTTTACAGACTTTTGAGGGGGAAAGTATGCTCATTCTTCCTTCATTGTAAAATAAAAAAATAAAATACAAAAACAAAACAAAAAAAATCATAAAGAAAAAAAATACCTAAAAAAACTTAAAAACTTAAAAAATGTCCAAAAAAAGAACAAAAAAATTATATCGAGGATGAAGACGAAGCTTTCTATCTCTGGGAATACTGAACAGTGTTTGGCCATGTTGTTGGTTATTTTACCTATTCCTCTTGTCTGCTAAATAACCAGCATGGTTCTCAGGAAATATAGCCAGTTTTCCCCTGTAGAAAAATTTGTAGGAAAATCCAACTTCTAGCACTGAAAGTACTTATAGCTCTGTAAGTTTTTCTCTGCCAAATAACTGCTTTAAGCTGGAGATGTTCTACATACTGCTTTCAAAAAAATATGCTGTCTTTTTAATAATGGGTGGATATGGTTTGCTGAATCACTATATTGTCCTATTTTCTTTCCCTCATCCTATTGAGTGGCTCAATGTTCTCCTGCTCTGTGACTGTCAGTGTAACTGTCAGAGTTCAAAAGAAAAAGCAGAAATCTGTAACTATGCATACTGTAGCCATTGACACGGCCTACAGAATTGCTTTTTCTTTTGTCAAGAAGAATTTTTGTATATTCTCAGTAAGCAAATACCTTGTTTCCAATCTTTCTCATTGCCAGAGATGGTGTTCAAAAGTTTTTCCTTTTCTTTCTTTTTTTTTTTTTCCTTGTTTTCTTTTGTTGGGAGGGGGGTGGGGGTATTTTTAACAGTGCAAAAGTCGTCCACATTTCATTGCCTTGATTCAAATTGTGTCCGAAGATGCAACAAGTCAAGTGGCTTTTAACTGTTTACAAATAGAATATGATTGTAACGTGTACAGTTTGGTTGTGTTAATCTGAAGTTCCTTACAATATTAATAAATCAACATTTTTGGCTGCTCATATAATACCTGTATTCTTTTCCTCTCCAGAGCTGGTTTTGTCATTGAAAATGGCTTGCCTCTGTAACTGAAGCCATGGAAGGCTAATGCAGAGGTGAATGTAAACTATTGCTGGTAGTTGAATACAAGAAAAGATGTACATAGATTTACAGACGATATACATTATAAATCGTTTAGTCAAAGATGCACAATATATGAAAAGCTTCAAAGAGGAGAGGATGAGATTTGAGATCGAGAAAGAGATGTCAGCATTAGGCTAAGCCATGGACCTTAATATTTGTTTAAGCTGTTTTGTGTTTTTGTTTTGTTTTTTGTGTTTCTTCTTCTCCATTCTAGTTTTATTTGAATAGTAGAACTTGCTCACTGTGTTTAAATTATCTGTATTTAATGACTCAAAAAGCGTAGTACAAAAACCCTTTGAGTATTACCCTGACTTGATGGTGGTGTGCCAGTATTGAACCATATTGAGTAACTGCTTTACCAAATATTCTTCAATCAGAAGATTTGTTTACTTAATTCCAGATCTTACTTCTCATTTTGTTTAACAAATATTAAGAGGAACATTTGGAACCAGGTTTTGTCATGTTTTTTTCCGAGGGAGGAGAACAAGAGTTAACATTATGACAAAATTGAAATGAAAAGCCTTGGATTTGCACTTGGTGTACATAAAAAAAAATCTGATTAGGTTGTACTGTATTCATTTTTACTGGAGGAGAGTATAGCTTTCTGTGGCTTATATGGCGTGATTGGAGAAGAGTGTGTTGTGTCTGTCTTTGGACTGTTTAATGCACAATGGCTATCTCTTTAAGGATGCAAGGCAGAGTATAATGGCAACAATTATTACTTGTGTGTTCGCTCTCCAGATATAGCCTGCTCTCTTCCTTGCTCTGAAGGAAACAACTGTGTATTTGAGCTGGTGTTTTTAAAAGCAGAGTCTGTATCGGGCGCTCGTGCAGGTCTCTGGCACTAGATTGCTGTGATATTTCTTTTTTTGTTTATTTTTTTTTTTTCTTTTAATTTTATTATGACTTTGTGCTGCTCCAAGGCCTTGTGCTTTGGAGTGACCTTCCTCTGTGTCCAGGGTAGCGGTGTTAAAAGTACTGAGGGTTGACGCTGTGCATGGCTTTAACTAATGGTTCTGAATAGGATCTTTCTAACTGTTGGGAGAGATGGCTTTTTGATATTGTCTCCCCAAACATTGTGGCTTTTGTTTAATGGAGTGAATTAATAGCATAGGGAAAAGCCATTTGGCACCCAATTAATTTCCACTTTTCTTTTTTACTTTACTTTTCTTTTTTCCTTTCTCTTTATTGTTCTTATTTTTCTTTGTCCATTGTCATCTTAAAGTAATGTCTTCATGTATGTAAAGCTGTTGGGACAAAGTTGTTCCTTTAAGACATGAAAATTTCACTGTCATGCCAAAATGTCAGAGGTGGAGAGGGAGGAAAGGGATTTGTTCTTTTGTAAAAGCTGGACAATGTATATGCTTAAAATGCCACTTGCAAATGGATGTTTTGAGGAAAATTCATGAGCAATGTACAATCCCCATTTTGTATGGCCAGGTAAAAGTAGAGGAAAACATGGCTTGGCCTGATATTCTACTTTTGTATGAGAAAATGTCATTCTTTTTCTGAAACTTATCCTGTGAGCAAAATATACCCATGTCTTTTAAATGGTTCCTACTGTTGAACAATGTGCTACGGCAATTGACTTAAACTGTGAGTATTTCTGTCTTGTCATTAAAAAACCCTTAAAAGCTTTAGTAATACCAGCACAAAGAAATAGATGTAAGAGGTCGAATCTTAACTTCCACTTGGGAGAATACTAAGAGAGTCTATGCAGTGAGATATGAGGCTTCAATGTCCTTTGTTTGTTGTTTATTTTCCTCAGTATATACTTTCACAGTAGTGACAGGATAAAGAAATCCTTAAACATGTGCCATGATTGAACCTCTTTGATTTGTTCTTGTTTTTTTCTTGTTTTCAAAAAAAAAGCAACAAAAAAATTGGCCAGTTGTAGCAGATGGAGCATTACACTGGAAAACTTGCTTCTTTTCGCTGTTCTCCTCAAACACAAATATATGGGGAACTGAGAAAAATGTGAGTTTTCGATGCAACCTCTTTTTCTAGAACAGACATATTTCAGAAACCTTTCTTTGCTCCCTCATAACCTATATGCACACAGCTTTTGGTTGACTGTTTAAAGGATGTGTAGAAATCAACATCAATAAACTTACCAACTTCAATGAGCAGGAAGTACTTTTCACTGTCTTCCTGGTGACATCGTAGAATTTTCACTTGGGGAACTGCACTTTTTGAAGGACAATCCTTATTTGTATTGGTTCAAATTTGACAGGAATTAGTCTAATAATACAAGGTAGAAAACTCGTGTTTAGTGATGAATGTTTCCTCCTATGCTGTTGTGTTTTATTTTAGTCTTTGTTGCTTGGTTTTCAATTTTAGTGCTCTTAAGTGAATTATGTACTAAGGTTGTAGAGTAGGTATTAGGTCTTATGTTGGCTGTACTCGTAGACTGATAACTGTTTGTAACGTTCTGATCCTGATATCAGAATACAAAGCTGTATAACTTGGGTACAACCCTCAATAAAAAGCCTAACATTCAATTCTGTGTCTTTCCTTTCACATAATTTTCTGGGATATTGTAAAAATATATATGCACAGTTTTGAAATCTAGGAATAATTATATACAGATATATATAAAAATCATTGATTTTAGCAGTGTTTTTTTCACTTCACAGCAGTATTAAAAGAACAAGTAATGTTTATTTAGTAATTGTATTAGGAAATCTGCATTATTGTCCAGTTGTTAGGTCAGTGAGCTTGCCATAGTCAAGCGGAACATGCACAGCTCTTAAGGGTTCAGTGTAATAGTATATATTTTCTACATTTGTAGGTACAGGTACAGTGTCATTGTCTTGATGTTTAGACACCATACAAGATGATCACAGGATAATAATATGGGCACCCTGATCAAAAAGAAATCAAATTTTATTCTCTGTGAGCTTAGAAAAGAAAATGTCATAGGACTGATGTCACTATGTAGTTTTAATTGGTCTGTATGTCTCCAATATTCATTGTCACCACTTAAGACTGATATGGAGGAAACCGAAATATAGTTACATTGTCACAGAACTTCTTTGCAGAGCTCACATGAATCACTGCAAATAGATTAATTGTAGCAAGTAAAAAATATATTAAATACAGGAACAGACAGTCAAATTACTTTAGACTAAGACAATTTATTCTGTTATGTCTTCCTGCTGTTCATGTGTGGGTTCAATTAAAATATGGTGTTCACAATCCTTTTGCTAGAATCAGACTGCCTTTAAGTATATACATCTTATTTGGTCATTTTTGCTCAATTATGGATTCTTAGGTTAATATCACTAATATTCCACAAGGTGGAGCTGTGCAAAGATAAATCACAACAACATGCATTCTCTTAGGGCTGGTTTATTGTTCTTTGCAAAACTCAAAGAAATAACCCACAATTTATTATAACATACAATGGTACATACGGCAAGGCAGTGGACTTTGAAAGCCACAGACTGAAAAGGTTTGCATGTGGATACAAAAACAAAAACAAAACTGCCCAGTGACATCTGCAGAATATTCAACAGCATTACAAGGTCACTCCCACCGCACCTAGACAAGATATTCAGATATAATTATACAGACAAAGAGACTCCCTGTCAGCTGACAACAGAAACTTCACGACACAATTTAGTGGCAGCTTATGGTTAAATTAACAAATCACCTTATTCATAAACATCTTTCTTATCTGCAATGTATTGTACAATCTCCTCGGGAGTCATCAGTTTCTCTGCTGCCCCATCTGGGATCTCAAATCCTGTTAACCACACACACACACACACACACACACACACACACACACACACACACACACACTTCTAAATGAGACTCTATGTTGGAAATGTGAAAATGTATGGCCACATCCTGTATTGCTCAAGAGGAGACAAAACAATTCACCAACTTACCAAACTCATCCTCCATTGCCATTATAATTTCCACCTGGTCCAAACTATCTAACCCCAAATCCTTCATGAAGTGAGAGGACACTTTCAGCTGTGGGGGTGAAAATAATCATCAGGGCATGTACCAGATTAAATCATAAGGACAACATAAGTTATTCTCTGGTAACTTTAGTGGGTGTAAATTGCTGTTGAGTATAATGCACTGACAACCAAGTATAGTTATACCTATTAAAGATATAACATCGGACCAATAAGTAAGTGTGTAATTGGTCAGTTCTTCGAACTTACTTTTTCGGGATCGATCTTGTCGTACAGTTTCAAAACGTACAAAACGCGCTCTGTAATTGCCTCGATGGTAAGAGGAGGCAATCCACCATATTGTCGACTCAGCTGTGAAATCTTAAAAGGGAAAACATATGCAGTCACACATAGATACACTTTAGAGTTGTAGTCAAAGGCACTCTAGCATCCACAAGGGATATTACTGAGGATGCAATAAGTTGCTGATTATCCATAATACCATCTAACAAGGTATTGGACAGCTGGTATCACTGTCAAGTGCGATAAAAAGGAATGAATGTCGGCACACTGGATTACATCCCAATATTTAATTAAACTTCGCAGAATGACACCGCTTCAACCCAGCCAGATATTAATTTAAGCTCAATTAAACACTAGGAATTGTTGCAGTGAACATAAATTAATACATCTGGACTAGACCGTGTATTTTTGCCTTGCACCTGGTGGGACATATGCACACGACTGCTAATCACCCAAGTTGTGACAAGTTATTAGGTTGGTAGGTCAGCTGCTAACTTGCGCTGTTAGCTAGCTAAATACAACATTATAAAAGGCAAACAATGGTTGGATGCCATGGCAAAGCACGCGATGCTAAGTGCGTGTGAGTCCTTATGCTTATAACATAAACCTTAAGTTTATCATTAGTTGACAATCAGGACGCTACTGAATTTGCAGGAAAGACACTGGTAGGTCACTGCACCATCCTGCACCGCTAGGCCAAAGCTGCTAACTGAAAATCTTCAATGTTATTTAACTCTTACCCGTGACTGCTCGACCCTTCGTGTTCTCTGGGAGCAACTGATCACAGAAAATGATCGGTCATTGGAAATAAGCAGCGCACTACTAGATCTGGCGACTACGGATCCTTGATATAACCTTGTCGAGGACCTGGTAAGCGAGCGAACACACTGAGCGAGCGCACGGGTCGCCATGTCTGTGGAATCCTGACAAGTCCCAGAATGCACCAGCATCAAGGAAGGCATTTACGGGGCACATGCGCATTCCAACCTCACAATAGTAGATAACGGTAGTGACTCGGTTTTGCTGTTTATATTTGCCGTTTTCACACTGCAAATGATTAAATGAGTAGAACAAATTACACTGAACGATAAATGTAATAATTAAGCATTTTACATTGTACTGTACATTTTTACAAACCCTCTCAGTTTTGGACTTGACCCGGATACGGAAGCTACATGTGTTTTGAAACATGATTTAATTATTTATAAACGTGGTAATCACGGCATTAAGTACTTTTTCATGGTTAAACATCATTTAAGGCAGGTACATGAATAACATCAATTTATCCTTGTAGTCGAATAATAATGCCTCTAAAGCCAAATGTGGTGATGATGGTATGGCTAACTTTACAAGTTCCTCTAACAGACGAGTGAACATTATTCATGTAACGTTAGTGAGCATATTCGCAGTCTTCTCCGTGAATACCTAAGTCCTTTCTGGTATAACATATTCAAAACATCTATCTCTGTTTCAGTAGTCTGAGACATGCAGTAGACTGAGTTTCGTTGTGGGACGTGAATGCATACTCCTGACATGCCCCTTGTAAAATTGAGACAACTTGCCTTAGAACAATATTCTTTTGTTGCAGGGTATAGAGTTCATCGACATGGAACCTGCGAGTTTGGAGAATTTGTGTGTCTTGTATCATAGTGCAGATTACATTGTTGTAAATAAGCACTGGGACATACGGATCGACAGCAAAATGTGGTATGAAAAGCAGACCGTTCAGAGTCAGCTGAAGCTTCACTTTCCAAGTCTGGTCGACCCTGGGACATACTATGGTTTCAGGTCTCGACTCTGTCTTTTTGAAGCATGAGATATGGTTAAGATGAAATTGTGGAGTTAGATACACACCAAACTATGCTTATGATACATGGAATATATATAGACACATTTTTAATTTTTATTGGTGCTGACATTGCAGGTGTGCCTACCGCCCTGAGATTGAGACACTAAAAGTAAACTTTACGTTTAGATAATCTGTTATGATTTAGGCCTGATGAACTTAATGGGTCAACTAGATTTACTCCATTACACCCTATAATTGTTTGCTCTAGGCTGTGATGTGGTTTGTGTTTTCAGATTCTGCCACCAGCTGGATTTCTCCACCAGTGGAGCTCTGTGTGTTGCCCTAAATAAAGCAGCTGCTGGGAATGCTTACAGATGTTTTAAAGATCGACTTGTAACAAAAGCGTACCTGGCGCTGGTAACCACTTGTGTCATATTTTGGACACAGCAACACAATCAGTTGGTGTATTGATTAAGAGAATAACAAATATATTGAAGAATGACAATTCCTCTCTTATAGCTTCGAGGGACAGTTGTGGAAGAAACAATGACCCTGAACTTTGCTATTGGCAAAAACACCGCAGAGGGCAAGAGTCATATGATGTGCATTGATGGGACAGAAGGTGATACTATGCTGACAATATCTGCTTTGACAGTTATTTGTTAGAATGCTGCCAGTGAATGCTGGGTTCCCAGTTGGGTTTGCTTTAACTCCCTATGCCTCTTTCTCAGCTTGTGAGAATCCTAAGCCCAGTCAAACAGAACTCAGAGTCCTTGAATATGGGGCTTATGATGGGGAGCCAGCCACCAAAGTGCTACTGCAGCCTCTGACAGGTAAAACTTTGGACAATGTCATGTAGACTTGTGATTGTGACTATTTTTAAGCTGTTTTATTATGGTGTACTATGTGGTACTTATTTATGTATTTGAAAAAATATTTAGGACTCTCACCTCTGATAGAAGGAAGAGGATAATTGCAGTCATGTTGATCTATATGTCAGATAACAGGGTTATGGTTATGGAAAACTGGTACTGGTACAGCTACATCATTGTATTAGGCTATTTGGTTATATAGTTTGGTTACAGTAATAAATTGTGTAACTAGGAGAATAGTCTGCAGTCACCTCACTGTTTTTGTTTTATATATAAACAATCACATTGCTTATTTGCCAATATTTTTTTCAGGGCGCACCCATCAGCTGAGAGTGCACTGTTGCGCCATTAGCCATCCCATTGTGGGCGACTACACCTACAGCTTGGGCAAAGACAATAGCCCCTACCGTATGATGTTGCATGCCTACCTCTTGCATATTCCCTTGCCAAAGGAGCCTATCCATGTGACAGCTCCTGACCCCTTCCTTCCACACATAGACCCCAAATGGGCTCCTGAGAGACTTGTGAAAACACTAGAGGGAGCTGTAGAGGAACTGCAAGACTGCTGCAAAGGGCAGGAGAGCCAACCCCCTGATGAAACATCACAAGCAAAGGGAAAGAGGGGAACTCCTGAGGAAACAGAGGAGCAGAAGGCCCAGTGTCAGCAGTGGCTCAGTGAGTGGTCTTTAGATTGACTGAGACCTATATGTTCCCTCACAGTTACTTAGCTGTTAGCACATCTGGTAACCCTACAGTGTCTATGTGCAGAGCCAATGGTTACCAAACACACTGTGATGTAAGCTGCCAGATAGGTTCAGTGTGAGGTACCTGAGCAACATAATTGATATATGGACCACATCTCACAGTATTACCTCATGGTGGAGATTAAGCTAAAGGTTTCTCATAACTGGATGCTGTACATAGGGTCACTGTGGACATGTTGCAAAATTGACATGAACCAATTAGAGTTTAGATGACTCCACACTGTAGAAAAGAGATGGAGCTAGAATCAACTGAACAATAGAGGGCATTTTATTGACCTGGTTGTCACTGAGCCAGACCAGCATCCTTGCATTCTTAATCTCACTGTTCAGTGTCCTGCTGCTGTTGAAGCATCACTGTGTGTACCAGCTAAACTTAACGTCTTCAACGCACACAAACCACAAAGTATGCTATGCATACTAGATATCGAAAAGAAACTCTTCATTGTATAAATGAGTTGTTTTATGAGCTTTCTGCTCTTTTAAATACTTTTACTGTATGTATTTTAACATATTTAGTAATGCACTTTCAAAGTATCTGAAATGGATATATGTATAGCCTGTCATGTCGTTTGGAAACTAATACACATCTGTCATGAAGGCAGCAAATCGGTAAAGTTTACGTTTTTTATTTATTTTTTTTTTTTGATTTCTGGATTCTGCAGCTATCTGAATGAATTGAATATGAATGAATGAATCTGTTGGATGCATGAGCCACTGCATAAAATTACTGTCTTGTTTTCATGTGGCATTTGCTAAGGAGTGGGTGTGACTATCCCATGCTTCAGTGAAATAAAGATGCATTCAGAATGGTTGTATGTGTGTGTGTATGTGTTGTCACTCTGATGTTTTGAAGGTTATAAATAAATATAGGTTGTACTGTAACAACACAACACTAACAGTCCTAGACAATAAAAAAATGAATTTATTAGCAACCATGTGAATCTGATAATGCTGCTCCCATGCAGCATTTCAGTGCTGCAAGTGCAGAACAGTTACACATTACAATAAATAAGTCCATGAAAGCAAACTAAACCGGTCATATTTTCCATGTGACATGGCTTCTGTCTTGTGATCTGCTTCTAATAGCCAAGGGTAATATACCCCCCCCCCCCCCCGACTGCTCTCTCCACACTAACCTCAACTATCAGATGAGGACCAGGCATGAATTTGCTATGGAACGATACCACACACAGAGAATGCAGGATTCAAAGGGAGGAACTGTCTCCTTGACAGTGGAAAGCTGATTAATCCACTAGCTGATTAATGGAAATGCAGTATGCACTATGGAGCCTCAGATGCAGACAACATATTTTGATGAGTACTAGAATGTATTCAAGGCATTTAAATAGTTAAGGACTCCTTTTTTAATTTGTGATGAAGGACTAGAGTTATCATTGTTTATGAAGAGCAAGGTGGCCTAAGGTTTGCACCACCTTAAGAGATTATTTCTAGTCCTATCAAATGCATGGACCCATAATCATAAAGATCCTCCATAGGTCCATTTCTTCTATCAGTGTCCATTCAGACTAAAGATGATAGCAGGTCCTTCATTCAATACTGTTCTACTAGGAGAACCTTTGTGAAGATGGGGCCCGCCAGTCCTTTCTGATTTGGTCCGTGGGAGATTGACCCCAGGAGCTTTAGATCTGGCTCAGAGGGAGGAACTTCTGGTAGTAGCTCTTGGTGACATCAATCATCAGCTCTTGTGTGCATTCTGGGAGCTCACCTGAAAACAGACCTACAGCACAGACACAGAGGAATGGAAAGGATACTGTAAATACAGAATCAATATCAATGTAAAGTCAATATAAAAGACTGACAGGCCCATAGCATTAGGATTCCCAACATGTTTGGACAAATTTTGCCATGACAGCCTTACAGGTACACAGTACTGCACACTTTCACAATGGCTGGCCCTTCTTATTGAGTAAACAGTTTCTACCATTCTGTTCCAAATGGGTAAGTTAAGCCATGTCAGTTCAAGCAGAAACTGATTTTTGGGAGCATACCACACATAAGGGCAGTCACTTACCTGGACAACCAGAGAACACTGTGAAAGGAGGAACCACTGTCTCAGGAGGCAGGACTGTGTTATCCAAAATTTTGCAACAGTCCTTCAGAACACAGCGACGACCCTGAAAAAGGCATAGCCTACGCATTAAAAGAGGCTAAGATTTTAATTCTTTACCCTGAAGTTGCTCATGGACAAGAAATTATATAACACAGTGGATGTGTACTCACAATTACGCAGTTCTTTCCAATGTGTACATAGGATCCTATCTGAGCTGCATTTACTACACAGTCTTCCTCTATGAATACATGGTCCCCAATGTGCAATGGGAAGAATGCCACTCTAAACCCAATTGAATACAAAAGCACAATGCAAAGAATCAACATTAGGGCAGATACAAACTGGCAAAGCATCTGCATGGAAACAAACCACACCAACACGACTGACAGCCTAAGTCCATACTTACCCCTTGCTGAACTTTTTAAATGGTGGACGAATAACACTCCGACTCTTTATGACACAGTGCCTTCCAACCCTGACATTTGCCAGATCGCCTCTGATGATGCAGTCGTTCATAACAATAGTCTGAAGAAAGGCACAACCAAAGATACTTTACAACAATCGTCTCTGGCACAAAAACAGAAAATACATGAAGTGAAGTCAATCGAATTGACCGCTTGCCAATTCACATGTAACATACAATAGTGTTAGCTAGTTGACTGACTTGTGATTATTAAAGCAAGACTTACTTTTCCATTCAGCACGATGTTTTGACTCCCACAGAGTACCGACTGCCGACTGACCTTATTACCTGATGCCTGCAGATTGATTATAAATCAGATATCGTTGCATTACAACCAGGCAGTTACTATTAACGTTAACTAGGAAACGTTAACGTTACAAAGCAACTTTAGCTTCAGTTTAGCCATCCCATTAGACACCAGTCACTGATCAATCTGGGCTGTGTGGATTCAACATCAACAGCAAGTAACTTCACAAATAGATGTCTCAATACTATTAACTATAGCACTGTATATCAGCAAAAATACTTCTAAAAGCTGTGACAAACATAACACTAGCAATGGCTTAGTTGTTACATAGCTCGCTCTCGTTAGCTATCGCTAACGTTAGCTTGTTTGTTAATGTGGAATCGAGGAAAGCATGCAAAGTGGGCTGCTGCACTTACTGACCGTCTCTATATATTCAGCCTTGTTGTACAATATTTCACACAGCTCCATTATAATCTGGATTTATAGATTCACAAATCAAGCTCTCTATAATTGCCGCAAATAATATGGGGTGCAATCTGTCTTGATTCGGTTGTCAGCCGCTCCCTAGTTTCCGCTGTATTCTTGGTTGACAGACATTGCCTGTCGAGTCAATGACATCATTGACTACATTTGATTAGTAATGTCTGCTGTAGGATAAGGCCGTTTTTTGTGAGACGCTAGATGGCTCTATTGGCCATTAAAATAGTCAGTGACGTTACATCTGTAAGATAGCAGCACCCGTTAACTTCCTTTTTAAAAAAATCTACTTTTCTCTTCCTGTCGTCCCCATCCTTTGTGTCGAGCTGTTTCAGCTAGTTTGTGCCAGTGGTGTATTACAGACATAAAAGAACCAAATAACAGCAGGAGGTTATTTATTTATTCTCATAGGCTTACAGTAAGAGATGCTAGCAGAATAGTAAAGGCTTAATAGCAGCTCACGTGGGCCTACTATTTAGAGACACCATGAGTATTTTGTTGTAATTTTGTTTGCTGTCATAACAGACACAGGGTCTCAGAGTAAAGATAAATATGCTTCATTTGGTACATAACAGTGTCTGTCATCCTGATTATTTCTCCCCACAAAAACTGATGGTCTTCATTTCAGTGTATTGACAGAAGAGGGTACTGTTGGGCGCACAAACACATGCTCACAAACACTCAACAAGGCTCTTGGGATTGCAGTGGTGCTAATTGGTTTGCGCTCAGTGCCGAGTGTGCCAATCACAAAGGCTCCATGCTATAATGTGGATCTCTCAGTAACCTGGCACTGGCAGGCAGAGACAGGTTGGTAGATGAGGATGTGCTGGGGTGATATGTCCAGTGGATTATTCTGTTGTGTGTATGTGGCCTCCTTGGGTTCTTTCAGGGGATGGCAAACAACACCACTTTGATTGAGTGTGTAAGTGAGGTATTTTGATCTGAGCATGCAGATATTTGTTTGTGTGGTGTATGTGTGTGCGTTTTTGTGTGTGTAAGAGTGCAAGCCCAGGTGCAATTGTGTAGAAGTGTGTGTGTGTGTGTGTGTGTGTGTGTGTGTGTGTGTGTGCGCGTATGTATGCGCACGTGTGTTTTAATATCTGCCTCCATCTCACCTGAGGCCAGATTGAGGGACAGTTAGTAAGCCTTGGCAATACTATGGCATTTTGTGTTGTGTGAGGCTGTCCTGTAATCCTCTGTGGCAACACATCTGTCAGGTTGAATTTTTAGTGTTGAAATTACATAAGAGAGCCCCATACAACTGCATGTCATCTGAGAGGTCACTCAAGCTTTTGTATTGACCAATGAACAATAGTCAATAGTTTCCATGGGGAGTATTGATTTCCTCTCACTTCACAGGTTATGGTTATGGTTCTGGCATGAATCAATGAAAGTTTACAGTAAGAGCCATCCCACAAACTGATAATGAGTCAGAGTATGTCTTTCTCTCTCTGTATCTCTCTCCCTCTCTCTCTCTCTCTCTTTCTTTTATCTCTCTCTCTCCTACACTTTCATTCTCCACTCTGTTCTCAGATTCTAGAAGCTAAGAAAAGTGCATTTTCATACACATAGTACAGATCACATTGTCATCTGTAATTACATGGGGTGTTGCTTCCATTCACAGGAATCCTCTGTTGCAAAGAGAGAAAGCTGTCACAGCTTTCGGCGTGATAATAATTAATAACTCAATTACATTGCCTAGACAGATGGGCAGGCAAGTTTTGCTGTGCTGGAACAACAAGCGTGTCTAGTTCTCGTTTATGGAAAATGAACAGAAGAAGATTAGAACAAAATGAATGCATGTCAGAGGCCTCTGCTCTGACACTCCAAAACAGTATGGCTTCAGTTCCACACCTCCGACCAGCTGGCGCTCTCCAGCTCCCCTGTTGGAAGTGCCTGGCAAGAATGACCTTCACTAAAAACATCTCAAAAGGATGTGTCTGAGCCTGGAACCCTGCGACAGTCAGTCCTGGATTAACTCTGAGCACCTGACTCTTTGCTGTGTTTCCAATCCCACTAAATATGGTGCTGTGTGTTATTATTCACCCTCAAGGAGGGGATCAGAGAAGCCGGTGTACATAGCCACACCGACAGAAAGGAAATTTAGTGGCCTGTCAGCGTTGAAGGTTTTTTTTTAACTCAAGAAATCAAGATTAAAAGAGAGAAGAGAGTACACTGTCAGGATCATGCTTCAAAGCTTTGTTTGGTCAGAGCAGCTATTTGAACCATCTCTGTTTAAGTAGGTGTCAGGCAATTGCTTTAAAAATAAATCCTCTTTGCTTCTGAGCGCAAATAATAACCTCTTTTTGAAGTCCTTACCCCTTTTGAAACGCATGAAAAAAATGATCAAACAGCTGTCCAAACCCTTCTAGGGATTCTCATACAATTCAGGGAAGTTGACAAGTCAATATTTGCCAAGGGATGTGCACTTGTGAACATGAAGTTAAATATCCTTGCTTGGGCAAAGGATTATCAAAACTGAGAAATGCACTGGATTCAGGCAATTAATTTGTGCTTCTACTCTAATCGAAATGCGAAATGAGTCCATAATCTCAGCAATTAAAATGGCCTACATCTATCTACATCAATGGTTGGAATTGTTGAGATGAACACACAGCGAGCAGCTTAGGTATCGCATATTGATGAGGCAGCAATGGACATCTGAAAATATTTGACACTCACCATGTTTGTTTATGTGCTGTTTATCAATATTTATTTACATATTTTGGTAAGCATACATTTGGTACCACTTGCGTACTCAGCCTGTGTCTAATATCTCCCTCCTATTTTGGTGAGCACTGCAGGCTCTCAAGAGTCTCTCATCGATTTTTATTGTGCTAGGCAGAGGCACCGCAGAGGCAGGGGCCATTTTCAAATAGCAGTAAACAGGTGGCGCGCTGAATTTAATTACTGGCTCCCCTACATCCTCTGCAGGTTCCCGTCTGACCGACAGGATAATTTCATTTACATCACTCCCTTCACACAGACTGGATGTCGTCACTACGCAGCTTTTAGTATCCCTTTTAATGCACTTCTCGCTACCTCTCATGCAAGCACCTGCAGAGTAAAGGTGGCCACCAACTAACTCGTATAGGCTAGGACACTTAATCTCTTAGCCTTTGTTAGTGATGTTTTAATTACATTTTCCCACTTGCGTGTGAGTCATAATCAGTTGACCCACCTTCCACTTGCATAAACACACACACATACGCCAGCAGATCTCCATTACTGAGTTCTAACCGCACACACATACACCTATACACACACACACATCATCAACACATCTCCATAGCTGAGGCACACACCACTGTAGCACTCATGTAATTTTCATGTTAATGTAATTATTATTTTGTGACAGTAAGTCAAATTGACTTACATCCGACCCACTTTTATTTGATGTCTTTCTACAGGGAGTTTCTGATCTCTGGATTTAAATCTATGGCCATAGGAATCCTCTTAACCCATAGGACTATAGGACCCATGTCCCACTGTCATCTAAGAAACAGCAAGTGTCAATGATGTAATTGGAACTCTGAGCCTCAACAGATATACCTGGCACCATGACTGAGTTTGAAACAATGGGTTTGCTGTTGGTGTTCATCGTGTGTTGGCAAAGCCAATAGGCTGCCTATGGTGTTATTCGCCCGCATCGATGTGCGTGTGTGTGTGTGTGTGTAGGGTGAGTAGAGCCTGTAGCTGAACTCAGAACTATTTTCACTCATTCCCTGGGCATAGTCGTGCCTGACTCCTGTTCAAATTTCCAGCCCATCCTACACTGTTCAAAGGGGAGGCTGAAGGGAGGATCAGCGGCTCTTTCAGAGAGTGGAAGGTTTTTTTTTTCTTCTTCTTCTTTTAGGTTTGTTGAATCCAAACGCTTTCCTCTCGGTGGAATGTGTGGGTTCTGTCATCGCTCTCCCCTCTCTCTCTCCCCCTGGGTTGGGCCCAGGGGAATTCACAGGGTTCTATTCTCGAGGGGTTTATGTAACGCAGTCAGCCCCCGTGGCTGTGGGCGACGGACACGCCATCCCTTCAGAGAAAGAACGAAGTGAGACGGAGTCATCTCTGCATCGAGTGCCACGTTTGTCGATTTGATTAGTTCTGCCTGTTCTAGGAGCAAACACAGGAAAAAATGGAGGCAGTGAATACACATTCTCTTCTTCTTTCTCTCTGGCACTCTCCTCCTCTCATCTCTCTCATGTATTTTGTCCCCTGTTTCTATCTCTGTATCTCTTATACACCCTAATCAGCATCTATCTCTATCTATCCTCCATCTCTCTCTCTCTCTCTCTCTTTCTCTTTTGCTTCGAAACCCACTTTCCTGAGGCTCTTAGCAGGCAAGGTTGTGTGAGTACACGCAGCTTCTGTTCTTGTCTTATATAATCCATCCTCCTCCTATTTTAAGCAGGCAGAGCCTAGCGCTGCTCCTCTGTGTGTTGCCGTGGAGGTGAGTCACAGCCGCTGTGCCCGCCGTGCTCCAGACCTGATCCACATATTCATTTACATTAATGGCTTGAAGATGGCCCTGCACTGCAGGCGGCAAAACCTCTCCATTAGATACGTGCTCACTGGTCCCCATCGCCCAACCCCCCTGCCCCCACCCCCCCACGGAGGTCGAGACCACATGATCCTCCACTTGTAGTTTAAATGGTTCATCTCAGTTCCTGGAAGACCCACAGAGGAAGGTGTTTGATGAGTGGAACAAAAAGTGACATTTGCTCTTTGATGATACCTTATAGACCTATCTGTCTAGTCTGTTTATTATCTTTTTTTTTTACTTTCCTATTCAAACGCATATACATTCTTTCATATCTGCAACAATACATCTGTATTCAAAATCGTAATGGTTTTAAGTTTGGGCACATTTTTTTAAGACAGTATATTTTTGGGGCTTTTATTGCCTGTAATCAGATGGTACAGTAGAGACACGACTGTGGGAGAGAGATGGGGGAAGATCAGGAAATGACCCAGAGACTGAACATGTGTCCCCAGGCCAACAACATGGACACCCCAGCCAACTGCACCACACACACACCCCTCCCCAGGTTTGGGTACATTTGGCCTTCTGTACTGTTTCTCCTTCCCAGAGAAAGTCCTCCTGTCTGCATCCTCCGTTTCTCATCTTGCTTTCCCCCTTCTGTCCTCCACACGTGGTAATTTAGACACATTTGCGGCAATTTGTCATATTTCTGTCCCCCTCCTGTGACACACACATACGCACACACACACACTTGCACTCCGACCGAGATGAGGCAGGTATAGCAGGTAGCTGAGACTAGACCCTGCTCTGGGGAGGCCATCCATCATAGCTGCGTGAGCAGTAATTGGGCTCTCTGCAGGTCTGGAGTTTTCCCTCTCATTCTTCAGATGCATGTGTGCTCATTTAACGGCTATGTCTTTGCCAGCACTGAAACTGTACTTTACCCCCTGGGGTGAAATCTCGGGGCCTGTCGAGTCAGCCGTATATCTTTTGGTAGGGGAGGTGTGTTGCATTCTGCACAGCTGTTATGCCCTCTGGGATAAATCACATATTAAATCACAAAGAAGCTCTCTAGACATATTAAGCAAGCTGCTGATTTACATTAATCCCAATTTTTGGGAAGCAGACAAAATCGCAGCTCGCTGATGTCCCCGTAGCTACGGATAGATAGAAACATTTGCCAGTTTTCCTGAATAGCATTGCATAACATTTGAACAAGGTCCATGTCTACCTCGGCTGTTGCCCTCCCTGGGCTACCCAGCTCATGATTTCTGTCAACAGCCAACAGCCCTGGGGTAATACCTTAAGCAGGCTTAGTGACGAGATGCCATTGTACTTTGTGTTTACTTTTTGATTGGCATCTGTCTTCCTCCCCCCCAAACCCCGTTGGTTACGTGGTGTCTGATTTGTTTTGCCGCTGGAATCACAACGAGTCACCCTGCCGAAGGTATCATCTCAGGGGCAGAGCCCGATTTGTTTGACATCTGCCACCCCATCGTGTCACGTTGGCAGAGAGAGGTGGGTATCAGATCTGCCAGGTGTGCTGGGCTCAGAGGACATAGGTTGAGCCAGTGTCCATGACCACAGCACGCAGGCAGCTGACATTTACTCCTGAGGCACTGCACTTAGGCGTTGCTCTGTATCTCTAGGAGGCAGACCAGAGGAAAGAGCCAAGGGAATCAAATCTTTCCTGGAACTTTCCAGAGCTTGAGTTTGAGTCATTCGAGTCGACACTTTACCTGGAAACCATGCAGGGGTCGTTCCTGCAGGCGCGCTGTGATGAGCCCCTGATGACCACCGACTGGGGCATCCCCCTCTTAATCGCCTTAGTGCTCTTGGGGCTCCTCTATGCTTTCCTTTACCTGCCTGCCACCATGCAACGCGCACTCCTGGAACAGGCCATGAACAACCAGTCCACAGAGATGGGCCTCTTGCCCAACAAAGAGGATTGATTAATGTCCAGGAAAAACAACACTCAACGCTCAACTTTTTTTTTCTTTTTTTTTCTTTTGTCTCTCTCAACTATGGGAATGGTACGTCATTTTCTGCTTTATCATCCATGGCATGAGTAACATACTTTTCCATCGGGCTGATCGATGATCAATCTTTGTGATAGGCTGGATTGAGTGATGGAGAGCTACTGTTATGGTTGGTGACCTGACATGTGCTGTGTCATGCTCTCTAGGCACAAGGAAGGCCGGATTCACAATGCGGAGATACCGGATGACTGCTTTGCCACTCGGATGGGAGCGGATGGGAGTTCTTGCTTTCATATTGAAACCTCTGTTCCCTCCATAATGCATCTGCCTGGGAAAGAATGATTACTCAACCTGAAACCTTTAATCTGTGGCTTATCTCATCAACTTCTTCCTTGGTATTAGAGTTTGTAAATATACGTGGCTGCAAACAAATCAGTTTTAATCTTTTCACACAAACAAAAACAGGTGGGTGCAACTGCAGTCAGTTATATTCCAAGATGATGTACTAGGGGATGATATTTTTAAATGACCCTTACTAAGTAAATAGAGATCAGTGAATTGTTCATATTGTCCAATATGTTTTTTCAATATGTTTATACCTACATAATACAATTGTGAAATATGTGCATATATATGCAAATATTTCAGCATGAACATGTGCTTATCAAATCTTCTATAGCCTCAGAATGTGATCTTCATTTTCAAAAGTGTGTTTAAGAATCCACTTATGGAATATTCCTTCAAGGGAAAAAAGGGAATGTTTTAAATTCCCCCTATGCTAAATATTCCTTAGAAATGCAATAATTTAAATGCATTCTCATAGGGCTTAGCAACTTCTCATTTCTTCCATGGTGTTTAAAAGGGAAATAAAGTATTTCGAATACTGGTGCATTACAAGGTACCAGTATATCACCTCTAATGTGAATGTACTGTGTCGAAATGCCTGCTATAGTTTACCTGTAACTATCTGAACTGTATGTAAGATATGTCATTGGCATATACTTCATGTGTAACTGTTATGATTGGATATGATCTATGCACATTCACATCACACATTGATTGTATTAAAACTATATTTGGCAGCTGTGATTGTACTCAGTTGTGGAATGATGTTATTGGAAGTCACACACTCTCTCTCTGTGTGTGTGTGTGTGTGTGAGTGTGTGTGCGGGAGACAGAGAGAGAGAGAGAGAGAGAGAGTGGGAGGGAGGGAATAAGCAATATAACCCAGAAGCCTAACACATTATTGAATCTGCATGAGAATTTCTCCTTTAATAGTTATTTGAAAAGGAAAGTTCTTCGAAATGGAGATTGTGAACCACCCAGAAATGGGAGAATAATTCATCATTCAGTCCAATGTTGAACAGCACACCCTCGTCTGCGCAGAACAGTACTTACAAGAAAATTCTTGAATATGCTGAAGCAGTACTTTGTGAAAACAGATCTCTTTAAGCTGGCAGTTGTATGGTCAAGAGCTTTGTGCCATTCCATGAATTAACTACCTCTTAATGGGAAGTCTGCAGCCGACCTGAAATAACAACAGAAGTTTAACAACAGTGGCTTAATAGGTTTCAAATGATTTAACTAACAGATGGGGCAGCAATTTGTTGAATGGATGTGAATGGTTAAGCTTCTTACTGAATGGACTGCAGGACTGGAATAATATTTGGCCATACCCTTAGGTGCTTAAGACATTACAGGAGAAAGGCTTCATTGGATTTCTGGGATCATGGTGCCTCTGTTGTCCCGCAGAATAAGCTGATTTAATCAAACATGCGCTAAAAAAGGAGAGAGAGGTTCAAAAAAAGATTTCATTGCATTTCATTTTCAGCGAGTGATACATCATAAGATTAGGGGTTAATCCCCCATTGTTGCCAACATGCACCACACAGTAGCAGCGGGTTCATGATGTCACACGCCCTCCCAGGCACCTCTGCCCCCTAGTGAGAGCCAGGGGGTGGTGGCGCACTTTTCTCCCTCCGTGTAATAACCCACCTTAAAGCCTTTCTGTCTCTGACTGGCAGAGCAGCCTGCAAGCTCAGCCTCAATATGGAGATTTGAAGCATAGACAGTGCTGGACGAGGGCAGATGCACTGCACCAGCACAGCTTAGCCACAGCTAAAGTTATTAATCTATCACCATTGAGCTCTGTGATGTATTCAAACACCCTTTCACCACAACCACCTCCACAGCCACAGAGAGCCAGAGACATAATGATGAAGATGATCTTTCACCATTTCTCTCTTTAACTCAACTTTTCTTCTGTTATATGGCTGACATTTCAACACTCAGGAGTATTTGAATATCTGTTTTTTCATCAATATCATTATCTCCTGCACTGTATTTAGCTGTAACCTATTTACTAAATGATGGGTAAATCTCATCTGGTGATTTTAGAGAGTAGGATGGGGGGATGGGAGTGGGAGATTGGGTGGTGTTGGAGGAGGAGTCTATACCATGGCTTATTGAGAGAAGATGCCCTAAATGTGTGTTCATGTGGGCTAATGCTTCAAGACAGAGCCATTAAAGATTTAGCATGGCAGCAATGTTTTATTGAATAGCATTCTCATGGCTGGGAGATGCCACAAATGGAGAGGGATGGCCTTCTACAAAGTGAGACCCATTTAGCAATGGAGAGAACTGTCAGAGGCTTAATTCTCTACAAAACGCGTCTCTTTGGAAGTATTAAAGCTTTGGTCCAAATTCTCATCACAAACGCCCATCTGTGGTGGAAAAACTGGTTCCTGTCTGACCTAAAGTGTTAGGCATAATTAAAATAGTTCTTCATCTTTGTCCAAGAATAAATCACAACTCGTGCTAGGCCGCAGCTAAATGAGTGTGTGTGAAAAATTTTATATGAAACACCGAACAAATAAAATTAAATATAGATGTGTTGGGTTTGGGTGCAATTTTGATCTGTAGTGAAGCAGGGAGAGCTTCAGGGGAGGTCTCTGGCCCAGACAACACTGCTCTAAACAAACGGTGCAGTGGCAGGCCTCCAGAGATATGGAACCTGGAACAGGACTGGATGACAGGAGAATGGGCTCCAGCAGATCCCATCAGAGCAGACACGAGGATAGTACAGTAGGTGGGGGAGTTACTGTATGTAACTGTTATGTCTATTGGAATGGCAGAATGAAATGACAAAACAAGTACAGCACATGATAAGTTCACTACTTAGAGTTTGCCCATTTTCTAGTGGCTATTTCTAAGTACAAGATTTACACACAGTATGAAGGAGAGCACAACCGTGTGTTATGTTCATGACAGATCTGTGCCCATGCACAGCTTCTACTAATTAGCCAAGCCAAGGTAAAAATGCTTTAACATTCTATGTTCCCAATGAGGGAACCCTGCTTAAGTATTTTGCCCCAGCCTAGCCCTACCGAACCCTGGCAACCCTGTCCAGTCCCAGTCTTTCAGGGCTGCTCCTCAGTACCAACTCATAAAGAGGCCTGGTTATTTCTGTGACGTCTCTCCATGAATTGTTAATGCTCGTGAATTGGCTGACTGCGCTTCACTGACGCTTCAGCTGCTTAATTAGGCCTGTGGGACGGCACCGGGAGAGGAGAGAGGAAGACAAGATGGGGAATGGATGGATGGAGTAGAGCGATAGAGTGAAAGAGAGATAGAGAGAGAGCAAGGAGAGGGGGTGGTGTCTGAGTGTCCAAGAATGGGTTTGCAGCTGTTACTGCGCATGATGCAAGTGTTTGTTAAGACATTTAGGAACATGAGGTCAGGTTATTCTGGTGCTTTCTGCAGCAGATCTCATTTTTCAAATTCTCTGTGCCTCTACGCTTCTGAGGCCGTGTGCCATGCGGGGCTCCCAGAGTCTGTCTCGGGCTAGCCCACCGCCACTTCCAAAATGCCTGCTTCCCTCCACACAGTAAATATTTCATTGGATTTGAGGCCTCTTAGTACTTTCACTGTCAGCACACACTACAAGCCACCCATCTCCAGCGCAAGTCATTAATTATCTATAAATGTAAGCAGAGTTTCTCTGCTTTGGAGAGAAAAATTACTTTTCATACACCCATTGATCAACTCAAGTGGAAATTTCTGCACTGTGCCGTACCACACAGTCATCTCAGCTCTCTGCTTGCTCCCTTTACACACATAGGAAGTCCACACTGTTGTGAGTGCAGAAAAACATCTTTGTGTCTAGTGTACAAACACCCTTCAGGTAAGAACCCTGTCCACCAAGTGCCTACTCTTGGAATCACACCCATTTTGTCTCCAACACCCCCCCCCCCCAACACACACACACACACACCCAAACCCCTCACCCTCATCACCATCCCCACCAACCAGGCACCAAGCTCTGCAGCACTGAGAAGTTGTGTGTCTGGTTCTGCATGCAGCCATGACATTTCCTGTGTGCCTTGTGGCTTCCCTGGGCACACACAGTCACACACACACACATATGCATATGTAAACACAGTCATGCAAACACACACACTCTCTCTCTCTCTCTCTCACTCACTCACACACACACACACACACACACACCACACACAGTGCACATGGTGCATACTGTACAGTGATGAGGCATGGAGACAGGTGGCCAATGGGGAGCTTTATTAACGTACATCTCATGCGCACAGAGCGCAACGCTGTCATCACATGGCCAAATCAGCCCAGGAGATCTACTCAAGTTTACAGGATGCACCCACTGCAGCTGACACTGACTGCTAGTGTGTGTGTGTGTGTGTTTGTGTGTGTGTGTGAGAGAGAGGGAAACAGAGCTGACACTGACTGCTAGTGTGTGTGTGTGTGTGTTTGTGTGTGTGTGTGAGAGAGAGGGAAACAGAGCTGACACTGACTGTTCAACATGCTAGTGTTTGTGTGTATGTGTATGTGTGTGTGTGTGCATGTGTATGTGTGTGTGTGTGTGTGTGTGTGTGTGTGTGTGTGTGTGTGTGTAAATATATGTGTGTACAGGTGTGAGCATATATGTATGACAGGTGGTGCTGAGGGGGCAGAGATGTTTTTTTGGTCTGGTTCCTTTATAAGGGACGAATGTGCTCAAGGGAGGTGTGCTAACAACCCTCTCCTCCTCTCACCCCTCCTTCACTCTGGAGTTCTTATTCAGAGTTCATCACAAAATATTGAATTAAACTTGTTTTTTTATTGATTTATTTTCTTTTGTTTCTTAATAGGTTTCATTTTGTGTTTGAGGTGTTTGAGTTCATACCTGTCGTTCACAGGAGCCATTGTAACTTAGTCCCCTCAAATCCATACACAACCATAAATGCACACACACACACACACACACACACACACACATACACACACACACACCCTGCTGGGCACTATGATTCCACACCACATGGCCTGTTAACAAAGCACCAGAGATTAGGGAGCCATCAGCTCTACGCTTTAATCTCCTAAAGAGGGACCACTGTGCCACAGTCACACAACACACAGTCCTTTGTCTTTGCCTCAGTGTGGATGTACGAGTGTTTTTATAAATGTGTGTATACATGTGTTGTGTGTTTGAGTGTGTGTGTCTGTGTGTGTGGTGTGTGTGTGCATGTGTGTTTGGGTACTTGAGTGCATTTGTGTGTTTGTGTGTGTGTGTGTGTGTGTGTGTGTGTGTGTGTGTGTGTGTTGGGGGTGGGGGGGTGGGGGGGTGGACGATTTCAAAAATGTTTTTTTTTACTCACTGCTATTGTCCTTCCTCCATCTTGGAAAGCCATCCGTGTGCCAGCCAGGCTGACATGATTGTTTATTAGTTTCTCCCCGCAACGATAAGATTTCATCCTAATGTGGTTGGCTTCGGCACAGGGAGAGGAAAAGCTGTGTCTTGGGTTTGTACGCTGTTGCCTGGGAGACGGTGTCATAGTGCATCGGGTGCTGGAGGTCCCTCGGGCAGAGCAGAGATAGGAGTCTATGTAAACACTGCACGGCCTATAGAGGTTAGCCGAGCTGTGTAATGACACCACAGTGGAATAGGCCTGAACTCACACAGAGCCATTTGTGTTTGTTTGCTTTTGAATCCTAATGACAACCGCTCGGTCCTAACACTGGGACACAGTCTCCAACCCCTCCTCTTTCTTCTCCTCCCCCTCCTTCATCTCCTCCATTCTTATTCTCCCTTGGTGGTGCAGGTAAGGAGATGTGCTATCCCTCTTGTGGGAACTGACCTAGTGCGTGCGCGTCACCTGAGGCCCTTGTCGTAGCACGTTTTGACAGGTTTTTTTTCCCCTCCCCCCCTTTTTTTGCACAGTAGCCAAAAACTAGGCCAAAGAGCATGATCTTACTATACCATGGGGTCTCTATATGCACGTTCAATTTACACTTTGCCGGTTATAATTAGCCAAGGGGTGGATAGGGAACCGTTTGGAAGGAGAGAGCAAGGGGGAGGGGGGGTGGAAAGGAAAAAAAAATAGGAAGACAGAGATGGAGAGAGTAGTGAAATGAGAGTGGAGAGGGAGAGAAAGGCGTTTTCTGGAATCCTTTCGGCCTGTCCTAATTTTTTGAGAAAATTGATACGAGATATGGTTCTCCTGTTGCCGGGCAGACGGAATGTGCCAGTGAGGTGGCCGGCATCTCTGTTCCCGCCAAATGAAGGTGAACTCCCTGGGAAGCGCACTGACAGATCTGGATCAGCCATTTTCTGACCCATAAAGGGAAGACACAAGAGCAAAGTCGAGCAAGTAAAGCGACCTGGAAACTAAGTGCTTAGTGGCGATCGTTGAAGTGGGCAGAGACACAGACAGGTAGTCTCAGTTTAGCACACTATGTATGGAGACCATGGCTCTGAAAGCCGCACATGGCTGTTTGTGGCAGTAATAATAATAATAATAAATACTCTTTTGATCTGTGAGGGAGATTTGGTCTCTGCATTTAACCCATTTGTGAATTAGTGAAACATAAGTGCACACAGCAAAGTGAAGTACACACCAACCTGGAGCAGCAGGCAGCCTGCTATAGGAGCACCCAAGGAGCAGTGAGGTGCTCTGCTCGAGGGCACTTCAGCCATGGTCCACTGGTCAGGGACTGAATCTGCAACCTTTCAGTTACAAGCCTGAAGCCCTAACCAGTAGGGCATGGCTGCCCAATACTAATCATACTAGTTTTGTCCACACATACAACACAGGGTTCTCCTTGCTAACCGCTAGGACCTCCTCTCAGACTGAGAATGAAGGAATGGACACTGGCAACCAGCTTCCTCTGGGGGTACATTTACATTTAGCAGTGTGCTTGGCACTGCACTGCACTGAGGGAGGTCTCGTGCAACACGCCTCTACCTTCTCCGCCCAGACACCAGCAGCAGAGAGAGAGAGAGAGAGAGAGAAAGAGAGAGCGCGCGTGCGCAAGAGAGAGGCAGACATGCTGGGGGCTGGGGGCCACGAGAGCAGCAGCAGCGGTAGCCAGCTTTCTGAAGTTAATCTGAGAGGCATGAGGAAAAGCAGGTTAATGGGAGATAGTTGGTTTTAACCCAGCTTCAACACACAGATGAGCTTTGCTGAGCAGGCACTCAAACTGGTTGGGGTGGGGTGGGGGGTGACTTTGTGGGTGGGGGTGGGACGAGGGGTTAGGATTGTGTTGGAACACCACGACACGAGGGATCTTTTTACAGCACGATTTGTGATGGAAAGAGAGGTGTTTTTTCAGTGCTTGGCTACATTCCCATTTTGGGGAAAAATATTTGACTGCAGTCCTTCTGAGGGATTTTCTGAGCTGTTTTGGCCCAGTATTCTTTCCGCTTGACACATTCTGCCTTAATTGGGCAATTTTTCTGCTCCCTTACTGAATCCAGACCTAACTCTCTCTGACCTTTGGGGCACTCTAGGGAGGATTAGTGCAACCCTATGGGTCATACAAATCAATGCTGGGGTCAGTTGTGAATCCTGGTCCAAGTGACCTTTGTCCCACAGAGTGACCTTCAGATTCACCTCTTAAGAAGATCCGGCTGTGGGTAAAATGTGTGCAGTTAACAATCACACATCACCACACAGCTCGTCCCACTCCTGTTCAATTTGAAATTGGGTACAGAAAATTCATTGTCTAATGCACGTCTATGGCACTATTTAAAGTTATGCTGCTGCGTCCCACCAACAGAGAAAAGTGCATTCAACAGTTGAGGATCTATGTACAGATAAGCACAGACAGACAGGTGTGTGTGTGTGTGTGTGTGTGTGAGTGTGTACACAAGGTTCATTAAAAAGAAAAGATGCTCTACACATTAAAAGCAAATCTCAAGGGATCAAAATGTTGCCTTTCTAAGAAAAAAAAGAAATGTTTTATGGAGCCATAGTGTGCTGACCCTCTCTTCTTTTTAATCTATACTTTGTCTGGCATTGACTTGGATGTGAGCACATATTTTTCACCTTTTTTCCCCTGCAGTTATGAACCACACTTCATTGTAGCTCTTTGTTTTCTCCTGCCCCATCACTAAGTTTTGCTCTGAATATACCAAAGCTAATGCAGTCCTCTGGCCCAGTTAACAGTTGTGTTCATGTGTCCCACCTACACAGGAAAATGTATTCATTGATTTGTGTGTGTGTGTGTGCTGCTAAACACAGAGAGACAGGAGTTGTGATAGAGATCACATATAATGGCAGGTATGTTAGACAGATCTTAAAAGGGGTATAAGCTTTGACTTGTCAATGGATCTGATTTATGGATATTGTGTCAAAATCACGTCAGATGTGAACTTCAGCCCAAGTGAACTACATCTAAAATGGCCGCAGCGTCAACAGCTGATCCTGTGTATAAATGGAGTATTAAAACAGGAGAGGATGGAGATAAATGGGGCTGGGGGGAGGGGGGTGTAGGGAGGGGAGAGAGAGGGGAGTGAGGGAGAAAAGAGTGGATTACCTTGGGCAGATTAGAGAGTAATCTGCTCTAGGTTTCTAGCAGCGCAGAGAGCAATCATGGGTATGCGCTGGGCTTGGCTGCCTGGGGCTGGGGCTGGGGCTGGGATAGGATGGGCAGGGAGGCAGGCAGGCAAGCGGGCACTTGCAGTGATGTTGGCAGCGGCGAGCACGGTGGCGACGGCTAGCGGGATTACCCACTCTAATCCGAGAGTGAATGGAATGGCGTTCGGCACACTCTGCCTTTATCCCGTGCATTAGTGGCATTTCTGACGGCAGTGGGCATCCTCAGCTTTGGGGGAAGGGAGGGGAGTGGTACTGATGGTGATGGAGGTTGTAGCAGACTAATGGTGGCTGGAGGGAGTGGGGGAAGGTGGTAAGCATCGCCACTCTTGTGGGATGCTTGTACATCAACAAACTGACCGTACAGGGGACAAAAAGCACAAAGCAAATGAGTGTGGGAAAAAAAATCAAGAGAAAAAAAAAGGCATATGTTTCTTCCTGCCGTGCGCATGGCAAGAGTGAGGGTGGTAAGGATAGAAAAAAATCTTTGCTCTGAGCTTTGCCTCCTTGCTGCTCTTGAATTATTCAGGGCCAAGTAGAGAGAGAGAGAGTTTTTCTGCCTGCACTCTTCTGTATATGAGGGTGTGGGTGTGGGTGGAGGCCGAGGAACAAGATGGCAGGTGGATCTGTGGCTTCTCAGAGCCCCTGGGCACAGTGTTCTTGTGGTTTCAGCAGCACCATGAGGTAGTCATGGCGACTGTGGAGTGCTGCTTTGCTTATCGCTCCTGACATGGACACTAAATCCATTTCTGCTCCTGGAGATGTCTACTACTAGCCAGATCAGCCATGTAGCATGCAGAGAAAACAAGTGGCACTATTCTCTGAGAGATATTGTCAATATCCAAGCATTTTATCATTTGTTTGCATTTTTTTTAGTCAGACAAGTGTGACATGACTCAACTCAGCTCTTCAAACATAATCTATTATAACAATAATGCATCCATCTGTGCTTAAAACTCAGCCCAATGTATTCAGCTGTCAGTAGCCAGGCAAAGCAGTATGGAAAGCATGGCCTTGTTAGTCCATGGCCATTTCAGACCCATTTTCTTTCATCTTCTTTTGTACTATAGTGTTTATTTATCTATCACTCTCACTCACAGGACACAAACACACAGATGACATCCAAGCTGTCTAAAAATCCTCTACTTTATTCAACAGGATAAATGTTTTTGTAAAACATTCAATAAAAAAATTGTCATTGCTTATTGCTTCATCATTAAACTAGTAATTGATCTTATGCATAATATCCCAAAGCACTCCCACAATTGGTACATTGCTAAATAGATAAACAGCATCCTACTAGATGTTGAATATAAAAACAAATGAAAAATAAAATCAACAACAAGCCAACAAAGAGAAAAATAAAATCAGAAACAACAAATGAACCAACATCCTTGCCTTTCTTCATTGGTGCCTTGGCTGAAGACAGATTGTGCTGTTAGAAATCTGACCCAAAGCCTCAGCCTGTGTGCAGTCTTTAAGCTTCATGCATACACGCACAAGTCAAAGTTTAGGGTGGTTGATGGCAAGCCAACCCTTCACAACACACACATACATTCTTGTTTTAAGGAGGTTGTGTACAAGGCAGTAATCGATGGTGAACTGGCAAGGTGTTTTGTGTTTTTTTTTTTTTTCGTTCTTCTACAATGAGGGAGGCAGGGTGCGGGCATAAAAACAGCAAGTCCATCACAACTCCCCAAGCAAACAGCACCCACAGATTCAGTAGTAGTAGTAAACATAAATAAATAAATTACCATAAATAGGTCAATAAATTAGGAACATACCGTCTGTACATTTTTTAACGCAAGAAAAACCAAACCAAAACAAAGTGTGCCTTAGTGAGTGTGCTGTATGATTTCTGCTGCTTCTTTTCTGCTAGTATGTATTAGCCGTGCCAGATGATACTACAGAATTCCAAAGAGGAAAAACAAACGTGCAAAATGTAAATTTCTCTTATCATCCTTTGCCATCTGCATCCCATTGAAGTATGGCTGAAACCGTACCTGTGGTACAGGTGCTTCAAGGACACATGTACCTTTGGGGTTGGTACAAAATACAAGGTGTACGTAGGCAGGTGCAGACTTCCCACCTTTAAGAAGCATACTTCAGAAGTATGGGGGTGGTGGTGGTAGAGGGGTGCAGAGGTCTGGCGAAGCAGCATAAGTGCATCAGGCCTACTGGAATGATTTTAGGCTACTCAGTTAAAAAAGAGAGAGAGAGAGAGAGAGAGAGAGAGAGGAGGTGATACAAGACTGACTCTGCCTTCAGTGATTCTAAATAAAGCATTGCTGTTTTTCCTTTTTTTTGTTTTTTGAAGCTGTAGCATTTTTTTTCTTTCCTTCTCTCTCCTCCACACCTCCTCCTTTCCTCTCCTTTTTTTAGGCAGCCCGCCGACTATCAGACCATTACTGGCAGTGTGTATACGCTTGAGTGTGTTATCAAAAAAGCGCAAGCAGCAGTAACAACACCAAAAAGGAATCAATATGCTAGAGAATAAAATCCATTTACGGCATATAAAGATATATAGATATTCATGATTATAACAGTAATGCATGGCAAATTCTTTTTTCGGTTTCCTTAAACTCTTGCAAGTGTGACTGTAACGGTGCTAACGTGTCAGTGTAAAATTATCAGTGGTCCTCGTCGGGATGTCTGTTGTACATTCGTAGTGAGGGGCAGGGGGAGAGGGATGGCAAGGTTAAGTGGGACAGGGGCAGGGGTGGAGGGTGTGGTAGAGAAAGCGCCATTCTGCCAGTGTCCAGAGCGGGGCACGGTGGGCCCGAGGCGGGGAGGACTGGCAGGGACAGATGTTAATCATCCCCTTATCGTCTAAAGGATCACACACTTGCCCTTTTCCACCCAGGGGTTGTTCTTCATCAGCTCGGGGTTCAGGAAAGGGTCATCAGGCACACCATCCTCGATCCATTTCACTAAGCTGCACGAAGAGAGAAAAGGGGAGAGTGAAGTCTGGATCATTACATATAGGTGCCAAATGGTGCAGGCCGGCACCACAACTTCTAGATCAAGACCGATTTGCTCTCAGATCTGGGAAAGATCACTCTAGGATCAAGACCAGATCACTCTCAGATCAGGACCAAACCATTTTCAGATTAAGACCAGATCACTTTCAGATCACTCTCATATCAGATCCAGATCAAGACTATATCTTGCTCAGATTAGGGACAGATCACTTTTTAGAGCAACACTATATCTTGCTCAGATCAGAGATAGATCACTCTCAGATCAGCTTCATGTTATTTGCTGTTCATTTGCAAGCTGGTTTGCTTGTAGAATATTATTTTCCTTTGTGTGTGTTAATTTGTGTGAGCATGTGTGAGTGCATTGTGTGTGGGTTGAGATAGCCTGGTAGCAAAGTAACAGCACCACACAATAAAGTAAATTGCTTTTATGAATATCAGAGACAATAGTCACACCACAGCACTGATGTGACAGCGTTTGACGTTTAAAAAGGCTGGGCTTTCATCTATGGTTATGACTGGTGTCTTCCACGACAGCAGTTGCCAGCTGAGCCTTGTTGTGACTCACAAGCTTCTAAGCAGAGCAGAGACAGTGGGAGTCAAAGCTTGTTGAGGACAATGGGGAGTCAAAAAAGACACCTCACAGGAACAACAGTGGGACTTCATGGCTCCTCAGATCTAAATCACAAGTGAGGGGTGATATTTTCAGAACAGGACAACACCAATTACTCCTCACAGATGGCCTATGCATTACGAGTCTCATTAACAGGGGGAGCTCAGGGGAGGGAACTATTCCTAGTTCACAGTGAAGGAAAACCTCACACTTTATGCCCAGTACTACCCTGACAGTTTTTGATGTGCTACTATGAAGGCTTTTAGAGCCACACTTCACACAGCACTGGCAGACACTGGGAGGTTGAAACCACTGTACACAGGCAACATGAGCAGGCCTACTGTGCTCTGCAGGCAGAAAAATCTAATTTGTAACAGAGAAATTACCCTCATGCATATTTTAGGCTGACTATCCCGGGATAGAGGGGGGGGGGTTGTTCCTGTGGTGTGATAATGTGCCAGTGGAGACAGTGAGGGGTACACTGCAAATCTAATGTGGGAAGTGGCACGCCTGGAAGACCAGTCATTCTCCATCCCACAGGAAACAGAGCAACATCAAGGCAAATTCACTTGATCTCCCTGGGCCCTTTCTTCCTGCAAATATCAGCAGAGCTTGTGACATACCAAGAGAACTAACAACCACAGAGATAATTGCTACAAGGGACTGGGAGATCTTTCTCTCTGGCACAGGGGGAAGCAGAAGAAAACTGCCCCCTCATCACTCATGGCAAGCTAATTTAGTCTTTGAATGACAGTGCTACTTCAGGTATAGCTCATATGTGACATTTATGATTTATGCTGTACGGATGTAATTTGGCTTGTTTGTAAAAATGTGATGCACAGTATGGATGCAGTATATCTATTCTTGTCAGTGCAGATTATTTCACAGTCATCCTGTGACATTCTTTGAGTAAGAGTGAGTTGCTGATGTAATGCTTGCAAGATTTTGCCATTGTTATTTCCTTGTTTCCATCCAAAGTTTACACAGTCACTCCTGAATGGTCAGCTGATGGGAGCTAAAAGTGAGCATAAATGTGTCAACCTTCAGTCAGTCAGTCAGAAGTGATACCAGCAGTCACATTTGACTGAATATTGCCCAAGATGTAAGCATGTCCTGGTCATCAGAATGGCCCACCTGAGAGGTAACATTTTTTCAGCCAAGCCCATTTGGGTCTTCATATATACATATATAACATATATGTATAATACATGTATGTATAAAATATATGACATATTAAAGTTATGCTGTATAGAAAATTACGTTGACTTTCAGAGTTGACATGGGTAAAGAACCCATTATTCTTTCATGATATGAAGCTTTGGAGGTTTTACTATATGGTTCTATTAATTGTAAATCTTGGATAAATCTTACACATGGTAATTATCTGAGGTGTGCTAAGCGCATGTTTACAGGAGTTGGGTTGATTGTGGTGAATAAGACCTAATTGTGAGAGGGCTTCTTACTCAGTAACTGTTTTAGAAGACTTCTCTCTCTTGAAGGCCAGCTGGTATTTGAGACTCTCCACCTCCTTCTTCATCTGAGGAAGGTCCAGCTCATCCATGGCTGCAGCTTTATGTGAGGATGGTCACCCTAGAACAAGAAACCCTGCAGTGCGCAGCAACATAACACGGCAGCGTGAGAGAACATCTTGAACAACAAAAACCAACCTGGTTATTCCATCCAAAGATTACAGTCCTCCTGACTCCTGAATGGTCAGCTGAGTATAAATGTGCCAACCTTTCCCTCCTCTATTTCCAAATTTTACAAATTTTCATGCACAGAAGTTAGTCAGAAGTCTCTGAGAATGCCATATATTTTTTTTACAATATTAGCCTTTAAAGGCTACCTATAGGCTAACACATTACGCGTGTGCATGGCTGCTTGACAACATCTGTGGCTTGGCCCAGCAAGCAAGTAACCAGTTACTGCCCATGTCTTATTCCAACACATCCAGAAAAGTCAAACGGATTTAGACAGACAGACTGATACATCTTGTTCCTGGAGCTCAGCTTTCTGATACATGATTCCCTGGGGACACAAAGATGGCGTTTCTACTACCTGTTTTTTTTTTTTCAATTAGGCCTACCATATAAAGATGATTGTGCAAAACAGCCTCGTTAGTCTGCAATACTTTAAAAAAATCCCCACAAATAGTGTTTTTTCCTCCGTTTTTGCTTTGCCATTTAAAGAGTCAAAATGTCAGCAAACTGAATGATGTGATAATTTATCCAACAGCTCGCTGTGGCATCTAACCTAATAGGCAGGACTGAGAAAGACAAGGCCTTAGGAAAAGGCAAACATATCCCAGTTGAGTGATTATGTCCTGTGCTCGCCACGGGAACCCTAGACAGCCGGATATATGTCCTGAATTCTTGTTTTCCCCAAATAACCCTGGGCATAATGTCCCTTGTATTTCTCTAACTAAAAGTTACATCCAAATTGACCACTGATGAATCACGGTTCCCCCTCATAGGCGATGGTTACGATTGTGCATGGACGCAGCATAGCGGTAGGCTGTCAAAACGGTGAGACTGGGCGAAGTTTCCAAGTTCTCGATATAGGTCGCTTCGTAATTTGGGTCACAACTATCTGATAACATTATTTGCACCCACTTTGGCCACCATAAGAATATGCTATGGGTTTTGGATATGCGCTCAAACGCATACATTAAATATTCTTATTTTTTATTACAGTAGAGTAGATGCGTAGCCTATCCACAATTTAGATGGAGTCGCACCCAGGGTCATATCCTGGTGATGCCGTATGTGAGCTATCATTAGGCTATGTGTCGACGTTACATGTCTGATTTGCCTCATAGTCAATGATATCCTATTTTCGTTTCCATCTGAACTGACAAAAGAGAAAAACGAAAAAATAGACACCATGAGCAAAGAAAATGTGAACATTTCCATAGTTGTGTGTAGGCGAGAACCCCCCATCGTTTTACACAAAGTCAAATAATCTCATCTATTTTACAATAATGACGGCGAGGTAGGGGAAGAAGAGCAACGCAGAAGAATCGAAGTTTTATGTAACATACCATTTCGAGGCACAATGGTGCCGGGTGTGCTTTAAGAAATATTTCACCCTACTTTGCAGAGGGCCTCTCTAAATAGGCTATCTTTTAACAGCAGGTAATCATATTTCAGATCTCTACATGGCTAACCTTCATTATGAGATGATAATTCACCGTGAAATTATTTTCTTTCTTACCTTACTGGTGATACTGTACGGGTGGCTTTTTGCGCAAGGAGATGGCTTGCACTTTTGGGAATGGACTAGTCCGGATGATTTATCGAAATGTCAGAAAATCTCAGTTAGCCGTCAGAGTCAATGGTCCTGTTGTTCAACGTCCTGTATACCGTACACAAAAATATCTTGCGAAATGCACCGATATAAGTCCTCAGCAGTTGTCGATATATCCTGTCTGTGAAACAAATATTGAGGTATAAATCTGTTTCCCTGTAGTTGTGGAGAAGTCAACCTCCGCTAACAGCTGCAGAGCCGGTATAGGCTAAGTGATGCTGTGGAAGTTCTGTCTACACGGCAGTGATAACAGCCTTGAAAGCCAGTGAGCGCTGCTCAGCCTCTGGTCCTATGAACGTGAGTATGTGTGTGTGCACGAATTAAAATAGAGTGTGGTCAGCCTATAGGTGAACAGAGCAGACCTACTTGAAGATGCTCATGTTTTCAGCGAGAGATCTGCGATTGAAAGTGCGATTCTTTTTCCAACAAATATGGCCTTTACTTACCCTCGTAATAGTTTGTGTGATAATCTATCGTAAGGCATAAAATTAAGTCTCTTTTCGTTCGTTTTGTTCATTGTTCATTGTTGGCCTATTTAGAACAAAATCAAGATTTCTGTTTGTTTCCTGGTCCATGTGTCAGGGTCTACATTATTGTAGTATAAGGCCTGACCATTGAAACTCATGAACTAAACCGTGTGACATTAAACATGTTGTGAGTCGTTTAATCTTTCTAACAACCATCTCAGTTCCTCCATTCATTTCTCAATTTCTCAACAAATTTCCATCACAAAATGCGCTATGAATACAACATGACTAACCTACTGTATGTTTGTATTATGTTTGTGTTATAGCCTTGTTTTAGGATTAGAACATAATGGGTTGGTTGCACTGCAGTGTACAATGACAAAGGGCACATCAGTATCATTGCACTTCACACGCTTTCTGTTGCAAAATGTAATTAGCCTATGTCTAAGCAAATAATCACATTCATAAGTTTCATCGCCATGCTTACAGAAAATGCAAATAATTAGTACTAATGCAAATAAATACTGTCATATGCCAGTAACAGTATAAAGCTTGGTGAAATACTGTATTTGCCACTAATATAAACCTTTTCACTCAGGCCATTAGATTTGAAAGAACTTTGACTTGGGTAGCGGGGTAGAACATAAAATATGTAAGTGTATGTATATTTATGGAAGGGGACAGAGAAACCAACCTGCCTTTTTTAAAAACATTCCTTTTCTCTGCAGGCCCATTTGCTTGGAAAGCAAGTTTGCAAGTACTTCTGTCAGGACAAGTCCATATGCAAAAAGTCTATTTTACTGTTTAAACATTTATAGACCTGTGACCATCTGCCCATACCTAAACACATATGCCGAGGCATACAGAGACAGAGACACACACAGTAGAAGATAATCCTTCCCTCACAACCATTACCATCACCATGACATTTTATGAGCCTTCTGTGGAAGCATGCCTCTTCCATTTACTGATACCAGAATATCTGTAACTTGTCCATCTCACTCAGAGCCAGACACCACTTGTCAGCCTGATCTGATGTCACACCTTGAGCAGGCCATTAGGAGGTGTCATATGATCCAATGGACCCATGGGTCCACAGGAGACTTTAAATCTGGCTTCCCCTCTCTGTGTCTACACTGTCCCCTGGCGACATGTTTCTCTGTGACTATATCTGTATTAAATCCATTGTTTTGTTTTTAATCCTGGAAAAACTGAGCCTACAACAGTAGTGAAGATTAGTAGTGACGATGGTTGTTAATTTTTAGGCTCATTGATCAAACAAACAGGTAGCCTATACCCAGGAAAGAAACTGTTTGCAGTTTCTAAATATTGGCCAACAGTCTCACAGCAAGATCAAGTTCTTTCATTTGCATACTGAGTTAAAATGGTGGTAAGACTATAGTGGCCAAAACTGAAGGCAGAAAATAAGGATGACTTCACTTACTTAAGCAAATGTTGGGGACAAGACTTCGGGTGGCTCTCTCAACATTTCAGTGGCTGCAGGGTGAAATGGGTGTTAAAGAAAAGGTCAGGGCAAGAGTTAATGGAAGCCATGGTTCCCCTGCACAAGAGAGTGATCCCATTTCCACCCCTCAAGGCCTTCAGGGTACAGAGTCCAGATAAAGAGAGGCACCATTGCCCCTCTAACACAGATAGGGGAAATTATGCTTGCCTTTAGATGTTTTAAAGAAAGGAGCCAGTGCAGTAGCTTCTCTTAATGGAGCTGACAACTGAATGGACATTTTTACTCCACCCCCCATATCCCCTTTTCTTTTTCCAGACCACACAAGACATTTTATATTCACATTGCCGCACTCAAGCTGTTCGAGCTGTCCTTAAGTGGTTCAGCCTCAGTAGCTAATGGAGCGGCTGTATCACTGAGTGAATACATGTCAAATCATACATCCCTTCCTGCTCAGTGACCAGGATTGAGCCTTTGTAAAACTAAGCAGCGGCCCACAGTATATGGTTTTATTTAAAGCTTTAAGATCAGAGCACATAGCTGACACAAAGAACTTGATGTTTCAAACAAATTCGGTAAAACTCTTCTGTTTTTTAATGGCTTCCTCACAACTCAACTGCATACACACATAGACTTGTGACTTGTGCCACATAGACTTATGTCTCTCGCACAGTCACATTCTTACACATAAACTTTAACCCCACATATTAATGTGGTGGGATTGCAATGGTTCTCTGTGAGACCATGTCATGTCACATGAATTCTTCCCAAAACGAAATGTGTAGGCTAACCGATTTGCTGATAGGGTTTAATAATGAGGCTTCATGAAGGACGTGGTTCACTGTAATGCTGTGATGATGAATTATGACTGGACAAATAGCACCCTCTTCTGTTTGGAAAACATGCCTAAAGTGAAGATATTAAGCTAGATGTTGCTGCAGTCATTTAAAATGGTGGAATCCTCTGTAGGCAAGTGGATCTCTACGATTCTTTCATTTGCGTGCTGACACTTGCACCAAACAATCGAAATAGGTTTCGGGTGTAGCGTTAGCCTGTTAGGAGATAACTGCAGTATTTGTGATACCCTTTTGTAAAAAAAAAGGCCTTATATCTCCCTTTCATTTAAATGCAAATGCAGCCTGTGTCAGTCTTATCCAAAATAAACGAGTTCTAATTATTGCATAGCCTATAAAACATATATTCATTGTCATAGAACTTAATTTGATAAATGAGCTGATGAGGGATGCCCACGAGATCAGGAGGCAATTTGCCTCCTCACATTCCCAACACGTTTATGCGATCACACTATCAAACACGTGCCCATGGCAGCTGCTTGGAGGTTGTTCCTTGGATGCAAGAAGCAGCCACGTCTTGTGAACAATCACAGTGAGGACGGATGTTGTGATGTTGGCAGATTGCTGTTGAAATTCACCAATGGAAGTTAGCATATAGGGCGGAATGTTGTTAAACTAACCAATGATGAATGCATTCAAGAAACTCTCCGAAATGCTTTATGGGAATTTGTAGTCCGGTTTAAGACCTCGTCCACTGACTAATATGGCGTCTGAGCAGAATGTACTACAACTCACAGAATTCCAGGTTTGTTGTTTGAGGAGTGTGGTAGAGAGGAAGATGAGAATTTCATCTGCAGATTTTGGTGTAGCATCAATGGTGAGATTTTTCCCTCCATGATCGTTACCGACATTTCGATTTGCCATGGTCTTACGGGACTGGAAAAACATTAATTATATCACACCAAATTTGTGAAAACGGATTACTCAAAAATTGCGCTATACTGCATGTGCAACGCATCGAGAACTAGCGTTCAATAGTTTGCGATAGCAGGGTAACGTTAGCTTACTGACAGCGTGTACTATCATTAACGTAAACCGGCAGTGTGTCATTTCTGGAGAATTGTAATTTGTAGTTTGCTTGTAAAAAAGATAGCACTGACATTAAACAGGATTATTATGCCGTAGAATGACATCGGCGTGCTAGTATGAAACCCTTAGTGTTGTGTGATTCAGGAAGGATTACCGTCACGCCATTAACATTTGTGACTTTTTACCATGTTCGGTGCGCCATCCTATTTTATAACGTTATCGATCAAGTACAGTGCAGAATTGAAGGTAAGTTGGACTGTTAAACTATATCGCAGTTTACCTCTAGCTAAGTTAACCTAATTTAGCCGTGATGAAGTTGATACTCGCAGTTGACTCGAATAACAGTGCATTGGAATTCTGTGTTAGCCAACTTGCTAGCTTGTCTTGGTATTTGCCAGAAACCAGGGTACACTAAGTTACTTGCTCTACAAAACACTAAAATAAAACATGTGTAACTAAATTGGCAGGTAACATAACTTCTCTTAAGTCTGAGGTAACTAAATGATGACGTGTGTCTATCAGGAGCTCGTATCATGACTATTTATTGGTAGATTGTTTAGCTGGTCGCGTCATCTGGAGTTAAATGTATGTTTTGTAGTGTGTACGCTGATGTGGTGTTTTTGCAGTTATCCAGTTTTTGGTCGACCAACGTTATGCTTAAGATTCAGTAAATTTTGTGACTAAATAGGGACTTTAGGGATGCATCGTTTGCCTTACTTTTCAGTCTCTTTTCATCAGATGCAATAGTGATATAAATTAGTGATGTAAATGATAACTTAGATAAATAGTAATGTCATTTACAATTACAATAATGTAGCTAGGTGAAAATGTCCCATCACTCCCCAAAGTCCTCCGCCCCCGGCTGTAGCCTCTGACGGGAATTCGGACAAAAGTAATGACGTAGGGAAAGGATTACATTTCTTCAAGTCTCATTGGTTGAAAGCAACGGCTCCCCAAATGACCTGACCCGCATGCCTTTCTGTTTACATCATTTGGGAAGGACTAGTAAAAGCAACTAAGCAACTTCATAGAAATAAGTAGTTAATTTCATTATCAAAACATAGTTAATTTCATTATCTTCAGTTTACTATTGAGAAATTCGTTCTTGGTATTTAAAGCTTTCGGTAAATGTACAGGAAACATAGAGGATTGTCCTTTAAAGAAGTGGTAGTCAATTAACATAGTCAAGAACGTATGGAGTTTGGTTATGCTATCCTATGGGATCAGGCTAGTGTAGTGTAAACTTATTGACTTATTGGTATTGGCTGTGTTATGCTGTGACGTTCCTCAGTCATAAATGTTTGCATGACCTTGTACAATGGCATTCTTAAGTAGTTTACTGCTGTAGTTAGAAGTTTATGATCTCAGTCAGTAGAATACAGGGCACTGCAGATGATTAGTGTATAAATGTATTGGGTTGTAATTTGGGACATTTGGTGCTGTCATTTCTTGGGAACATTTGCAGTAGAGCACTGCACAAACACCAGGTACAGTCTAAATTAAAATGCTTTTGCACAGGATTTCTCATAAGGCTCTTTGGTCATGCAGCCAGTTTTAGCATGTGTTTGTCCCTTGAGCGTTTTAATGGCATTCCTTAGCAATTTGGATGGTATTTTTTGATGGTATTCCTTAACAATAATACTCAAGACAGTTGATTTGGCATAGAAAGTTTAATTAAGCACTGCATAGAGGACAAGTAATGTAATGGAACCCGTCCAAGAAGCAAAGATGTGCAGAGCTTGTTTAGATTTGATATGTTACTGGAGGCATTACTGCAGCCATATATGGAGTATTCAGTTGTTCCCTTGAAGTCTTCAACTACAAACAAAGGACAATTGTTATCATATGTATCATATTCAACATCTCTCGGAAATGCGTTGTTTTAGCTACCTACAGTACTTAAATGGTGCATGCATTAAATACATTGAACGTTGAATATATTAAGTGATGTACACAGTTGACATTAAAGGAAAGTCAAATGAAAAATCTGATGTCAAGACTTTAATCTCTGACAATGAGCCCCAGCAAAGTGTTTTAATGAAGGATATACTTATACTTACTTGTCCCTGGGCCTGTGGTGGTACATAAGGATGTTGTTCGTTTCTTCACACCACAACTTTGCTAACTTTTCATCATGTCTCTCTTCATGACTGTCTGGGTCGTGTTCCAGGCTGCCAAAGCTCAGTTTCCTGAGGCCGCTCTGGATTATGAGCTCCTGTAAGTCGACGCGCTACAATCGTTTGTCTGGAGGTGCTGCAGCAGCAGCAGCAGCAGCACCCGCTGCCAGCATTGCCAACGCCAACATTTCCTCAGCCGACAACATCAACGGGGTAAGAAGCACAAATTGCAGCTACAGTTACTTTCTTCCTGGCATTACTGATAGTTGCAGTAATTTACAGTGGCAGTAGCAAAAAGCAATGGGATCAGCTACCCACATGGCTCAAAGTTGTACATTGCTCTGGGCAAAGGTTCCTGCTGATGAGTAATAGTTTTATGGTAAAGGTTGAAAATATAATGCAGATTAACACTGTGCTCTGGGGAGATGATAAACTGTCCCCTTATGAATGGAACTTGCTAGACTGCTTTGTTAACAGTACACGAAAGTTGAAAGCTGATTTTATGCATTACAGAACAGAATGGAAGCTACTTTTGGTCCTGCGTTTTCACCTGTTGCTCCAGTTGCAAAAGGTAAGCTTGGTTTCCTTGTGCTATTTTACTCACATAGCCCAGTAAACGTATGGATTCAAGTGTTGTGTGGGAGTGTGATTCATATATTAAAGAATCCTCTTTGCTGTATTTACAAGGATAATGTAGTATATTTGATCTAAATAGATTTTTAAACTAGTTTCAAGCTGAAGTATTCTCTGTTGACAATCTGTATGTGACGTAATTTTTATTTCATGCCATGGTAAAATAGGCAGTGGGTGGCAAACTCCAGAATCGGATAAATGAGTTTCAGTGGGACAGGTCCAGGCTTATTTTAGAGATGTAACCTCGGTTATTAACATTTACATTTATGCATTTTATCCAAAGCGATTTACATTTGCAACTGTGAGAGCAGCTTAGGGTTAAGTGCCATGGTCAAGGCACAACGGTGGAAGGCAGTTTCAAACCCACAGTTTCAGGGCTACCAGTATGCTAGCCAGGTTCCTTAACCACTATGCCAACACCGGTTATGCCCTGTTATGTCAGGTGCTATGATAGTAGTATAAACAGTAGTAATAAACATCTTAAGGTTTCATATAAATTATAATATTCTTTGATTCACTTTCTTAGTTTAGTTATATTTTAACCACTGTTTTCACATGCACACACCCATTTTCAAGCATAGCAACCCCAGTTGCTATAGACTCATGCCATTATCACCATTATTCATAATGTTTTTTTTTTAACTTATACTTTTACATCACACATGCTTTTATATTACTACCAGATACAAACTTCCACAATAAATTATATTACAAAGGCACTGGATTATATTTTTCACTTCACTGTAATGTAGATCTATTGCCTTTTTGTCATCCAGCACAATAGTACACGTGGTATTGTGACATGCTTGCAGAAGACCAGTTGTTCCATGTTTTTTATAGAGACAGAACAAACAGAAAATTAAGCCCCTTTTGAGTAGTAGTAGTAGAAAGACCTGGATAAAAACTTGCTTGTACCACGTCACATTCAACAAAGCTGTGAGACTGAGAACTCGTAGAACAGAGAACAGAGAGGGTCCTGGAGAAACACGTGCCAAGTTGGTAGGTGCTAGGAGCTTTACGGTGCTGACACAGAGCGGAGAAAGCTCAGCAGGAACAGGGCACAGCTGGTGCCGGCCGTGTGGTATCCAGGTCTGCCCTCGCCCAGGTCAGGACACAGAGTGCAGATAGCGTGGTGAGCTCTGGGCTGAGAGGAGCAAGCCAGGGGTCAGACGCATCCTGTCCGAGAGTGCAGTGTCACCGGCTTGGCATGGGCAGCGGCTGCACCTGACCGTAAGAGGATGTGTGCTTGTAGACCTACGGGAAACATTTCTCTCAGTACCGCTGCCTGCCGTATGTTTTCATTTGCCTCACCCTGAAGCGATCAGGCTCAGTGTTAAAACATGCTGTCGTCTGTGCTGCGCTTATTTTGCAGCAGAGACGTCCAACAATTACAAACAGCACCGCAGGACCCCTTCATCCTCCAGCACTTTGACATACTCTCCCCGTGACGATGATGACATGGTAATTACCTGGCCTCTGATGCTTTTTCATGTTTTTTTTTTCCTACTAGAATACACAACCCTAATTACAAAAAAGTTGGGACGTTGTGTAAACTGTGAATAAAAAAAAATCTATAATTCTGAAAGCATACAAGCAACATAACTTTTTCAGAATAGTCCAAGGACACCATATCAGTTACTGGGAACTGCAAGTTTATATTGTTATATGGCATGTTTATGGTCATTTCAAAGTTGAGGTCGGCAGCATGTCTCAAAAAAGTTAGGACGATGTCAATAAAAGACAGGAAAAGTTGATTAAGACAAAACAGAGGAGGACACTTTACAATTTATTATGTTAACTGCCAAAATGGTTTGTATAAAAGAGCGTTCTTTCTTGTCCTAGACATGATTTCAGCAGCTCAACTTGTAGGTATTGTCTTCATCATGTTTTCCTTTTTGTTATGTTGTTAAAATGTGACGGATCTGGACTGCAAGCTAGCCATTTTAGCATCTGGTTGCCTTTATGATGAAACCACACTTAGTGTAGAATGCAGTTTGCCCTTATCGGGTAATATTTAAAGCCTTCCTTCAAAATGTAATGTCTGGGTGGCTGTTATTTAAAACCTATATATATAATTCAATATTAATTTTGACTTTCCAGATGAGTAAGCAGACCATAACCATGGCACTACTGCACCCCCATACCATCATAGATGCTGCCTTTTGAACTGGTCACTAAAACAAGTAGAATGATAGGTCTCCTCTGTAGCCCAGAGGATGCAAGACTCCATGATTTCCAAAAAGAATGAAAGTTTTCACTTGTGTGACCACAAGATAGTTTTTCATGTCTTCTTGGACCATCTCAAATGAGCTCTGTTTCACCTCTGGATTTTGCCTACATATGAAGTATTCTTTGCATGGTTGAGTTATCACTTCAGCTTTCAGCAAAGTCAATGTATGTTTTTAGACAATGAACATTTTATGATCTCATGAACCCATACAATGATTTTCATTATAGAAATAGATCTGATAGATAGACATATACATGCAATGTTGGTAATTCAATATATTTATGTAATAAATGAGTAATTAATTCCTCAACATCTTTAATTCTGAGGCAGTCAGTGTCTTTGCGACGGCCTTTTATATATATACTTCCATGTTGGCAGTTAATATAATTTGTTTTGCAATGTTCTTCCTTGTGTTTTTTGCATTATTCAGCTTTTACTGCATTTTACTGGCCCTGTCCCAATTTTGTTGTTGCAAGTATCAAATTTCAAATGAGCGTATATTCCCCCCCCAAAACAATAATTTTGCCCAGATTCAGCAGTTGATATGTCATCTTTGCACTATTCTCTATCAAATTTTTGGCTGCATGTTTTGAAAATAATAGTCTTTTGTTTTTGCTGACATTTTACCAAGCCTTCCAACTTTTTCAGAATTGGGCTTGTACCTATGCTGGATGTTTGCCTTTTGAAATAGTACAGAATACTACTGTTCTGCTTACATTTATACAGCTTTATTTTGTCTCCCTTTAGGAGTAACTGAGCATTTAAATTGGACAGCTCTGGGCTTGGCAGGCTCTCCTAAGGCAGTTAGATCTGCTGATGCGTTACAATGCTGTCTGACTAGCATGCGGATCAGTGCTAAAAGCTGTCTGCTTAGATGAGACACCTGCCATTATTTGGGTCGATTTCTTCAACAATCTGCAGTTGAATGTCTGTCTGCCTAATTTGTGTTGTCATATTAAAAGCATAACTGATAGAGCAGACAAATTAAAGCTGGGAGCTTTCAGTGTCTAATGCTGTTGGCTACAAAGGCAGACACTGACATCTATACACATGGCACACATGACGCAGAGACTGTTATAGCAACGCAGTTAAGATTATGCCCTCTATGGGACCTCATTTAAATGAAGGGCAGAATCTAATCTAATGTAGCAAATTTAATGACAATGCAAGATCTTTTTTCCTAGCTTGAGCTTGATTTAATATCATGAGAGACCCTAAGGTGCAGAAGTTGGACCTGCTCAGAGCTCCACATGATGACTTTACTTCATGCATGAGACGCTTGGTTTTGCAGTTGACACTGGTTTTGCACTTTGCCTTGTGTTTAAACTAGGGCCATATATGTGTTTTTATGTGGAAGATAATCATGGATAATCTGTAGTGAAATCAAAGTAGTTTTGTACTGTCGAGCATTGCACAAACAAACAGTACTTAATGACTTGCTGAAGGACAGCAGTGTCAAAGTTCCATTGTTGTGTAGTTGGACAACAGGGCAGCCCTGGTGCTGTTCTTGAGTGCCAGCACTGAGCTCTGTGCTATCCTGTTCCGCCCAGCCCCCCATCAGCACGCCGCGGCGCTCCGACTCGGCCATCTCTGTTCGCTCCCTGCACTCTGAGTCCAACATGTCCCTCCGTTCCACCTTTTCTCTTCACGAGGAAGAGGAGGACACGGTGAGTCTCTTGCCAGCCGCCTGCACTCCTGTGAAGTCTCCAACTCTTCGGCATCTGTCTTTTATTATTTTCTCTGTCTTTCTTTATGTGCCCCTCTCTCTCTTTCCTCTCTTTGTCTGTCTATTTCTCTTTATGTGTCTCTCTCCTCCTCTCTTTGTCTCTCTCTTTGACTGTCTATTTCTCTCTTTATGTGTCTCTCTCCTCCTTTTTTGTCTCTCTCCTTGACTGTCTATTTTTCTGTCTTTATGTGTCTTTGTCTCTCTTTGACTGTCTATTTCTCTGTCTCTCTTTGTGTTTCTCTCTTCCTTCCTTTGTCTCTCTCCTCAACTGTCTATTTCTCTGTCTTTCTCTGTCTCTCTTTATGTGTCTCTCCTTCCTCTCTTTGTCTCCCTCCATCTATTTCTCTGTCTCTCTTTTATTGTTCTTCTGTCTGTCTCTGTTTAATGGCTCTCTTTTAGTTCTTCACCCTCTCTGTTCTCATTTATTCTCATTTTGATGTTTCTTCTCTGTCCTCATTACTACTCTTTCTAATTGCTCTGGCCTTCTTTCTCCTCCCCTCCTGCAGGAGCCTCAGGTGTTTGCTGAGCAGCCTTCGGTGAAGCTGTGCTGCCAACTGTGTTGTAGCGTTTTCAAGGACCCCGTCATCACCACCTGTGGGGTGAGTCGACAACAGTCAGCGCTCTCTCTCTCTCTCTGTCTTTGTCTCTCTCTCTTTTTCTCTCTGTCCCTCTGTCTATCTCTCTGTCTTTGTGTCTCTGTGCCCGTCTGAAGGGGTGGGTTTGTGGAAGCGACGCTTGTCATGCGCCTGGGATGTGCGCCACGTATTGATTTCCTGTCAGTGCTGTGCTGGGAGCGTTCATTGACCCATTTACCCTGGCTGGCCCAGCACTGCCACAGTGACTGGGGAAGAGGCACTCAATAAGATGGTGTGCTCAGACAGGTTGTGTTTTGGCGTTTGATTAACACTTGTGTCTCTTTTTATCTCTCTCTCTTTGTCTGTGTCTGTGCCCAATCCACCCCCCCCTTCTCTCCTCTCCCCTCTTCCGCTCTTCCTGCTCTGCAGCACACCTTTTGCAGGCGATGTGCCTTGACTTCAGGTAGAGTATAAACAGTATTAATCCTTGATAAATCATTTGTTAACATTTGGGCTTGCATTCATTCACGTGTATATGCATAGCTTACAAGATGTTACGTGTATACAAAGTAGCGTTGGAGTGGTCAGGTGAATCTGGTGAACATATCTTTGACGCTTACAACATGCAACGCTTAGTCAGAGAGGATGTGGATGTTTCCTCTTCTGCAGAGGGCTGTTTTAACAGAAGTAGCCACAGGTCTCTACTCTCTGTCTCCTGGTTCTTATGTGTAACCTTTGAGCTGATATTGTGACTTCTACATCTGTGAACAGTGTTTAATTTGCCCAATCTCTCTCTCTCTTTTTCTCTCCCTCTCTCTCTCCTCCTCTCTCTACCTCTGACTATTCAGAGAAGTGTCCCGTGGACAACTCCAAGCTGACAGTAGTGGTGAACAATATTGCCGTGGCAGAGCAGATCGGCGAGCTATTCGTCTATTGCAAATATGGATGTCGCCCGGCGGCGTCCGGCAAGCCCGGGGCTTTTGAAGTAGACCCTCTGGGCTGTCCCTTCACTATTAAGCTCAGCACCAGGAAGTGAGTCTCCTAAAACCTTCCTGACTCAGCGTGTGTGCATGCTACGTACGCATGTGTGCCAACAGCTGCAGCAGCAAATGCTGTTGCCACTATTTTGTGTGTCCTCTGTACCTTGCTGTTCAGAAGCTATGGAAGTTTGTTAGCATGGCTTGATGAATTCATCCGTAAAATGACGGCTTTGTTTGTGTTCTGTGCCTCCGTAGAGATCATGAGGTCAGCTGCGACTATCGTCCGGTGCGTTGCCCTAACAACCCAAGCTGTCCGCCGTTGCTCACCATGAACCTGGAGGCGCACCTGAAGGAATGCGAGCACATCAAGTGCCCCCACTCCAAATATGGGTAAGTGTGCAACCATGGCAACCACACTCTGCTTCAAGTATTTGCAGGCTGCAGTGCAGTATATTGTTAAGGAGTTTGTTTTGTGCCAATCAGCTTTGGAGTGGGGGAAACAAGCTCACATTCATTTTATTTGCACATCAACAACAACGCAACAAATTGCATTTGTGTAACATTTTATCAAGGCACCCAAAAGCATTTTAGCCTTTATTCCAACTATGCTCTGATGCAGCTCATTGATTTCCAGTCACCACATTGGATTTAACATGTTTGAGTGAGTAGGCACAATTTGCTGTCAGAGGCCAGTGATTTTATTTCACCTTGTGAGAAAGCTCAGAGCTTGAATTGGTTATTGGACATGGAACTAATTGATATAATTCTCATTTGTCTCCTCATAGCTGTTTATAAATGCATTAGTCTGACTGCAGTTGCTTTTGTTGGGGGGGGGTTTCATGGTGCTCTGACTGTGCAGAGTCTGATGGTGATTGATTACATGATTAAAATGCTGGCCAGCCTAGCTGTTGATTGATAGCCAGTACTCAGTGTAGCTATTTCCCCTCTAATTGCTGGTTTCCTATCTGTGGTCAATGTGTCTCCATCCAGGTGCACCTTCATAGGAAACCAGGACACCTACGAGACCCACCTGGAGGTGTGCAAGTTTGAGGGCCTGAAGGAATTCCTGCAGCAGACGGATGACCGCTTCCACGAGATGCAGGTGACGCTGGCCCAAAAAGACCAGGACATCTCCTTCCTGCGCTCCATGCTGGGCAAGCTGTCTGAGAAACTGGACCAGCTGGAGAAGAACCTGGAGCTCAAGTTTGGTAAGTGGCTGACCAGCACTCACTCTTCAGTGTTAACCTACTAAAGAACGTCTGAATCACTGACAATGTATCAGTTAGTGAGTAATGGGAACAACTGCAGTATGTTGTAGGCGCTGCTATTTACTGAAGTGGGAAAACCATCTCTCCAGCTCTCAGGCAGTAGACAAACTTGAATGAATAGTAGTTTAGTAAAATAGTGATTTAATTCCTTTTTTCACCATCTTCGTTCTACACTGCACCAATGTTTAATTGGTTCTCTTGATGATCACAATGTCATGTTTGTTCTCTTCTTTCAGATGTTCTGGATGAGAACCAGAGCAAGCTAAGTGAGGACCTGATGGAGTTCCGCAGAGATGCTTCCATGCTCAACGTGAGTCCCAACACACTGCTACATGCATTACTACTTGCTTGAGAACTGTTTACTATTAACGGGTTACTGATACCTGTTTAGAAATCCTTTTAGGTGTAATTTGATGTCTTCAGAAGCCTTAAGACTTTGACCAACAGTTAGTAAGGCTATCTAAAGTCACCTGGAAAAGACTGTTGCATAAAGTAAATGAATTTGCACTGCACTGTGGGAAAAATAAGACCAAGAACAGAAATTAGACACTGAGCGCTGATGTCTTTCTTTCTCTGTATCTCTACTCTAGGATGAGCTGTCGCATATAAATGCCAGGTTGAACATGGGCATCCTGGGCTGTAAGTACCTTTATCCATGCTACTTCTCTCTCTCTCTCTCTCTCTCTCTCTCTGTTGACTGTTGGCCATTTGTCCTTGTCTGTCCCACAGCGTATGACCCCCAGCAGATCTTCAAGTGTAAGGGCACATTTGTGGGTCACCAGGGCCCTGTGTGGTGTCTGTGTGTCTACTCCACAGGAGACCTCCTCTTCAGCGGCTCCTCTGACAAAACCATCAAGGTAAACACCAGGTTGTTTTTATTTGTATGACACATTTGTAAACCTGTTGCACCAAAGTGCTTTCAATTCAAGGAAAATCCACATTTCAAAATGAATAAATAAATAAACACTTAAAGACAGTGCAGTAATAGAGTAGAATAACAGAATAGTCTCCTGAGACTGGTTGAGTTCCTCAGAATACTCACTACTTCCCCTTTTGCGCTGTCTTTCTCTTTCTCTTTCCCTCTCCCCTATCTCCCTCCCTCCCTCTCTGTTTTCTTCCTCCCCCTTCTTCCCTCTGTGGTTATTGTTGTTGCCAGGTGTGGGACACCTGTACCACATACAAGTGTCAGAAGACTCTGGAGGGCCATGATGGCATTGTGCTGGCCTTGTGCATCCAGGGGTAAGTGGTGGACATATGAACACTTTCTCCTACTCTCTCTCTCACTTCTTTTCTTTCCTCTCTCTCTCTCTCTCTCTCTCTCTCTCTCTGTGTCTTTCTTTGTGTCCTCCCTGCCTCTTGACTCCCTGCTCCTTTCTGTGGCTGGACAATAGTCCCGCAGTTTTGCCATGGTGCTGTGCTTGAGTCATACAATTTTGTTTTTCTCTCTCTTTCTCTCTTTCTCTGACACAGGAACCGTCTCTACAGTGGCTCAGCAGACTGCACCATCATTGTAAGAGCATCAGAACTCTGTTCAACCCACACACACACACACACAACCCTGCTAGTAGCCATGTACCATTGTATTTCACTATCGTTTGTGTCTCAGTTGATTTTTCTCTTTCTTTCTTTCTCTCTCTCTCTCTCGGTCTCTGTCTCGGTCTCTCTTTGATGTTAGGTTTGGGACATCCAGACACTACAGAAAGTAAACACCATTCGAGCCCATGACAACCCCGTCTGCACACTGGTATCCTCACACAACATGCTCTTCAGTGGCTCCCTCAAGGCCATTAAGGTTAGCAACAGAGTTAGCGAGACTCTGCTCTGTTTGCTACGCCCCAGCACTCTGTATGGGCTGTCTTTGATTGTTTCATAGCAGTGATTGTGAAGCCATAGAGTAATTACTTGGTCTGTACCCCACAAGATTGTGTTTTTATGATGTATTCTTGCAGTAAAGAAGAAGTCAGACATTTTACAGTTGCTATGGCAGTGGGAAAACTCTACCTGGAGATTAGTGGCACTTGAGCTACTGCAACTAATTAGATGAAGGCAAACTAACACAAAATTTGCTGTAGGATGAGGGTGGAAATATAGCCGTACTGGGGTACTTTTCTCTCTCTCTCTCTCTGACTTTATACCTGCTGTGCTCTAGTCGCCATGGTGATAGCGAGGGGAATGGGAGGAGCGGGTGCTGTCAGCGGTGATCTCATCTCAGAGGGACTTTCCTTCTCGCTCCAAACTCCATGTTGCATCACTCTGTTTTATATCGCAGCTGGCCTTCACTGGAAGTGTACTTCATGCAACCCAATCCCCAGCCCCAGTGTGTGTGTGTGTGTGTGTGTGTGTGTGTGTGTGTGTGTGTGTGTGTGTGTGTGTGTGTGTGTGTGTGTGTGTGTGTGTGTGTGTGTGTGGGTGGGTGGGTGTGGGTTAGAGACATTACTGGAATGGGCTGTTGAAGACACTGAATTCATAGTGAAGGTGTTTTTCTCCCTGCTCCATTTGACCCTGCTTTAGTGTGTTTGTGTGTGTGCTGTTGCAAGTGTGAGGTAATAGAAATACAACTCAAACTGAAAGTATACGGACCCCCCACCCAAACCAAACCTCCCCCTATTCGCAAGAACTGAAGGTGCACCCCCCACCCCACTCCCCTTAACAGTGTCTCTGTGTCCAGTTTGAGTTGTATGTCCTTAATATCCTGACTGATATTTAGGATATTGAGGGTATACAACTCAAACTGACAATGAATGACCCCACCACCCAACCACATCCCCCACTTGTATGACACAACTTTCAAATGACCTAGAAATAACAGAAGGAGAAGAAACAAGTCCACTGAATTCAGTTAAGTGATGTCAAAAACGTCTAAGCACCATGTAGTCCAGATATCCATCGAGGTTAGCTGCAAATCAGATGGCTTTGGTCTCACATTATATTACTTTTTTTTACCATTTGTGGCCACTGTATCAAATTCAATGTGAGTGAATTTAAAGGAGACATAGAATCAGAAAACATTTTTGCTTTGGTGAATTGGGAGAGGTTGTGCATGGCCAGAAAGCTATCATGAACATGAGGCATGATTGTACCCTCCTTCATATGAAAATCTTGAATTTAGGAATAGCCACTAAAATACGTGCAAATGAGAATAAAGCCTACGTGTGATGTCATACAAAACAAAGCAATTTTAGATCCCAACATGGACTAATGCCTATTTATTTGCTTTTTCTGTAGTATTTCAATGCATGTGACAAATAAACATTCATCTTCATCTGTAGTTCAGTTGCGGTTGCCAAAGAGGGCACTGTGGAAGACCGCTGCGGCCCACCCACTTGTTGGAATGTGGGCTTGGAGAACCAGATGGAAGCAATACGAAGGAGAGGTAGTTGCAGGTGTAACAATAGCCAAAAAATATTTATTTGCCTTCCCAGGTCAAATACTGATAATAAAAAAAAACACTCAATAAAGCCCAAAAAAATTAAGTACTTTAACTAGCACTCACAACAATGCCATTCATCAACATGCCTTATAACTGAGACAACCTTCCTCCTCAAGACTCCCCGACCAACTGAGCTGCCCTGACTAAATACACCCACCCATCAAGTCCTAATTGCCTGAAATTGGGTAACAGGGCTGAACTACCCAAAAGGGAAGCTCTTTTCACAAATATCCATATAACATAAACAAAACTCAAACAAAAACTAACCGTAACATACACTGCGACAATTGTCCATAAAGGGTGATTGGGAAGGAGAAATCCCATCTGTGTGTGTATGGATGCGCATATGCCAGTCAGTGTGTCAGTGTGCCCACGGGAACAAGTCTTTCTCTCCCTCTCCCTTTCCGCCTTTACGGCAGCGCAGAAAAAAGTCCAATAAGTCCATGACGGTGAGAAGGGAGATATTTTAGCTTCTCACAGGCACCAATTAGCCAAAAGGACCATTTCAATAGAAAGCCTAAATAAAAGGTTTTTCTTCAGGCTTGTAAAATTGCACTTGAGCTTATTTCTGATAAATTAAAGTTGAATATATTTTAATTTAACACCAGAGAACAAGGTACAATTGATTGATTCTATGTCCCCTTTAAAGCTGTGTTCAAGACTACTAGAAACCAAAAGTAACCCACAACAATTACAGATAGCTTCTTTAACTGCGTTTTTTTTGTCTGTGTGTCTGTGTGACATTGGGATATTGTGTGCAGGCACAGAACTCAAACTGTATTCCTCTTCCTCTAATAGCTCTCTCCCTGTGTTATATCACGGATGTGGGATACCATGGGGACAGAAATCAAAATGAAAGTGTGTGTTTCTGTTTCTCTTTCACACTCTCTGTCTCTTATCACTCTCTCTCTCTCTCTCTCTCTGATTATTACAGATATGGAATGTAGTGGCTCTCTCTCACTCACTCTCTCTCTCTGTGATATTACAAATATGAAATATAGTGTCTATCTCTCTCTCTGTGATATTACAGGTATGGGATATAGTGGGAACAGAGCTGAAACTGAAGAAGGAGCTGACGGGTTTGAATCACTGGGTGAGGGCTCTGGTTGCCTCCCAGAACCATCTCTACAGTGGGTCCTACCAGACCATTAAGGTCAGAACACACACCACACCACACCACACTGCAACAAATTAGTTCCTAATTAAAGTAGCCTGTTTCCGAGGTGCGCCCAGAATACATGTAAATGTCCTTTCTCGTATCCTTGTCTGTAGTAGTCGGGCGTCATTGTCTAAAATGGGACTAGTGGGTTGTTCTGTGGAGCAGGAGCTGGAAAGAGAGGAGGCTCTTTTTGTGTGTGGGCCGTCAGAAAGTAAATAGAGAGTAGAGAGGGAGAGATGAGATGAGAAAGCGCACGTGAGTGGCTAAGGGAGGGCTGAGCATGGAGGGAGAGAGAGAGAGAGAGAGAGAGAGAAGGCCTCTCCTGTCATCTCAAGTTGTTTAATTAAGGCTCCAGGGACACAGAGACAGAAAACAGACAGACTACCACAGCATCTCCAGCACAGTGCTCTGTGTGTGTGTGTGTGTGTGTAGACATGTTTGTTTGCGTGTGAAAGTTTCCTTCCAAGTATGTGTGTGTGTGTGAAAGAGAGAGATAGAGAGGCTTTTGTCTCTGTAGAGCAGAAAAGGAGGACGGGAGAGAGGAGGACGGGTGGGGGATGGGTGCCTACAGACAGTTAATGGTATTTTCTGGCTAGTTCTCTGTATATATCAACAAACACACATATATGCTATAGTGTTTATTTATGCTTTCTGTCGTTCCCTGCGTGCGTTCTTTGGTCTGCTTTTAGGGACGGAACATAAACTCTGTGTTCTCTCCACGTTTGGAGGAGTGCTGTACTGTTGCCATGGAGATAGAGTTGATGGCTTACAGATGTTCCTAAGCGGCTCTTAGGGATTTTACCTCTCTCCTCACATGGCAGATAAGAACACATAGCTGTGTGTGTGTGTGAGTGTGTGAGAGAGAGGCCCAGTTCAGGCAGAGCTCTCTATGTAATGTTCAGCAAACACTGGCCTCTGTTTACCTTCAGAGTTTACAGTTTAACGTAGTGCATGGCCGTGCCAGGCGGTGCTTATCTTAGAATGTATGTCTCTTCACTACCCACTAAGAATGATGGTGCCTGTCAGAGTAGAGACACACAGTTATGAAACACCAGTTGCTTTTGTGAAAGTACAGTATATATCTTAGATAGTAGATATCTTATATCATGACAGTTTGTTATGTGGCATGACTTTCTCTGTCTATAACACAAACACACACACACACACACACAATGCACATAATGTGCACACGTGTTGGAGAGCTGGTCTTGATTTCTTATTTGTTTTCATTGGATCTTTCGCTGTGTTGTTGCCGTAAGATATTTATTGGGCTGTACCTATCTTATGGTATTTGAGCAAAATATTTACTCTGCCGTGTTTATAGCTGCATAAAGAAACCTAAGGCGATGCGTTGTGAGAAGATTTTGTTGGCACATAGCTGACTTCTTATTTGGAGCAAATTGTCTCAGGACAGTAAAACGCTATTCTCTACTTCAACAATAGACTGGGATATTATGTGTCAAATGCAACATGCTGATTTATCTTTTTGGAAAAAAATACAGTTGAATTGAACTGAATTGAGCTTGAGTTGAATTGAGCCCTCTCATAATAAACGGAACTGTACATTCTTCATCCCTCAATCTCACTAACTGACTGACCACAGATTGGCCTCTTCTTTTTTGCTTCTGTTTTCTGGACTGTATAACTAATATGAGTAGGGCTGGGGGATATGGCAAAAAATGTGATCATGATGTAATTGTCCCTATTGACCATTGTCGATTTTTATCATGATTAGGACTGGGCGATAGAACTTCAAAATAATCATTAATTGACTGGACAGAATCACATAACACATGTGGTAGTGTGCTTTCAAGGATCAGTGCATGAACACACAGAAAGAAATGCACAGAATATAAAGAAAAAGTTTACAAAATAATAACAATAACAGTAATAATAAACAACAATTTGCAGCCATGTGCTTGTTCATTGTCAATTCACGGTTATAGGTTCGATTAATTTTTTCGATTAATTGCCCTGGCCTAGTCTGGAGCAAACGGGTGCACATCCACTTTTCTCAGATCTCTGTGGGGACATTGTTGCGAAAACCACTGTGTGACTATCTTCCCCTTCCCTCTTCACCTGTCCGTCCCGCAGATCTGGGACATCCGGTCCCTGGAGTGTGTCCACGTCCTGCAGACGTCAGGAGGCAGTGTCTACTCCATCGCCGTTACCAACCACCACATCGTGTGTGGCACCTACGAGAACCTCATCCATGTAAGAAATATTGTTTTGCATTTATTAATTATTATGTATGTTTGTTTGTTTATTTATTTATGTATTGTTTACATATTTATGTAATGTATTTCTTCAGAGTGACGTCACTCTGGAGAAACAGGTTAGTTGCAGGGACAGACCACTTGCAGCACAGGTTGCTTAATGTCTTGTTGAAAGTCCTGAATCACTATGCCACCAGAATTTTTGAAGTTAAACCGATAATTCATGTTTTATTTCATTCTGTTCATTCTGTTTAATTCAAATTTATTTTGTAATCTTCAGTGGAAGTATCAATTGTATGTTAAATAAAATAAATAAATTCTTGGTCTGTATTAAGTAGATTTTCACCAATGGTTCTTGTAAAGGCTATTTCCTTTCTAGGAAGTTGGACTCAGTGAACCCTTTTCAGACAGACACATTCGTTACATCTATAAATCATCCTGTTGAACCTTTTTTGGGCAGTAGAGTCTTTGTTCTTTTAAAGAGACGCTGCTGAGCAATTCAACAGGATGCTTTGCAACCAGTGAACCTTTGCTGTTCCGCCTGCTTGGCTCCACTTGATTCAGGCCTGTGTAGTAGCTGCCTCATTAGCCAGTGACTAAGATAGCTAAATGCACTGGCCCATATGAACAGTGAGCTGGCCACTTGCCTAATGCTTCTCTTGCATAACATCTCTCCACTTAATTGTTCTCTTTTCTCTCTCTCTGTCTTTAGCAATTTCTCTTTCTCTTTCTTTCTCTTTCTCTTTCTCTTTCTCTCTCTCTGTCTCTTTCTCATTCACTCACTTACTCATTAATTCATTCACACACACTCACTCACTCTCTCTGTGTCTCTCTGTCTTTTCCTCACTCATTAATTCACACACTCTCTCTCATGCTCATTTACTCACTGACTGTCTCTGTTTGTTATTTTCTAGGTGTGGGACATCGAGTCCAAGGAGCAGGTGCGGACGCTGACGGGCCATGTGGGCACAGTGTACGCCCTGGCCGTCATCTCCACGCCAGACCAAACCAAAGTGTTCAGTGCCTCTTATGACCGCTCCCTCAGGGTCAGTAGTCCCAAAGAGCCCGCCCCCACAGACACACACGCATGCGGACCAGCACACGAAAGGCATAGCATTATGTATAGAGACTAGCTGAGTCATAATAGAAGGAGTCTTTTATTGTCACTATACAAAGTATAGTAGTAGTGAGATGTCGTTCGGAACAGCCCACAGATGCACTGAGAAGCAGTTATAGGTACAGCAATATATCCAAACTAGAAACTACTAAACAATACATACAAATATGGTTGATGTATACAAATAAGGCTATGATGGGTAATAAATACAAATAAGGCTATGATGGGTAATAAATAAGGTGCAATATATTTACACAGTCCTAATTGCACTGTCCAATAAATACAAATAAGGCTATGATGGGTAATAATTAAGGTGCAAAATATTTACAGTCCTAGTTGTACAGTCCAGAGTCTTATTGCACATTCAGAAAATGCTCAAGGCAAGAAATTCAAGTATTCAGGGAAGTGACCTAGTGCAGTAGTAGGAAGACACGCTGTGTCGACACACTCACCCACACACTCAGACACGCCTTGCGACTTGGGTTATTGGGGGGGAGGGGCAGGTGAAGCATGGAGTTCAACAGTCTGATAGCCCCTCTATGATTGTGCCGATTAAGCATGTATTGTTTGTAGCCTCTAAGGTCGTTGCTAATGGGGTTAGTCTGATGGGACTGTAAATATTATGTGTAGACAGTGTGCTGATCCAACAATGGATGGTATAATTATTGTCTGTAGTGCAAAGGTACGGTGAAGGCTGATTTTGTGTTGTGATTAAGTTTTAAATGTGTGCATGCCTGTCTGTGTCTTTTGTCTGTGCTGTGCTCTATGCTATTAACTTTTTAATGTGTGTGTATTCATGGCTGTGTGTACGGCTGCAGGTGTGGAGTATGGACAACATGATCTGTACTCAGACGCTGCTGAGACACCAGGGCAGCGTAACGGCGTTGGCCGTGTCCAGAGGACGTCTCTTCTCTGGCGCTGTGGACAGCACGGTTAAGGTAAGGCCTCGGCTAGACGATAGGGGGTTCTGTGAAGAGCCGATGTACTCTACATACAAATTAAACTATAGCAGAGATCTATTTATTATTGCTATTGACTGAAGTGGACTTGGCAGCTTCAGAAGTTAATGCAGAATGACTTACTGGCATAACTCTACATTGATTTACATCAGTTAATTAGTGATCTGTTAACCGCACAAGCAAGACAATGTATCACTTTAACTTTCTGATGCCATATTTTCTTTAACCTCAGGTTGAAGTCATTGTCTTGGTTATGCCAAGTTCAGCTCCTCCCTACTCTCTGTTTTCACAGGTGTGGACTTGCTAAAGGAAGCCCAGACATTGCTGTACCATAGCCCATGAATGCTTACCAGCAAACGGTTCATGCATCTTCAGTCCTATGCCGAAGATCAAAGTAAACTCCGAAACACACTTCAGATGAACTCTGTTAACGTGCAACGTGATTTTACAGTGACATTTCAGAGAAGACACATTTTTTTCTGAGCAGGTTTTTAAAGACACACACACACACACACAAAAGAACACACCTCTGGGACCCTTCTGAACCTGAGACGAACTTGAACCCGAGGTCCTTATTGAATGCCAAAAGGAATTCTGTCAGCTGCGGAGGATCATGGGAAGTCCGATCTGTGTTCTATTGTGGGTACAGCTGAAGCGAAGCTGGACTGTTTTGCCTTAAACGCATGTTCTGTCCGTGGGCTCTGCTGTGCTCCTGCGCGTTGGGACTCCTCTTCTCGTCACCAAAACATCTTTTTAATTAAGGATCGACGCGACACCAGAATCATGTCATGTCATGTCATAAAAATCGTGTTTTAATTCTTGTAAATACGTCCTTGACTCCTTTTTTTTTTTTTTTTTTTTTGCTCATGAAAGAGACAGGAATTTTAACCTGGACCTTAAAAGAGATGGAGAAAGACAGGTGTGAGTGACTTTGAGAGACAAAGAAAGCACGGTTCTTGGATGAGTACTGAATTTTTTGCAGTGTTCTGCACCAACGGCTGTTTTGGGCTGTATGTGCTGTCGGGGGCGGGGGGGTGGGTGAGGTCAAAGTCCTGTGCCTGTTTTGTCATTTGTGGTTGCCATGGTAGTATTCTTCTCAGACCTGGTGTTCTCTGAACAGTTGTCTGGGCAGTGCGGTGCTGCCACAGACTTGTGATGGGGGACAGTGGCTGTGTGATCTGAAATGCAGTTTTGCTTTGTTTTGTTTGCCTGTTTGTTTGTTTGTTTATTTTGGTTCATGTGTGCCTGTAACCAACACACTCCCACTCACTATATGTCCCTTGACTGTTCCACAATTACACACACACACACACACACACACACACACAGTCTTGCACTCACACACAAACTTTCCACCACGTCCCTTTCTGCACCGGTGCACCTAAAGACTTTTTTGCGCTTTGAGACACTTAAAACACTTTGATCACAAGGGGTGGTAAGCCAGGGCTTTTTGAGTTGACATCAATTACATCATGCACATTTGGCAGTGTAGCCCAAGGGCATATTAAAATAAGAATTGGCTTCATTGTCTGCTGGATTAAGTTGAATTGTGAGAAGTAAATATTATTATAATATAATGCAAAATAACAGTAGTAAAGTAAAATAAAAGTCATTTAGTCACATTCATCCTTTAATTCAGTCATTCACAGTTTTCCACAAACTGTACTGCAATGCTCTACAATAGGAGAGCTATTGCACAGTATTTGTGGCCCACTCCCCCTTGTGACCACAGTGGTCGGCTTTCTCCACATGCAAGTGCACGCTGCCTTTATCCGTTGTGTTTTGAGTTCCCAGTGCCAGACAAGTTTCTTTAACTTGAGTGCCATTTCTGCTTCTCGGGGGAAGTCCACGCTACTACTGCTGCTGCTGCTACTACTGCTTTGCTTATAATTCAGCCTTTAAGAACTTGTTTTTTTCTAAGTGCGTTCACTGCATAACCGCCTTGTCCATCACAACACACACACACACAGATGTATATATCGATGTATATGGTATTATGCAGTATTTCCATGTCAAGGGTCCTATGGCTTTGGTCACTCTGCACCAGGCCGAGTGCCCCTGCAGTAGGCATAAGGCTGTGGGGTGCACACTGAGGCTGGCAGGCAGGCAGGCAGTGCTGCCAAATTAAAGGTGCCAAAATCCTCCCCACTGCACACTGCGTGATGTTCAGTGATAACTTGGCTTTAGGACACAGACCAACTTTTCGGCCTTTTCTTTGTTATGTCCCAGTCATAATCCATGTGTATGCTGTAAATCAATGTCCAAATCTGAAAATGCAGTTGCAGCAATAAGGATTTGGGGTTTTTGCAGGAAAAGGAAAATGTTCAGAGAAGCCTATTGTCAGTGTGATGGATGTAACCAATCTCTTACTGCCTTACCAGCAGCTTTAAAGTGGTAATAATTCCTGTAAATCCTCTGCTCTGGAGGTAGGCTGGATTGTACATGTGAGTCAGAGCTGGAGCTGGAGTTGGAGAACAAGGCTCCACTGTGTCTATGGCAGCACCGGGCAGGAGCAGCTGGCTGATGCTGTGATGTATCTGGTGGTTTGGTAGAGGGTTCAAACTAGGGCTGATTGAAGAATCATGGTTGTGCCTTTCGGGGATTATGAAAACAACGGAATCGAACTGTAATGATTTCTTTCAGCGGTGAACAACCTGGGCTTCAGAAAGTCAAAGTCGTGACGTGTACTTACTCCATGTTTGCACCTAAATCAAACAATTAGGATTGATATGCACATTTATAGAGTAAAGATCAGGTGGTTTCTCACCATTTTCTTTTCAGTTGAATTACATAAAAACCTTGGTACCTGTGTCCAAAATAATTCATGCAGATTTCCAGTTAATAGTTTTCTAAATTGTCCACATTAAGTAGGATTATTAGTTGTTTTTTTTGCCATAATTGAGTAGCACTGTTTGACCCTCTGACACAGGCCCTTCCAGATAACCAGTGTCCTGACTGACACCAAAGCCTAGGAAGCTTTGGACTGGTTGCTAGAGCAAGACAGTGCAGTGCAGTGTGACAAGGATGGGGAGGATGGAAATTGGCTTGGTCCTGGGGCAGGGTGAACAGCACAGCCTTGTATGGGAATGCTGCAAAGTGTACTTGCTCTCGCTGTGCCAATGATGTAATACGATCCAGCCAGGTTCCTCTCTCAGGCCTAGAGCACTACCAGCTCAGTCGGACGGCCCCAGCAGCCACTCCTGCCTGCCCCCGATGGATGGATGGTTGGGTGGATGGATAGATGAGTGAGTAGGGCTGGGCAATGAATTGAAAAATACATTTAATGAGTAATTAAACATTTATCAATCCATTAATTGAAGTAATCTTGCCAGTGACAATTTTTCCCTATTTTTTGTATTTTAGTTATCTTGAAATCATAAAGATAACTTTTTATTAGAAGAAAAAAAATCTCCCAGCTTCAAAAGTTGAGTATATTTACAGTACAAACACCCCCCCCCCCCCCTTCATTAATGGTATTCAAGGTAAAATGTTCAATTAATCATGATTTTGATTTGAGGTTCTAACTGCCCAGCCCTATGGTTGAGGGTGACCTGCTGGGGCTCAGAGTTGGGTTTTCTCATCTTTATCCACCAGGAAATAAAACAAAAGCAAAACATCACTTGTGAAAAAAAAAAAAATCAAGACAAAAATGGAAATCTCAATAAAATCATGCAAGCCTGATTTTACCATTAAAGCATTATACATTTTTGAAGTGGTGGTTTGTGATTATTTTGTTTATTATTTTGACCTTGTTTGTTTTCTGGACTTGGTGTGATTGTCACCTCCCACTTTGGTAGTTAACAAAAGTTAAAAAACAAAACTTGAAGCCATACCATGACAATATGAGCAAACTTGCACCCCCTAGTGTCCAAACAAGGCACTGATGGGCAATGTACAATAGACATCAGCAGGGCAAATTTAGTCTTGCCTTTAAATGACTGAAATTGTATTCCCTTTTCTCCCACAGTTAAAGTGGGTATCACACACAAGACATGGGGCAATTAAACTGAGCTTTATGTGATTAATGGGTACTAATACCACTGCATAAAAGCCGGCAACAGTTGAGGCCTCAGAGTTACACTAGCTTTTCAGAGGACAGTAAATATGAATGATCTTAATACGTCTCCATGGTTTTATGTAACCCCCCACACACACATACACACACAAAAAAAAGCAGTTAAAATGCGAACATGAACTAATTTGTGTGTGGCTCCCTAGGGATCTATACTGTAGGGACTAGTGTATTAAATTGTAACTAAATACAACACAGTCTACCATCCCTTAAATTAACTTTTAGTAAAGAGACAGCAAGCTAAAGGGTTCGTAAATAACATTTATTTAGAGCAGATGGTCGTTGATGCAGTCACTGCAAGCACACCACTGTTTCCATTGCCAGCCACAGTTGGGATCATACAATTCAATGGCAAAACGTCAACACAATAAACGGCCCGCACACAGGAGCAGTGCAGAAAAAGAAAGTCTTTTTTTTTGTACATCTCTGCAAACAGGATTAATTGAAACAGCTTTATTTTTTATTTCATTTTTACTAACCAAACAATATCTCTCACCACAACAAGTTTTGACCATTTTGTTTTTTGCACGATTTTCAATGTTTCCATTCTTCTTTTTTTCTCATCATGTTTCCATCCCTCAAAGGTTGTCTCCAAGGGAACAAACAAAAATAGACAATAAGAAAATGACAAACTGAGGAATGAATAAACAGACACATTTGTTTTTTTTCTCTTAAAAAAGGGGCATGAGGGTCCACAGTGACAAACATCCATCTATATATATATACACAAGAAAGAAGAGCAATGATGGTTAGATGAACAAGAGAGAAAGAAAAAAATAGGCAATGATTTTATGTTTTGGGCACAAACTACAATGAGTGGAGACTATGCTTACCATGCTCCTACGCCCCTCCCTCAAGAATACACCCAGGCCTGGTCGACTCATGTGTGGTAAAAATACGCCCAATGAGCTGAACAGAAATGTCCAAAATAGTTCCTCGTCCTGGTATACACGCACGTATGTACATTATTCATGAACTCATCATGAGACGACCAATGGAATGAACACATGAAAACACAAAGCAAGGCACATACATGTTTTCCAAAACTTAACATTGCATAATATACAACTTATCATCATGAAACTACATGAATATTTGAACACAAATACAAACAAGAAAAAAAGGGTGGAGGAATATAAAAGTGTTTTCTTGTACAATTTATTTACGTCAGAACACAGAGAATCTGTCAGTAAAATTCATTTAATTAATTTCCCCCTGAAACCTCTGCGCTCTAAAAGCTTTCAGGATGCTGCACGTTATTAAATACTTTCTTTTTTTAATTATTAATATATAATTTATGTTTACATAACTTAAATATCACAAACATTCTCTCAGCCTAACATTTCTGGAACTATTGAATGCTGAGCCAAGAAGCAGACCTCTGGAATTTTCCATTGTGGTGGGATTATTTTCATTTATTCATTTTTCATGATTTGGAAATGTTTGCTTTGTCTCCTTCCCTCCGGGGTCCTGTTCCTTATTCTAGTCACACACACACACTGGTCGCTGTAGGAACATCTCTTGGACACTGTGGCAACTATAATAATGAGCTCAGTGATTGTCATGGCAACATCAGAGATGGTTAGCAAAATAACGAGGCTGTTTGAGTGTTCTGCTGACGATGAGATAATGACATTCAGAGACTTTAAAAAACTGTAGGCGAGGGTGAGGAGACGGAGGACAGGGTGGACCGGGGGGGAGAGAGAAAGCCCCGCTGAGACAGATCTGTTGATTCTGTCACTCTCAGGTAATGAAAGGAAACTGGATAGCAAGCTCACCTGGAAAAAAAGAAGAGTGAGGGAAAAAAGAGAGAAGGGAGGAAAAGAAAAGAGAGAGAGAGAGAGAGAGAAAAAAAAACCCAGAGACTCAAGAGTGCTCAGCCTGATGCTGCTTAGACATCAAGTAATCCATCACGCTGCTGTCCGCCTGCTCTCAATGTGTCCCCAGTGCATTTGCAGTCTGTCACCTGTGGTCCCACTCTAAATTGAAAGCAACTTTTGCAGTCCTGACTGATCCCTCCCTTATAAATAGGAAATACAGAGAAAGAGAAAGAGAGAGAGAGAGAGAGAGGCAGAGCGAGAGAGTGGTTTGGGTCATAATGAAGAGAAGCAGTAGCCATCCAAACAGTTCTGAGAGCCGCATGAGAGAGTGTCTGTCACAGCCGGACATTCTGGCGAACACGACTGTCAGCCACTCAAACGCCACTCCTGCCTCCTGGGTCCATCTAACAAGCTTCAGAGCCGGATGGAGGGTCGGGTGCACAGAGGAATGGACACAGATGAGGCCTTACACTGCACCACCACATCACTCTACAACTACACCTACACCTACACCACGCCACACCACCGCCACCCAGGGGATGATGGACTACATCACATGCATACAGACACACAGTGGAAGAGAAAGGACCCATGCTTTCTGTGAGCCACACCTCAGTAAACTGAGCAGTTGTAAGAGTTTCCCCGGCATCCACACATATTCTCAGCCAACTGCCGTCATATCCAATGTCAGCTTGCACTTGCACCTTCTGACCTTCTCCTTCACTTTATCTCCACCTGTAAAGTGACACACACCTCTCCGTTCTAGAAAAATGGGGGGCAGGGGGGGGTCGTCTTCTTTTTGTGCTTTTCCATGACAAAACCAAACACTCCACAGCACTGAAACACACTTCCGTTGAGCACTCTCTGTTTCACAGGGGCGAATGGGTGAGACTGCAAGCTTGTGTCTTGGCCCAGGTGCATGCTCTCTGTTCATGCATCAGACACAAGTCAGAGGAGTCGCTTCATGTGTGTTTTGCTCTTCTGATCTTGGACAAAAGTGTGTATGTGTGTGTGTGTGCATGTGAGTGTGTTCTTGTTAGCAGCGCTAAGGTCACCTGTCACTTTAAGGCACACAGGACACTGGCCAGGACAGGGAAGTTGGGCAGAGCGGAAGGTGGGGGTGAAGGGTTGGGATTGGGGGGGTGGGGTTAGGTGGGTGAGAGGGAGGTTGAAGGGGGGGGGCCTGTGTTTGAGGATGCAGCGGATTCATGGATCTGGGGTGCGTTTCCCAAAACCACGGTTGGTAACTAAGTTAGCAATTTCCCATTGCCAACAAACTAAGTTGCTAACTGGTTAGCAACTACAGTCTTGAGAAACACACCCCTGGACAGTGGGAACAGAGACTGAGAACTGGGCACACAGTTCAAAACAAGAGGAGAACAGAAAGCAGGGTACACTGCCACCGCAATGACTTCAGTCAACACAGCATTGAGACAACACTTCAGCAAGGCAACACAAGTGCCTCAATACATCAAAGAACTGGTTCTTTTTTTGTCCTGTTTGGTTATATATATCTATATATCTATATATTTTCTTCTCTGTATCTGTCATGAAAGGTCCATATTTTTAAAACATGACAACACTTGGAACATTTGACATTAAATTAAAAATGTAAAAATGTTTTATATATATTTATATATTTATATATATATATATTACTGTACTAATGCATGACTCTCACTATGAGATTTTCTTTTAGATATAAACTTTCCTCATGCTTACAATGTACACATACCATATTATTTTAGTATTATCAACGTCATCATTATTTTGTATTGTTTTGTAATGTATTTGCTAGTCATCTTTCACGATAGCTTGAAATATTTAGGGACTCGGAATTGTACAAAAAGAAAATAACAACTCAAACCAAGTTGACAGACGGACAGCAATTTTTGTTTTTGTTTTTCTTTTGTTTATGCCACTGTGGTGATGAGGCCTCTTCTGATGCTTCGCCGGCCCTTGCTCCTGTCAGTATACACAATCTGTGTACGGAGGAGCTGCAGCTATGACCCAGCCCTGCAGCCCTGAGGTACTGTACTTCAGGGAGTTGTGCAGTCTGACAGGGACGGGAGGAGAGGAGTGGAGTGGAGTGGAGAGAAGATAAGAAGTGGGGGGTGGTCAGGACAGGAGAGAAGAGGCATTTGGGGTCAGTGGGATCTGACCTGTGATTTTAAAAACTGAGGAAACCGAGGACGACGATATGAATGAGGGGGACTGGAAGTGGGAGGGAGCTATTTTGTTTTTTGTTTTTTTTTTTGGTCTTTATAAATGGTGGCGGGCAGGGGAAAAAGCCCTTCTGGGCCCTTTTTGGGTGGTGGTGGTGTGGGGGGTGGGAGTTGGTTGGTCGTCATTGTGCCCTTGTGCCCTCCTGGGGTCCTGAGGTGTTGCCGTGGCGACGCCTGTATGTGCTCATGTCTACTCCAGCATGGCGTCCAGCTGGTCGGCCAGGTCGTCGAACATGCTGCCGATGTCGTCCAGGATGCTCCCTGTGCTCTTCTGCTCCACCACCGAGCTGCACACAAGACACAAGGAACAGTTAGGGCAACAAGGCAGAGGCATTCATTCACAGTTGACTCTCAGAAGGTTAGGGTGACTCCATTAAACAGATCAGATCACTGACTCCATTAAACACATTTTATGATATACACAAGGCTGGAGGTATTTACTTCTATGGTACTCAGTATGGCAACACTATATTACATTATATAGGTAACTCTGCACCCCTCAAAATAACTCAAATTAACATGAAGTCAAGCAAGCATAATCTGCTCTGGCTCTACTGTGGTTGTTGGGGGTTTGCTGTGGGTTGGGTCAGTGTGTTGCACAACTCACTCTTTGTGCCCTTCCTCTTTGATCTTCTCCTCCACAGCCTGCAGCGCTGCAGCTAGAGAGGCGCTGGTCTCCTCCAGCTTCTGATGCACGGCCTCTGGCACCATGGGCGCTCCCAGCGAACTGGGACTCGCTGCTGCTCCAGGACTTGCCGCGGCCCCTCCCCCGGAGCCCGTGGTGCCCCCGACGGCCGCGGCGTCCATGGACACCCCGCTGATGGAGGAGCGTGGGGGCTTGACGGGTGGAGGTGTGGGGAGGGGGCTGGGAGACGGGCCGGGGGTCAGAGGCGTCTGAGGCGTTTGCGGGGTCTGTGGGGTTTGGGGCGTCTGTGGGCTTTGGGCAGGGGGACTGGGGAGTTTGGCGGGGGTCGGGGCAGGCATGGCGGGCACTGGGGTGGGAGGGCTGCTCGAGATCTTAGAAGGCACCGATGCCAGTGGCGGCTGCTTGGCTGGAGAGGCCATGGGCGTGATGGCATTCATCGACGGGAGGACATTCTTCGGTTTCGGGGCCGTTGGGGGTGGAGCTGGTTTGGGTGAAACTGGAGGAGGTATTTTCTTTCCCTCGACTACGTGAAGGCCAGGCAAAGACATGGAGGAAATGGAAAAAGACATTTCAACTAATGGAAAAACAATGCATCTCTATTAAGCGCTCTCAGAACTTTGAAACTCTGGTCACTTACTTGGTAAAGAACTTAGGGTTAAGAACTTCCACCCTTTCCTTTATAATGGTTTAGTCCATGTGTATGGGTTAATTGGGTTGATTGAGTGAAGTGGTAATTGGTCAGCCTATTTAAGGGCTGGCTGCTTTGTCTTCCAGGAGCCAGGAAGACAAACACCAGAAGAGACAGAGTGAAAGGCAGTTGGAAGAAAGCCATCCCAACTTGCTGAGAAGTTTGGGGATTAATGTAAAGGTTTAGTCATATTGGGCAAAGTTCCCAGGTTCTGAAGTTTTGATGTTCCCAGCTTTCTGTGAGGCTAGAGAAAGGGTTAAGTCAAGGTCCAAGGTTTGCAGGGTTGCCCCATTGGACTGTTAGTAATAGTGAACTCCTTGTCTGGATTTGTAACTGGAACTGTTCTGTGTTTTGGGCATTTTCTGGCTCATGCTGCAATAATTAAGACAATATATTTTTGTACTGGACTGCCACTTCTTCTAGCACTTTCTTCCCTCACTACCATCTCATCCAGCAGCGCACCTCCCTACACGTGCGGTGGTGCACGGCCATTCTCACAATCATATGTCCCTTATTTGGAACTTTAAAGACATGAATGATCAATGATTCACCAAAAAGCATACTAATTAAAAAGCAATGCTGTGTGGATTTACCTGGACTTGCTGGTCCCCCAGGTCCAGGGAAGGGTGCTTTCTTTGAGGAGGGGACTGCAGCCCCCTGCTTCTTCATATGCTGAGCGAGGACCGGTTTGGGAGACACGGGAGGTTTGATCTTGCGTGGGGTCTCGGCACCCTGAGTCCCCATGTCAGCACTGTCCCTCCTTGGAGGAGTGCTGTCGGCGTTTTCCTGTGGTTTTGGCTGCTGGGGTGGCGGCTGCTGCTGCTGCTGTTGCGGTTCGTTCACCTCGGACGGCGGTCGCCTCTTGATGGTACCGGTACCGTTCTGGTATGCCACAGGCATCTGTCCGTTCTGCAGATCCTCTGCGTCCTTGTCTCTGCTCTTGGGCCGGCGTTTGACCGTGTTGGACTCGGTCAGGTGGAACTTGGCACCATTGGGATGCTGCTGCTGCTGTTTGGAGCTCCGCACGCGCCTCTTGAGGGTGGCGGTGGCATCCACGCGAGACAGCTCCTCCTGGGGAAGGGAGTAGACGGGCAGCTCCTCACCGTCGCCTTCGCCTTTCCTTGGCCGCTGCTTGATGGTTAGGTTGCCTTCCTCGGCGAAGGGCAGGTTCTCGGCGGAGCTGCCGCCAGAACTCGGCTGGGAATCTGGTCCTTGTCTGGGGTCAGAGGTCGTTGCCATGGGGCCTGGACCTGGGGCCAGGCCGGCATCCCGCTGGCTTCTGGCAGCTGCCACCAGGTCCGTGACTGGTCCACTGATAGTCCTGCGGCGGTTCACTACCTCACCATCCAGACCAATTGCATCATGCTGCTTGCCCACCTACAATAGTTTCACATTAGAGCAGAAAATATAAAATTGTAACACATAGACTTCAGTGAACATTACACACCTCATCATTTAGAATATAGGTCTGACGTACAGCTTGTGTAGATATGGGTTCACCTTACTGAAATGTAAACAGGCAACTCAAGATATACCCATCTACAAATTACAATCATTCTACATAAACTGTTTGTTACGGTTACTTCTGGTAACATGTAACATGTGACTCGCAGCAGTTAATGGCCATTGTCTGCACACCTATACCTATACGATGAATATTGTGTAATGATGTACTGATTTGTATTGTTGTATGAATTCATACACTTCTATCCAAAGCATCTGTTTATGAAATAAAGGGACTCTTTTTAGAAGAGCTTATTTCATGCAGGGGTGCCGCTAGAAATTTTGGGCCATATGACAGAAAATAATTATGGGGCCATCAAACACTGATTATAATATTAAAATGTTCTCTTGGGCCCCCTGTCCGTGCCAGGCCCTTAGAATCATCCTAACTCCCCCCTGCCATGGTCTTGCTGCTGGTTTTATGCATTTTGCAGCCTTGCCACTGGTTTACCTGTAGGTAGTGTGGTGGTGGTTTCTGCATGGCCAAGCCTTTGGCTCCACCACCGATGGATGACATCTCCAGCATGGCCGCAATGCTCCTGACACTGCCGGCACTGCCCGTGTCCACGGTGCCACCCAGGTCACTGGCGCGTCGCTGTGGGTGGTAGTTGACGTCCAGCAGTGGGCCACTGCTGCTGGGCTCAGTGGGCACCTCGGTGAGGTTGGAGCTGGAGCTGGAGATGGCCGAGCTGGAACGCTTGGGCGGTGGCGGCGGAGGCCCCTTCTTTTTGGGCCGCAGCGCAAACGACTGGCTGCGGTTGACGTTCTTGTCAGCCTGGCCTCGCATGGAATTGCTGCGGCCCACGCGGTTCTGCACCGTGGCGTACTTACCCCCTCCACCACCACCACCACCACCACCACCTCCACCTCCGCTGCCAGGTACACCCAGCTCGTCTCGCTCCTGTTCACTGTCGGACGCGGCATAGCGGTTCAGGCTGTGGGCACGCTTCTTGTGCATGCCCTGCTCATCCTGTTCGACTGGTTCGCCGTCGCCATCTGGTGGCAGGCACAGGAGTGGCACAGCCATGTTCGGCACAGACTGAGGAGCCACTTGTGGGGGGACCTCTGTGGGCTCGGGCACAGCAGTGACGGCCACCGTGGGGGGAGGTGGACCCGAGTGGGCCGGGGGTGGCTGGTGACCGGTGCTCACCCTGTGCGTGGGCGACTGGGGGAGGGAGCGAGGCGACATGGGCCGGTCAGCCTGGGAGAGGAGGTGAGCGCCAGGTTTGGACTTGGCCGGCGACCCCGTGACCTGTTGACTTGAACCCTTGGTCTTGGTGGGCGTCTGTGGCGGGGTGTAGGGGGGCCCTGCCCCCTGTGGGTATGACTGCCGTGGCTGTTTGCCCTGTGCCGGCGATGAGACGGCCCCTCTCTGCCCGGCTGGTTGACTGCTCTGTCTCATGGTTCGGGCTTCTTTCCTCGGGGGCCCAGGGTGCGAAGGCTCCTCCTTGCCCAGACTGTTCTCCTGGAGGATGCGGGCACGCTGGCCTGGCGGTGGTTGAGGGTGGGCACTGCTGCTGTTGGGCCGGGCCTCAGGTGGTCCTGGTTTGGGCTCGCGCTCGGCGGGGGGTCGGGTGAGTGCTGCCTGGAGCTCCCCGCTCAGCTCGCTGTCCTGGAAGGTACTCATCTTAGGTGACATGCACTCACCGCCTTCGTAGGGTGGACTCTCGATCGACATCACTTCCTGTGTCGGAGGGTGCTTCTTGCGTGGGGAGCCACGGCCTCCTTCAGTGGCCTTCTGTAGCTCGGCCAGTTTCTTCACGGCAAGCATCAGCTTCTTCTGGTGCCCTGTATGCGTGTGTGTGTGTGTGTGTGTGTGTCAGAGTTTGTGTGCATGTCAAAAAAAGGTCAATTCATGACAAACAGAAAAATCGCAAACCCATCCAATCAACAATCAGAGCATTTCAAAACAGAAACAATAGCACCAGACTTCAAAACCTCAATAACAGATTTTGAACAGAACAATTTAAACATTCACATTCCAGACAAATTACTTTGCACACAAAATACTGATAATTTCTACATGATTAATCACTAATTAATAAAGACTGCACTCCTAGGCCATTCCTACCTAACTTAGTGATCCCAATCTCCTGCAGGTCTTCCCATGTGATGTCGGTGATGAAGTCAATGTTTTCATAACCATTCTGAACCAGGACCTGATAGTACTGACTCAGCCCAATCATGGACAGCCACTCAGCCAGATTGGCCTACAAATGAGAGACGCGAAACGTGTTTGTGTGTTTGCTTACGAGTACTGCACATGCAATACTGCACATAAATGTGGGAGTGTCTATTAGAGACTGAGAAAGAGAGTGTAAAGGAGAGTGAGGGAGATAGAAAGAGTGGGAGAGAGACTGTGAGCTGGATAAAGAGACAGAAAGAAAAAGATACTGAAGCAGAAAGAGAAGAACAGACAGAGACGGAAAGTATCATTCTCACATTGGTACTTGAAAGAGAGACTGTGAGGGAGGGACATAGAGGAACAGAGAGAGAGTGAGAGAGAGAGAGACAGACAAACAGAACAAGAGAGACTGTAAGAGAGAGAATGAGAGAGATTGTGAGGAGGATTGTGAAGCAGAGAGACAGATAGAGAGAGAAAGAATGAGTGAGAGATTGTGAGGGAGAGAGAGATTGTGACAAGTCTGTGAGGAAGAGAGAAAGAACGAGAAAGATTGTGAGGAAGTATGTGTGAGAGAGAGAGGTTATGAGGGAGAGAGAGATTGTGACAAGATTGTGAAGAAGAGAGAGAAAGAACGTGAGAGATTGTGAGGGAGAGAGTGGTTATGAGGGAGAGAGAGAAAGAGGTTGTGAGGGAGGGAGAGAGATTGGGAGGGAGATTGCGAAAGAGAGAAAGAAAGTTGTGGTCTCCCACTTACAGGTTTTTGCTCGGGGAGCCACTCTGTTACACTGAGCTTGTTGATCTCTGAGGTCATCTTCTTACGGTGACCTGGCTTGGTCACGCCAATGGCCGTTAGATCCTGGAGCAAACATACACACACCACACATTCACACACCATCGATATCCTCCTCATCAGAGCCACATCAATACACATGCCGTCATATGTGAACACTCATAATTGGACGAAAGACACAGACACATATTTATACACACTTGATGGAAGTTGTTGCAAACACACACATTCACAGACACATAGACTTTATTATGCACACATACACACACACACAAACATGAAAAGACTGAGTTTCTCTAGTCTCTGAAATGAGGAATGCGGTGTGGATCCCAAAAGAAATGGAGAATAAAGCAAATAAAGATTAATTGCTATAGGTGACAGAAGAAGCCTTGTCAGAGTACCCTCCAATAATAGAGCCAAACACATTCAAAGTTTGCAATTGTTCTCTGCACTTTGAGCCTTGCTAATGAATATCTTTTCTTTCAACACTAGACGATTTGTGATTAAGGCGTTATTGAATTTGTCTCTGAGCTGAATTGCTAAATGAGACCGAACTGATTGCGAACAAAAACTAATTTGGCTTTTTGTCAGATTCTCCTGAGCAAGTGAAGCCACTGAAAAATAAAATCAAAAGATTTAATGAAAAAAAAAACTTTTCACAATCAATTGAACAATGAGTTATTATCTAGCCAGTTTGTCCCTTGCGATAGTACACCTTTTTCATCCGCAAAGAATTCAATGATTAATTTTCTTTCTGTGATACAATTACAGGATTTAGATCCAGTCATCTTTAGTCTAAGTTCAAATCATTAGTCATTGGTCCCCATCTTTCAGGTCTAACTCTCGACAGCTTCATTCCACAGAGGACAGACAGGAAGAGAATCTCATTAAAACACAGCTTTCATCAGCCACCATCATGTTTTACAGTCACGACTGAACTGCCATTGTACTTATCTCCTTTTCACAGATGGAGTAGTCCAACTGCAGTCTAGCAGGGCTCCACAAAGCCAGTAATGGCTAATTCCAGCATTATGGATGTGACAAAACATGAGCAAGCACAGTAGTGTTATTAATTATTTTAACTTTTTTATGTAACCGCTACAGCTGGATACAGCAAATCCTATGTTTTCATATAACCACTTAATCACACAAAAAAAATAGTTTTATCGTTTACTGGCGTTACGGATGTGACAAAAAGGTCTATTTTTCATGGAACTGCTCTAACAGATTTTCTTTCCAGTATGGGAACAGCATATCCAGGAATTGTATTTTTGGAGACACAGACTGTGACTAAAGTATTTAATCCCTCACTAAGAGAGTCAGCTGGCAAACTAGTTTTGGTCTTGTTTTTTTTTTTTTCTCAGAAGACAAAACAGACAAGGGGAGGACACAGAGACGACACAGACAAACATGGAGGCAGCTACAACACCACCACCACCTGCAACAGCAGCAGCAGCAGCAGTAGGCGTGTAGTGAGGCACGGTTGGTTGGGGTGCAGTTAGTGGGAGCATGCCGTTTGGCACTCATCGTTTGGCTCCAAGCCCTTGCTGACAGGTTGGAAAAGATCTTCATCCTGCCCACTCATGGAGCGGGTGTGTGCCTGGGGTAGGGTGGTGGTGCTGGAGGTGGTCATTGTGGTGGGGGGTGGGGGTGAGGGAAGGAGGGAGCGGTGTGGACAATTAGATTTGCCGGTTTTTCAAACTCGCCCCATCCTGCCCACGCACAAATCTCAACCAACTGGCGACATCCATCACAGGGCTTGAGATGGGATAGTCTTGAGTCTTGATACTTGGATCGACTTGGGTGCTTGGCTTGGGCAGTGAAATTGTGCTGGACCTTTTGTGGGCCTTGTTGTGAGTACAGAGGGTGGGTGTTTTTAATTTTTTTGAGGGGGATGTTAGAGGGGGTGGGGGGAGGGTGGGCGGTTGCTGTAGGTCTTACCTCTGGGGTCATACGGCTAATGGTGGCAAGGTCATAGCCCGCGCTGATGAAGTTTGGAGCGTAGACTTGCAGCTGAAATTCGCTCAGCCATTGGACAACGGCCTCTGAGCTCTAGAAAGAGAAGATAGGCGGCAGTCTGTCACTGACTCTGTGCCACGCGGGCAGGGGAAGGGAAGGGAAGAGAAATGAGGGGGGTTGAGTGGTTAGCTTTCGAAGGGGGACTGGAGGGAGTCAGTGGGAGACAGTTGAGAGGAGGTGGGGTGGGGAGGGTTCTTTGTCAGGAAAAAAAAACTTCTCACTCCTCCACCACCCCTAGATGAGCCAGACTGATTACTCAAGCTAATCAGGGATGTCAACGCTCATTTTTCACTCTTTCTCTCTCTCATTCTCTCTCTGCTGTGCCCTGCTGTGGGTCTGGCTCCCCCTCCTTCCCTCATCTCTCCCTCTTCTCTGCTTCACTGCTCAGTTTGGACAGCCACACACTCTCTGTTAGCTCAGCGTGGCCTGACTAGCATTCCACATGAGGCTGTGTGCTTAGTAAAGGGCAGTGGGGTGTGGGATAGGCCTGTGTACTGCTGTGGGGTCCCACTTGGAGCAAAAGATTAGAGAAGCATAGATGAGCGATCTTGTGCTAGCCTCCATGCTAAGCACTTGGTCAAATAAATACACTGTACACTTCTGTTAGCTGACATTATAATTATATTTTTTTGTGCGTGGGTTGGGAGGTAGAGTTTTCTTTTCCCTTCGCTTAAACCATCCAGAGTCCAAAAGGTTGATGAAATACACAAGACTGTCCTCATCTGTCTGCTACAAAGCTAATGTGCTATAAATGCTAACAAGTAAGGCCAGTGCATGCTAATAAGCCCCTCACCATAAAGCATCCTGCCAAGACCTTTAAGGCTGGCGACAGATGAAAGAAGTGCAGAGCCCTGCCTGCCCGCCTGTCTGCCTGCTTTGTGAAAGGCCTCTCCACCAGACGTGGGAGGATGCAGCTCATAACGCAATCAGAGCCAAGAATCGAAGGAGGAGGATGAGGAGGAGGAAAAGGAAGAGGGGGATGGTGAAACAGGGTGGAAGAGGGGACCTGTGAGAGATAGAGATATATAGAACAATAGCAAGCGTGTGAGAGAGGGAGAGCCTGGGAGCTGGGTGGCAGATGGTCCCGCACAGTGAAAGTTGGGTTCCCAGCGATGGCTTGTGTACGGCCAACAGCTCCATGGGGCCCTGCTGGGCATGCTCTGGCCATGCCACTGCTGAGTGACCAGAACTAGCTCACTGACTAGGCATTACTCTACACTAGTCATGCTACAATAACCACGTTTTAGACACGGGATGCTTCGCTTCTAAGCAGCTGGTAACTTTCCATTTAAAACTAACAAAGTGGTAAGAGATAGTGAGGATTATTTTAGGCTCCAGATCTCACTGGCCTCCACAAGTCATTAGATTTCTAAGATTATTAGCTGTCAGCTCTCTTGGTTCAGTTTTGTCAAGTTGACCTGAGTTGTCAAGTTTGGTAACAATTTATGTGAAGGGGTCTACATAAGGATGACATGCGCATGTTATAAACATGACATGACATATATCATGAATATTACTGACCCTTCATTTATATTTATGACTGATGTCATTAAGTGTCATTCTATTTTTGAAATGCAAACTTTGGGATGCAGACATTATAAACACTGAGTGACATTTAATGACAACAGTCATAAACATGAATGAAGTGTCATTAATGTTCATGATACGTATCATGTCATGTTTATAACAGGCTCATGTCACCCTTGCGAAGACCCCTTCAAATAGTGTTGCCTCAAGTTTTGTCAAGTTGATCTCAGCATCACTTGAGTGACGGTTCATGAGAGTGGTCTTGAGAGGGATTTGAGGAGTCTTGACCAAACCATGGATCACAGAACCATGCTACCCACACCAACATCCTGATATTTTGTTTGCTTGTTTGTTTTGCTTGTGTGTTTGTTCGTTGGGTACTCTTTGAAAAGAAAATACTGAAAGCAAAAGTGACAACAACTGAAAAGCAGTCAAACAAAGCAACTGAAGCAACAACGGAAAGCAACTGCAATGGAACTCCTGAAGCTTAAAAGAATAGCAAAACAACAACAACACAACAACAATACCAACAACAACACAACAACAATACCAACAACAACAACGGTCAGTAATAAACATGCCAAACTGTAAATCACAGGACAGCTGTGTGTCTCTCAGTTACTGAATCTAACAGGAGGGGGAAGGCAGAGAGAAGACAGAGAGACAGAGGAGAGAAACGGACATAGAGAGAGAGAGAGAGATAAGTAAAAGAGAGAGTGTTCAGAGAGAAGAAGCGAAAGACCGCGGAGAGGTGAATCAATGCCCACTCACCGAATCGTAGCTACAGCCGAACGCCCTTAGCACGGACGAGGCCAGCTGGGAGAGGAAGTGTTGGGGCAGCATCCTCAATGTGCCACCGCAGAGTGTGTGTGTGTGTATGTGTGACTCCGTGTGAGCGTGAGTGTGTGTACGTGCGTGTGTGTGTGCGTAAGTGAACAGGTGAGGTAGGTTAAGTGTACGGATGGAGAGTCTGTGGTCTGTGAGGAGCCCACTTACCTTCGCCTCCGGAGGCCCTTCCCCTTTCCTTGGAGGCCCCGCCTCCCCGTATGGCTGCTCGTGGAGGGGACAACTCGACACACTCTGACTGCGAGCGGAGGAGCCTGCGAGGAACAAACACACGTTACACACACACAACACATGTACACGCATGCACACACACACACACATGCACATAAACAAACACACCACACACAAACATACACACCATGCACACACACACAAACATTTGCACATTGGCAGACCACAACAAATCACATTCGTTGCCTTGTAACCAACTAGTCTCCTCAGCCAATCAAATTGGAGCTACGCTCCCGCCCACGCTGATGGCTGATAGAGTGCCATCTGCCTGTGAGAAATGGCAGCCAACTCCACCGAGAGTCTCAGGGGAGGGAATGCTGAGCATGACACATCTTACATCATCTAATGAGTGCACTGTGGTAGTGGTGGTGATTTAAACACACACACACACACACCATCTATATGTCCTAAAATCATGGTTCCTTACATGGTTCCTACCTAATGTGTGTTCTGTAGTGGTGTTGAGTGAATGTAGGATAAGACCAAACCTAAACACACACACACACACACACACACACACACACACACACACATACATTTTCTGTATGTCCTGAAATCATACAGTAACCTTTCATGTTGCTACTTCATGCATGTTCTGTAGTGGTGGTAAGAGAATGTAGGATAAGAACAAACACACACACACACACACACACACACACACACACACACACACACACACACAAGTACCCTCTCTATATGTCCTGCAACCTTTCATGGTTCTACCTAATGTGTGTTATGCAGTGGTGGTGAATGAATGTAGGATAGGACCAAACCTCACACACACAAGACTCAAACACACACACACACACACTTTCCATATGTGCTACCAGTGATACCAACCCTTCAGGGTGCCACCTGTTGGCTGATCCAGTGACTTGGACTGTTCCATCAGGTGCTCCTTGGCCTTGGCAGACTGGGACAGGACCGTTGCCAGAAGCTACAGATAGCGGCACGCACAATGTCATTAGCATCATCATGAACAATCACATTTCATATGAACACAGGCTTTCCTCTGTAATGAGACACACCAGAGAGCTATGCTGTACTGCTAATGTCACTGGTGAAAAAAGAGACACTTTAATTTCAGGAAATTCTTTTAGTCAAAGCCAAAAATCATTCAGAATAGATGAGCTATTCATTAACTCCCTGTGATAATGACTTTAGGATGATTAGTGTCTTACTCTGCTGGTTGGGACAATAGTTTCATTGTTCAAGTAAAGAAATAATACTCTGCTTCCAACTGAAAGAACCCAATTTAATTTATGATTATTTGGCTTCAAGGCCTAAGGCATTATTTCACAAAAAGGCACTATTTTTTAATTATTAAATTATTATTATTATTATTTAGCATCAAGACATGTTATCTGGCTAGCTGGTGATATCACCGTTTGCTGCACAGATGCCATTTTACTCCCCATTTTCCCTGAACTCACAGTCAGATTAAGACAATCTCGAGAATACTATTGATCAGTAAGGAAACTCATACTGCTGACCCCTGAGACTAAACTCCTCATTGTAATACTTTACAATAACTGTCTTTTACAGTTATTTCACCTCTGTTGGTGTGTGTGTGTGTGTGCGCAAGTGTATTTGTGTTTGTATATGTGTGTGTGTGTGCATGTGTGAGTGTGTGTGTGTGTGCGCAAGTGTATTTGTGTTTGTATATGTGTGTGTGTGTGTGTGTGCGTGTGTGTGTGTGTGTGCGTGTGTGTGTGTGTGTGTGAGATTGTGCATGTGTGAGTGTGTGTGTGTGTGTGTGCATATGTATGCGTGCGTGTGTGGGCGCACGTTATGTGTGTGTGTGCGCACATGTGTGTGCTATGTGTGTGTGCGCACCTGTGTGTGTGCGTGTCTGTGACTCACCTTTACCCCCTCTGCCTGGGCGTGGAGGATGCTGGTGCTGCCAGCACTTTGCCCACTGCCAGAAGAGCGGGCACTAGCCACACTGCCTGAACTGCCCACACTACTGCGATCGCCTCCTGAGACAATGCCACACACACACAAATACACACACGCACACACATTCACATACATGACAAACACATGGATGCACACACACATATTCACAGTCAGTGCTGACAATCTTTCATTTAAACACAATACCTACTCCAACCCTTCTGTTGCACTGCAATGCACTGAGGGTCCAGCACACACACACACACACACACACACACACACACACACACTCATGCCTAGCCAGGAGCGTGAAGGGTGTGAACAAGTGAACAAACCCAAGGCTCTCACTTAAGTGCACACACACACACACACACACACACACACTCACTCATGCCTTACACTCTTGACTTACTGCAAGATGCAAAAAATGAACTTAGAGACGGACAGCATGATAGACAAATGAGCTGGACAGTGAACACCTCACGCTTCAGTAAGGCTCAGACACTGCATCACACAGCAGAGTGCAGGCAGTGTGGACATGGCACACACACACACACATCCACACACACACACATATGCACATTCAACTCAGACTGAAGAGGGCAGACTAGGCTTGCGGGCCCTGACACACACACACACACCGAAATGGACCCATAACGCTGCCTGACTTTCTGACCCTAATCAACTGCTCATCCCCTCCACTGGGAATGCTGGATTTGTGTGTGTGTGTGTGTGTGTGTGTGTGTGTCTGAGTGCGTATGTTTATGCATGCTTGCACTGTGGATATTTCTGTGTTCATGGGTCTGTCTGTAGAGGAATGTGCATACGTGTGTGTGTGTGTGTGTGTGTGTGTGTGTGTGTGTGTGTGTGTGTGCATTCTGAAGATATATGGGCATGCATTTTTGCATGAGTTAGCATAACCTATGCTGTTTTTTGATAGTGATGTTTTTCGTATGATACTTGGATTATGTCTATGTATGGCAGTGTATGGGTGCACATCTCTGTTTGGGTGTTCATATGTATATGTGTGTGTGTGTGTATAGCATCTGTGTTTGGGTGTGCATGCATGTGTGCGTATGTGTGTGTGTGTAGCATCTGTGTGTCCACACGCACTGCTGCCAATGGCCATGATGTCTAATGTCAGAGGAAGCCAGCAGGGCTGATGGGAGCTTGGCTGTGACCCCGGACGCCAGCCGCGAGCAAGTGAGTGCGCGAGCTAGCCGCCGAGCTAACAAGTGAGGTCAGACACACAGCAGCTGCTCACAGCAGGCCTCGCTGTGGGAGGAGAGGGATAAAGGGAGGAGAGGAAGGGAACGAAGGAAGAAAGGAAGGACAGGAGGGAAGACAGAAAGAGGGGGATAGAGGGAAGACAGTGACAGGAGCAGGTCTGGGTCAGATCTGTAGTTAAAGCACATGACAGTGGCCCCTACTGCACCAGGGCTCTCTGACTAAGCACTCTGGCCAGCACCAGTAATCTCAAGCCACATCTACTCAGAGGAGGCTGGAAGGTTTCACAGAGGATGGGAGTCCATGGCTCACCAAAGGCAGGCATAACACAAAGAGCAATCACAGACATCACTTTAAAGCCTCTTATGTAACTTCAGGCTTTAGAAAATCTCATCCGTTTTTTAAAAAGGACAGTTCTTAAGACACATTTGGGGCGGTGGTGGTGTAGTGGATAATGAAGTCTGGGTTTGAATCCTGGCTGCCTCTGTTGTGCCCTTGAGCAAGGCACTTAGCCATGATGTAATTGATAGTTGACAAATGTATGTCGCTTTGGATAAAAGCATAAATGTAATGTAAATGTAACATTTGTAGTCACTCTCAGCTCACATACACAGATTTAAGGAGATGTGAATTGCTCAGGAGTGTCCCTCAGGAGAGGGAAAGAGTTTTATATTCCTCCCTCCGTGCTAAACTTTCACCCTGCCCTAAATGGTGAATAGCCATTCAGCATGTCCAACATGTGCTTATGGATACAGCCTTAACCCAGACCTTCAGTGGAGGGTAGGCCGAGAGAGGTGGAGGATGGATGAGGAGGAAGAGGAGGAGGAGGAGGAGGAGGAGGAAGAGATGGGTTAGGTGGGCTAGGGAGCTGGCCTGCTGTTGTTACCTGCCACCGGCTTGCGCAGGACCCAGATCTCCTCACTGCTGCCGCCCTGCTGGCCGCCGCTGGGAGTGGGCGAGCCGTGAGGGCTGGACTCCGAGCCGCGAGAACCTTCAACACAGAAACCAGCGTTAACGCCGCCGGGGGCCCAAATGCCGCTCACCGCTCAGGCTGCACCCCCTGCTGGGCCCATGGGTGCTCCCACCCCTACCCACGCTACCCACGCCACCGTGCCTCCTTGCACCCCATGGGCCTCCCAGTGCACCCCTGCAAGCCTGCGGATCACTCAGAAGTGGCCCACAGGTGAGAGGTACAGAATTATGGGCAGGGCAGGCGCTGAGGAGACCCAACCGTCAATCTGGCAAAACTTTATTATATATAAGTCCTTGCTTATGCTAACGTATCCCATATTGTCTTATCTTCTCACACACACACACACACACACACACACACACAAAATGTCATTCTCTTTCACATACACAGTGCATGCTAAACACACACACATATTATATATTCACACATATATATACATATATATATATGAAAAACATTTATATACAGTTATAGACAAATATAATATGCATGTATATATTCATATACATACAATATATATACCTCAGGGAACAGGTGTGCAAGGAGAGGAAACATATATAATATATACAGATATATTTATATATGTTGGATATTTTGTTTCACAGGAGAAATTGCAGTGCATTACAAGTGCATAATCTATCTAGAATCTCAAGGTCTACATAAACAGGTGGAGAACATGGGTTTATTAATGCACAAGGCTCCCAGAAGGGACAAAAAACGAATAACTGAGTCACTGTTGAAGGCAGATCTATGTTATTTTTTTCTATTTTTATTTACCTGAAATAGCAACTGTTTTGGAGCAGTTTTTATAGACTGCCCTGGTACACCCAGTATAAATATGGCTAAGCTGAATGGCTTAGGTGCCCCCTTTATGTTGTTGAGCTTTGAAGCATTTTGTCAACCAACTTTCAAGTCAAACAAAATTCTGCCTTTTCTTACTAATTAGTGGGCATGAACTTGCTTAGAAGATTGCAACACGTATCTTTATCAAGGCCTCTGTTTTTATAGACTGCCCTGGTACACCCAGTATAAATATGGCTAAGCTGAATGGCTTAGGTGCCCCCTTTATGTTGTTGAGCTTTGAAGCATTTTGTCAACCAACTTTCAAGTCAAACAAAATTCTGCCTTTTCTTACTAATTAGTGGGCATGAACTTGCTTAGAAGATTGCAACATGTATCTTTATCAAGGCCTCTGTTTTTAACTATGAATGATCAACCAACAGGAAATTTGAATTAAGAATACTCTCCTAATATAGCACAAATAGAAGTAAATAAATAAAGTTTAGAAAACAATGTATTCATCAGTGTGAAAAATTGCTAATCAGCCACCATGTAAATGCAAAAAAAGGGCCAGAGCTTCTGTAAAGACGTTAAGTGATTAAAGTTCGTTCAGCGATTGAAAGCATTCAGATCAGGCTTTGTCCTTTAGATGTGTGATAGTCTGCTGAGGTAAGGCAAAAGACCTAAGCACTTTCAGTGAGAAAGAAACCAAAGGTTCAGGCTTTACACAACAAGCAGCAGTCAGCAGTCTAGCTAATTTTTCAAACTCTGTCCAGGCAGCAAGAGCTGCAGAACTGATGTTTCAGTGGCAAAGAGAAAAGCGGCAGGCAAAGCTGGTCCAAAAGCATTACTTTCAGATTGTGCACAACCATTTGTCAATGTCAGCGCTGGAGAGTCAAGTGCAAGTCGGCTTAAATTTGGAGAATTGCACAATCCTCAGGATTAAAGAGACAAAGAGCAGGACGGATTTATGAGAGGAATAGATTTGAGGAAATACACATACACACACACATACACACAGGCACACAGACACACAGACATGGCATACAGAGACACTGGAGGACCAAAGGACCTGATGCATTCACACACTGATGGGAGATGCCACAGAAGCTGCATTTCCTGGATCGTTAGCGGGCAAATGGCCATGCATTCTGTCAGTCAATCTGGTTAGAAAAGAGGATTGACAGCAGCACAAGTGTGGGAGGGAGCACCTCACATACGGGCGCACTACAGCAAAGAGAGAGAGGGAGAGAGGGAGGCTGTGGCCAGTGTTTTACACAAGCACAGGGGGAGACAAACAAATAAAACAAAACAAAAAAAAACTTTTTTTTCAGAATAAACAGAGCCCATTATGGTCTTTTTTCCAGGCCAGCCTTAAGGACTACACTACCCAGAAGACATTCTGTTTTTAGCTCCCTGGTCTGTGTTCTGATGGACGAACCTGGCACTTGAAACTAGCACGGCTATCTATCAAGCAGACAGAGAATAACTCCAGCTAGGCACATATTGGGTTTGTTAGAAAAACTATTAGGGGGCCAGTTTAAGAACGGAATAAAAGACACAAAGGAAAAAAAAAGGCAAACACACAAACAACCTTATAATTAATAATAAGCAAAAGAAGGCTATTCAAAAAACTCAAAGGAATATCTGTTAACCACATCAGAGAACACCAGTAATTTACTGATATCTCACAAATTTTACATTATCGTCATACAGACCATTCCCTTAAGTTTATTGAATAATAATAATAATAATAATAATAATAGGTTTGAAGCAGTGGAGGCAGTATTGGGGGCCTGTACCTTGTCCACAGGGCTGTTCTCCTGCTGTGTTTTCAGACCTGTTATAGCCAAAGGAGGTAAATAGGGGTTGATGGGATTGATGAAGGTGGGGCGGTGGTGGAGGAGGCGGCAGGATATGATACTGATGGCACGACTCGCCGTTGACCACGGCTGCCGGGGTGCTGGCTGGCGCGCTGGCTGGCGCGCTCAGCTGTATCTTTTGATACTGTTGGGTATTAATGATTGCGCTCCATGAACCTAGATACGACAACAACAACAACGACAACAGACGACAGGCGACGAGAGGGACAACACAACAGAAAAGGACAAAAGAGAAAGGAAGAAAGGGGAACAAAAAGAAAGCAAAAAAGAACATGTAAGAGAGGACAAACATAAAATTACAACAACAAAAAAGAATAATAAGTAAACAAACACAAAACAAAGAAACAAAGCATTCAGAAAGGGTTAAATGAATGAAACATAAGTAAGTCAACATAACAACAACACAAAATCACAGAGGGAAATTAAAAGTGTTAAAAAAAAACAAATCAGGTGTCTGGCTGATTCTGATTCTGTTCTCTTTTCCCCTCTCCCTTGACCAAAAACATTTCCAAGTGATTAATCAGTCATGCTGCATAATTCTCATATGCGCGCCCACTGTCTCATCTTTGACAAGTGCGGATGAACACATGTATATATGTGCGTCCACATACATTCACATATATATCTGCATGTACGTATACAAAATGAGTGGGGCTGATGTGAGTGACTGGCTAGCTTGCAAGGGTTAACTGTAATCTTGCGTTCATCTGGACTATTCATCAACTCTAGTCTGTATTCTCAGCTCAGTGGGATGAGCAATGGCCACCTGATGGGAGGTCCAGAGACAGAGCTCTAACTCGAGCTGGCATGTACTTTCTCATTCCCAGCATGTGTGTGTGTGTATGTGTGATGTGTGCGTGTGTGTGTGCATATGTGAGTGTATGTCTGGGTTTGCGTGTGAGTGAGTGTCTGTAGTGTGGTGAGCTGTGACTCACGCGGCCCTGTAGGAAGGCTCTGTAGATTAAAGTGCGTCATCTGTCAGCCCAGTCGGCTGCTGCCGAGCTGCTGTGGTAAAAGCATCACGACTCAGATCCCACTACTCCCTGCCTCTAGGACATCAGTGTGGGTTTAGCTACACACTCCTCGCCTCTGTCCTGTCTCTGTATGTGTGTGTGTGTGTGTGTGTGTGTGTGTATGTGTGTGAAGGTGAGATGAGAGTGTGTTAATTCTACATATAGAGTGAGCAACAGATGGGGAGGGTGAGCGTGGGTTAAGTGACTGCAGTGAGAAGCAAACACATATAGCGCACACATAAACACACATACACACACACACATTCACAGCTACACATTCACACACTCACGCATAGCCAAGTACACACACATGCACACATACACACACACTCATACGTAGCCTATTACACACACACACATACACACACAGATACATACACACACACGCACACATACACACACACATACACACACTCACACATAGCCAATTACACACACACAGAAGGCTGTGCCGGACTGAAGCATGAGCGTGATATACACTCATAACAGATGATAACACTGATAAAAACGAACACCCTCACCACCTTAATCAAATAGCTGAACAGAGAGGACAGTACATGCTTAATAGCACTGTTGCATTTGGGATCTGCTTTTTCAACAGCGGACATCCTTTTAGCAGGCTGAGCTGAAAGAGCCCTGGTGAGTCATCTGACCCCTTAGGTCAGTCTGAGTGAATTTGGGGTGAGAAGGAGGTCAGGAAGAAAGCTAGCAATCCTCCTCAGGCATCGTGATCTTAGAAAGTGCTTCACTCATTCGCTTTTTACTTTACTTGACAAGGACAGGAATTGGGTTCTCTCTCTCTGAATGGTGTTTTTTTCCCACCCTGCCCCACCCCCAAGCCCCCTCTCTCTCGCCTTCTTCTCTCTCCTGTCGTCGGAGATTCTGAGCACGTCGGCTGTCTGTCTCGACTCTTGGCATCCCCGCGGAGGGATTGGGAGCGCACTCAATCGCTGTCGTCGTCTCCTAGCGAGAGCCTGACGAGTGGGAAGTTTGTGGCTGTCTGCCACCTGCTCATTACTGTCACCTGCCATTATGCAAAACACACACATACACACACACACACACACACACACACACACTTTCATAACACACCTCCAAATACATGTGTGGACACACACACACACACACGCACACACACCTTCATAACACGCATCCAAATACATGCATGCAAACGCGCACACACAAACACACATACACACACACGCACACACAGTCAGTCCACACCAAGATGCAGGCACATACTTACACTCATACAAACAAACTCATGGCTTTGTCTCTGTCTTTACTATTCAACATCGTCATGGATGTACAATTGATATGAGTTGCGATTTGGCCAATGTCTTAGTTTTCCAGAACCCTGCGGACTGGGTTACTTACATGGCTTTAACCTGATCAGTGCTGCACCTGCCCTGCCTGAAGATAGACCCCTTGTCCCTTAACCACCTGGAAGAATCTTAAAAATAAATGGCCACTAACTGGTAACTGTTGCACAACATGTTGTGCTTCACCACATAATGTGAAAATGAAATGACTTACTATTTCAGAACAATTACAATAATCAAGCCAACTGTTTTGCTTTGAAGTTTCATTAAGTTAGACATTTTTTATTAATATGTCTAATAAAAATAATTTTAATTTGAAGAACACACACTGAGCAGTCTGGCTATGCAGATGGACAACTTCTTTAGATGGCGCCATCTGTAATAGGAAAGCTAGACGCAGATGTTATGATTGGCACCTCACGTTTGACACAGGCAGTGAGTCAGTGTGAGTAATTCTGCTACGCTGAACAGCAGCGTTTCCCAGACACACACAATCCACTCAGCCTCCTCTGGGCTTCAGTACAAATACAGTCAGCTGTGCTCGCCTGTCACATGACGCCTCGTGATGCAAACACACACACACACACACACACACATCATAATCATCATCATCAAGCAGCCATCAGCAGGATTTGGCTGCGGTGGTGACTGTCATGGAGGCTGTCTTGGTAACGCCTCAAGGAAAAGCCAAACTGTGTGTGTATGTACAGTATGTGTGTGTGTGTGTGTGTGTTTTGGTCTGGCTGTCAAGGGCTGCTGTTGTCCCAGCAGACAGCTGACAGGAGGCACACACACAGATTGTGTCAATAGCGCAACTGGTGCACTAATAGCCAGCAGAGGGCAATCTTTTAGTCTTTCAGAGGGATCCTACAGCCACCTAAAAGCCCAGGTGGTGTTTGGAGAAGACTACTGAAACATAACGTAGAGGACCAGGGACATTTGTGGCCCATGTTGTGTATAAGGCTCTTGATAAAACCATAATTTCTCAGGTGATTCAGAACACGTCTGGACACAATTTAGATTTTTCAGTATCTCAGCCACACTCAAACCATTATCTCACAGTGTTTCTTGTATGTCCAACACAGAAACATTTTCATCCTTCTGGAAAATTCCATGTAAATACAAATATACCTGCAGAGGAAATAGACACATTCCGTGTGTCTAGATCCATCTTCCATGTTCTACAGCATTCCTATTCTTTTCTTTGTATTCTTAGAGGGAGATTCCCTACTGTTCTTCACCTAAAGCTCAGCTCTGTCCCTGGCCCACCGCTGACACCAAGTACCTGTTCTCTTGCTGATCACCTCCACCAGGGTAGAGGGGAAATAGCCCACTCTGTCGTTTCCTGTTCGGTTGTCATGGATACAACCCTTCCACCGGCCGTCTGTGTGTTGTTCCAGCACCTTCGATCAGACAAATAAAATCTCTTCAGACACATTGTTAGAGTAGCATTTGACAGCACACAAAAGCTCATCTAATTAGCTATTTTTTACAAGTCCTTTGAGACACCAGTCATTAAAGATGTGGAACACATACAGTATATTACATGTACATTTTATTGCTTTAGGCTGTGTTATATAAAAATCAAACCATGGCTGACAGCACCATCTACAGATGGATATGCATAAAAGCAAAGAGAACAAAATCAGCTGTGTGCAATCAGTGCAATGATCTGTAATCCCTTAGTACACATGTAGTGTATGATGGCTTAAGGTGCTGACTGAGGATTATAGGACAGTGAAAGGTCTCACTGTTATGACATCTCCGGCTTTGATGTTCAGGCTGGTCAGGTCATAGTTGTTACAGTAGTCCTGCAGAGCTCTGACCTGCAGTGCTGCTGAGGCATCTGGACACATACACACACAGACAGACAGACACACACACACACACGCAAACCACACACACACACAGAAACACACACACACACACACATACACACACACACACAGTTTAAACATACAAGTAATTTCACACTTCACTGTGTAAAGTTCAATACTCAGTTCTTAAACAAACTTTGAGCTCAACGTAAGCTCAATGAACACACACACACACACACACACATACACACATACACACACACTCCAAACCCAATTACCTACACTCTTCCACTCTCTCACACCCCATAACACTTCCCCTCCACCCCACACAGACACACATACACACAATCCATTGGGTCCAGCATCTCACCTCGAAGCATCTGTTTGATCTCGCGGCTGGCCTGCGTGGCTGTGAATTGGTACACAATATCCAATGCCGTCTGGCTGTACGTGTTCCTCACTGATGCGTTGATGCCACTCTGAGAGAGATGAGAGACGAGAGCATAAGATCAGACACAGACACAGAGACAGAGACAGAGACAGAGACAGACACAAACACAGACAGACAGAAACAGACCAAAGTTCAATTGACTGAGGCCCACAGCTAAGTGAAGGAGTGCTGTTGTGAAATCAGCCATGTCTGAGTTCCCTTTTTACTTGCAGTTAGGGTGACGGCTGTCTGAACAAACCCAAAGCAAAGGCATTACCTGGAAGCACAGCAGAGCAGACCAACACACCCATACCTCCTGCATCTGCTCACACCACGCTCTGTGTATGGTGGGACCAAAAGTTTTTTTGCTTTTTTTATCCAAGCAAAGCCAAGAATTCAACAAATTTATCGCAAACACACCCACATACGACACCCACACACTTAAGTAAAAATATCTACACACAGAAGCGTCTACACACCACACATAGGAGGCTAGAAATGAGGCAGGAGCACCACAGTAATAACATGCTTCTATAGAGCCCTTAGCTGTCATAGAAGAGACTCCACAACAGCATTGGTACTCATTCAATCTATAATGTGATGGAAACATTCCCTGTAGCCAGAGGTCAATGCAGACTGACCTGCTTACAGAGATATCCCACACTGCCACACTAATCTGACCTTCATGGATGTCAAGCCTCCCTTCTTATCAACAAACAAGAAGCCTATATGCAGGCTTTTTCCAAGCCAACATATGGATTGGTTACATTAGGACAACTAAGGATGAGAACTGAAGGTTAGAAACATCTGGAAACATCTGGATAGAACTGATTCTAAACTGGCTCTGGTGCACTGAGGATACAACAGCCCTCAGCACTCCCACAGAACACAGCACAAAGCACCCTACA